>VZSF01010132.1:427913-532282 GCA_013398295.1 Chionis minor | reverse complement strand
AAAAAAAAAAAAAAGAAAAAGGAAAAAAAAAAAAGAGTTGTCAATTAGCGCAATTCTTTTTATCAGCAGTTCATTTTTATCTATTTATCTTCTCCCAAGGAACAAGCGATTGGACAAGGGGAAATGTCCTCAAGTTGTGCCAGGGGAGGTTTAGGTTGGATATTAGGAGAGACTTCTTTACCGAAAGGGTTATCAGGCATTGGAACAGGCTGCCCAGGGAGGTGGTGGAATTGCCATCCCTGGAGGTATTTAGAAGCCGGGCAGACGTGGTGCTGAGGGACATGGCTTAGGGGTGGTTTTGGCATAGGTTTATGGTTGGACTTGATGATCTTAAAGGTCTCTTCCAACCCAGGTGATTCTACGAGTCTATGATTCTATAAAAGAGTCAGTCGGAAAGAGCAGTTCCTTCTAAAAGGACTGCCTTAGCCTTATGGCTGTGGTGGCCATGGTGCTACATGGCGTGGCCTTATGGTGCTACGCTAACAGCTTTGTGGCTGGTAAGAGAGTTAAAGGGAAAATTGTCTCCTGCCACCCCTTACAAAGAGACTGTGAACTCGCCTCCGCACACCAGGAGCCCTCGGAGGGCAGGGGCACCCTGGGGACCGAGGACCTACCACCCTGGGGATGCTTACGCGTGCGAGGGGCCTGACACGGCAGCCGCAGAACCACAGCCCCGTGGGGCCGTTTAGGTTGGAAAAGACCTTGAAGATTGTTAGTCGGCGGGATGAAGAACTCATCGACGCGATGAGGATAAGCAGGCACTTCTTTATCGCAGTGCTGGGGACACAGATGGGGGGGTAGCTCCACCAAAATGTGTCCCACTCAGCATCCAATTTCGTCAGTTTTTGTACACTTTCCTCCAGCCCTAATACAATATTTCTTAATTTACCCTTTCCAGTGATTGGTCCTCAATTACATAACCTCATTAATGTTCTCATTCTAAAACAACCATTGAACGATTTTAATCCTCAATATTCAAATCAAGATGGGAAGGGTAAGGGGTTTCTAAGCAGCATAGCTAGTGTTCCTAACAATTTCCATGACTACTTAGTACAAAACTTAGAGCAATTCTTGATGTCTTAGGTTGGTTAGCTGTTCCTATAGCTATTAAACAAACACAACTGTTCCTATAGCCAACTATTTCACAAACACACAACTGCTCCTATAGCTAACTGTTTCACAAACACAACTCTTCCTACAGCTGTTTCACAAACAAAGTATAATAAGATTCAGTAAAATTTAAGATAATCTTCAATAGGATCCTCGAGTCCAACCGTTAACCTAACACAGCCAAGTCCACCCCTAAACCATGTCCCTAAGCACCATGTCTACGCTTTTAAATACCTTTTAAATACTTTTAAAGGTCTTTTAAATGCCTCCAGGGATAGTGACTCAACCACTTCCCTGGGCAGCCTGTTCCAATGTTTGACAACCCTTTCGGTGTAGAAATTTTTCCTAATATCCAATCTAAACCTCCCCTGGCGCAACTTGAGGCTGTTTCCTCTGAGTGTATTTGCAGAAATTTTGGGTGTTCCTGCCACTCCGCAGGTGTGTGGGTAAAGTTCCTGGGGCACGTACTCCTCTAATTTCGGTATCTGGAGTAGCCTGTGTTAGAGTTTTCCCTTCGTACTCATTTTTGGCTGCTTACAGAAGTTGTGTGTGCTCTTCTAATTCTTATGCTCCAGCTTACTATGTCTAAACACCTTATTGGGGTTTCATTCTTATGGTCATAATGTAACTTAGAAAGGGATCTAACCTTAGAATAAAACTGAGTGCTTAGGTGAAGATTTAGGTGAGGTAAAAAATCTGAGGATTTAAAAAAAAGAAAGGTGGGTTTTTTGAGAATATCATTAGAATAATTTAGTGTCATAGGGTCTGCACTGTCCTTTGCTGATGTGAAACAAAATGTGATCAAGTAAAATGATGAAGTGAAATTAAGGAGAATCATCCTCTGCTGTAGATAGTAATCATAGTGGCTAGATGAATGGGAAAGGGATGGAAAAGAAACTAGATGATTTTGATTTATTCTGCTTCCTTTTGCTGCCATGTGTTTGGAAACATGGTTGTGATCCTTAAATCTATAGATTAATTTTCATCCCTGCTTTGGGAGAGTAAAGTTACGCTAAGCTTCAGGTTTTGGATACATTTTATTAGTACGGTAAGGACAAATTTCATCCCTTGTCTTTAAAGACTATACGAACCTCACTGCAACAGCTTGGCTTGGGATAAGAGCATGGTGTGCACTTCCAAACTGAGACAACTGCATGTCAGCAAGGTACCTTGGTGTGGAGACCTTCCACCGGCCAGACGCCTGCTCACAGCCTTGGTGACCTGGCCACCCCTTCAATATGGACTGATGTGCAAACTGGCTTGAAGTTCATGGTCCCTTCTCTTTTCCTGCCAGCCTTTGGTGGAATTGTCAAGGCTCACACCTCGGTCTTCGGTTCTTCACCACCAGTGTTAATAGTGTCAAGGCTGGAGAGGTTTCAGTGTTGGTACTCAGTGCCAGCGTCCTCATTAGGAAGCTGATTCTGACTCAGCCAGTCTGTAGCTCACGTTGCATCTCAGATGCTTGAATACTTTTTTTGCAGTTGTGCAGCAACAATTGTACAGGCAAAAACGCCCTTAGAAAAATACCTTCAGCTCTGGAAGAGTTTTCCCTCAGTTTTTCCCTTGTGAAAGGTTCAGCTGGTACTGGAGAAGCTGCCTGGGTGGTGAGTGAAGTGTCATTAGCAACTTAGAAGTGATGGAGCTGAGGCAAGAGTCTCCGACTCCAGAGACATTCCAAACCCAACTGGACGCCATCCTGTGCAACCTGATGCAGGTGGACCTGCTCTAGCAGGGGGGTTGGACCAGGTGATCTCCAGAGGTCCCTTCCAACCCCTAACATTCTGTGATTCTGTGAAGAGTTACGTGTAGCTCCGGTCTTTCATCTTATTTTATTTTTCATCGTTTGATCAAACTGTAAGTCATTCTGTCACAGTTTTCACAAATTTGAGGTTTGATATATTAACTTCTTAAACTTTTAGTCTTGTCGGATATTCTTGCACATTAACATTGTGCCAATCTGGTCAGCAGTGCATGGCTAATAGAAATTTGTACATTAGTGAAGCTTCACATTGAAAGCCATGACGGGGCTTTAGTTGGGGCTTTAGTATCTGAGCAGTACTAACGAATGGAGTAATGAATGCTCCCCCTCCTCCTACCTTCTTGTGTCCATGCCTACTTAGATTTCACTGCATGGAGAGAGCGTTGTCTGCCTACTGACTTGAGCAACTCCTCTGCATGCTGGGTACTTGTGAGGCTCATGGCAAACACATTCATAAATATCTGCATATTATGTCCTGAAACATCTACTCTTAAAGCTCAGGCACAGACAAATTACAGCTTTCCTGTTTAGAAATATTTTGGAAAAGGAGAAAAAAGTTTTGATAATTTGTGTAGCAATTTAAACATTTCTAGGTTAGATGCAGCTGTCCAGAAGAAGATGACTGCTACGTAGACTTTGCTAAAAGATTCCTCCGGATTTATTTCTGAGCTGTTGTGTACGCAGATAGCGCTCAGAAGATCCTATCCTGTGACGTAACTGTTTTCTTCGTATCTTCTCTTAAATCAAATTACATTTCAAAAAGTATTACAGAGATTAAATTAGTTCTGCAATATCCTTTAATGCATTCTCAAATACCACATTAAACAACCACTCTGAGTATAGGCACAGACAGGTACAATTGGTGATTTTGATGTTGAATGTTTTAATAAGAAACAAAACAATTTGTAATTCTCTATTGCTCTTCATTCTTTTGATTCTTTGTTCACCTATTCTCTGTTAGAATGTAGCAGGACAGTTTTGGTGCAGCAGGTATCAGGACTACCTGGAGGATTTTGGATAACACCGATAAACTTTTTTTTTTTTTAATATCTACCCTACACTTCATAGTCTTTTCTGTGTTCTTAGAATTCAGTGGGGAGAAATGACCAACTCATTTTGCAGGTGACTCACAAAATAATTTTCTTCCTCTATATTTCTCGAGTACTTTGCTGACTTGGGTGGACTGGAAATAAGGCTTGGTAGGCTTTAGGATCTCCTTCCCCTACAGCATGCAGAAAGCTAATTTTTATGTCTCCTTGTCTGGTTGTCAGTATATTAAAAATTTTGAAGGATGATTCTTGCAGTAGGTAAAGAGCATCTGCAGTGCCTGTCCAGAGCTTCTTGCCTACTTACACATTCTTCTGTCAGCTGTTTCCTTGCTCTGTTTCTGTTCTCCCTGTTGCTTTTCTTCCAATATTACAACTATTCTTCCTTTTCTTCTTTCTTCTACTGCATCATATATTTCTTGCGGACTTAGAGGCTCTTTTTAGATGATTCATGCAAAAAACCCCCACATATTTCACGTACAAAGCTAAAGTTTACATGTGTAAGCATGGTTTGGCTGGAAAAGAAGCATACACAATTCAAGGCTACGATGGGAAACCCTGGTGGTTTGCAATGTGAAGCTGTCCAGGTCACTCAGATTTCATCCCACTCAAAACCCGCCATTACAAGCTTCTCCTTTAATATTTCTTCTTGCTGGTATTGTTACTGATGAACGGAAAGAGTTCCCTAGAAGCTGGGGAGGATGTTTTGAGCGACAGGATTTTAGATCCGCCTTAGCTGAACTACTGTAAGCCCAAATCCTAACAGTTCATAACTGAAAGCCAACGGTTGGGCAGTAACTTACCCAGCCAGCAAGGATGCACTAACCGGGGTCTGGGATCAACTTCCCATTCTGGAATCCAACACCCTGGCCAGCCGTCTCTCCCTTATTCCCATGAATTTATGTCGTATAGGCATGAACCATAACAAATTAAACTCCTTCTTACCAGTTCCACAAACAAATTTAAATCCAAATTTAACTTGGATTTACCTGTAACTGTCCAGGTAGATGAACTACAGATGTTTGTGAAAGCTGTGCACTCTCTACCCCAGGCTCACAGTGGTTTACAAAGGAACCCTTTACAACGTGAAGTGGTCACCAGGGGAGTATCTTAGGCCTTTCTGCCAAATATTAATTAATTCTGTTCCTTTTTGTGCCCTGTCTTTTCCCTGCAAACTTTTCCTATGTCCAAATACAGTTTTTCTTACTCTACCCAGGTTGTTGACATTAATACATGTAGTAGCAGGTCCTAAAAGGATAAATCTCTCTGATCTTTATTGTTTCTCAGTCACACTGTTCTGGTAAAAATCAATACACCAGCTCTAGAAACAATATTTATGATGAGTCCCTGTACTCCTTTGGATCTACTAATGTGCATTAGTATATACGTGTAACTGATTACCTGGGGCTTGATCCAAAAGCCATTAGGTCAGTAAGAAGTTTTCCTTTGATTTTGGTGGGCTTCACAGTAGTCACTCCTGGAACAGCAGAACAGTCACCATGTTTAGGTGGGACTTCCTGCATGTCGAAGCCCTCCAGAGGAGGTACATTGGTCTCTCTCAAATTCCCAGCAAGAAGCACACCCTTAAAGTAGTGTTTGCTGGAAGCATCTTTCCCATTGTTCCTTGCTTGAAAATGTTATGAAATAAAAAGAAGAAGGAAAACACAACATTCAGAGCAACCTCTCCAAGCTGCAAAGGATCCCTCCAGGCTGAAAAACATCATTTACCATCTTATTTAAATTAGGATTTACTTTCCTCTAGCTGTTGTTTCTGTTTGAGGTTTCAGCCAGGCATGGGTTTCTCTGTTAACACTTGGTTTATCGTCTGTAAGTATTCTTTGCAGCTTTAGGACCCCAGACCACGTTTTTGATATCATAGATGAGATTTTAGAGTATAAACTAGAAATCATGACAAACGTTCTACAAAGAGCTGGCTGTATAGAGAGGTTTCCAAAACTGGCTTCAGGAAGATAACGCTGAACCATGATCACCTGTTTTTCTCCCTCTTGTTGCTAATGATTTGCTTTTCTCAGGTCTCTTTTCCCACTGACATTTATAGATGATCTGGCTCCTAGTTATGGCTAGTTATTCACATGTTTTGATAGCTGTGCCAATAAAATCAAGTCCCTGCGTAGTGAAGCATAAACCTAGTTAAGTTGTACTGAAAACTGAAGCGGCAGGGATAGTAGTATTTCATGCAGAAGTGCTATTCAGTGAGGCATGGCTTGAGTCACTTTCTCAGTTTTAAAATAGAAGCAAAGAAATACAGTCTGGAAAAGACCTCAGTTGGCTAAAATGTTTTTTGTAGAACTACTTTTCTCCTGAATTCCTTTTGGGATCCCATTAAAAGAGCCCTGTACCAACCTCAGGACATATGGGAGCTCAAACAGAGGTTGACTCAAGATCTCATCAGTTCTGGTAAAGAACCGAAATATGACTGATGTCTCCAATTTTATGATGTAACTGCTTGGTTTGAAAAGGTAGTATTGTTCTCTTTCCTTGGATGAAAAGAGATAAAAGAGCTTATTTGAGATTTTGTTTAACCAAAGCTCAAATTTGTCAAGTTTATATACTGGTTTATCATCCTCAAAATGTAATCATGCCAACATCCCATCCAAAACTCTAATTTCAACAGAAGATGCATACTTGTTTTTCATAGAACAGTAAGCAGATGCTGGTTTATGGATGAAATTTAGAAGGATATTTTGAAATGTAATATATGAGTAGGAAGTATCCAATTCTTCGATGAAGAACTTATATGTGTTGAATTTTACACATGTATGAGCTAAAAATTAGGGCCTTAGAGCAGGCTAACTTATATAATAAGAGTTTAGGTTCTTGTTCAGCAAAGCACATAATGATGCATTGATGTGCATTATTTAGTTAAATAATTTAATTTAATTAACAGCCACATTTAGTTAACAGCATAAAATCCTGGCTTGATGGATTCAGCACTTTGTTATTCAAATCTAACCCATTCAATGTCATGCTCAATTCTTTGTGGAGGTAAAACCCAAAAGACAGCAGTAAAATAAACTAATAAAAAAAAAGTAGTAAAAAAGAATTTAAAAAATCCTGGGTATTTCTAGGCATACAAATTACTTTATCTTCTCTTAATCTTCTAACAGCTGTTATCTTTCAAAAGTGTAGCTTGGGCGTTTGGCTGCTGTGCTTGAAACAGTAAATCTTGGTGGCATGTTTTATGAAAATACATGAGAGAAGGCACAGTAGAGAGTTACATTGACCGAGAATTATCTTGGTAAGTACATTTGAAGTAAATTAGGTTGTGATGCCAACCAAATTGCCCCTTTATATTCTCATTTGCTTGTAAAGTTTTTGAATAAACTCAGTTTTTCTTCCAGAGTTACCCAGAGCAGCTTTAACAGATATTCTGTCAAAAGCCTCCTCATACTTTTTAATAATGATTTCCATCTCTGCCTCTGTAGTCTCTAGTAATAAATTTCATTTGTCTTGGCACAAGAACCATTCTCTTCCCTCATGAAAATTGAACATTATTATTAATGTAGATAGTCAATTACTTCAGATTAATGTGGATTTATATTTAAAATCAATACATCAACGTGATGCAAAGCACTCTTAAAACACTATAAACTTCTGCTGGATATCTAATCCGTTTTTAAAAAATTCATAAAGAGTCGGGAATCTATACAACTGCATAATTTGTATGGATATTGTATTTAGGGGATGAGCACATCGTTGACAGTTGTGTGGCTTAAAATACGTTTTAGTCTATATAGATCTTTATCAGTTCTTATCCTGTCAGTTACTCAAAAAGGTTAATGTCAAATACACTTAGAGAAGAAATAAAATGCAAAAATGTTGAGAGTGAATTTAATTCATCGTGGGAAAAAGCTAGTAAGGGAAGGGTAGACACATCTCCAAATGCTTTCAGCGGTGGCTGTGATTGTGAAAGATTAACTTTAGCCAGTTATAAAGTACAGGGTTCAGTATAAGGATAATTAACTGACCCAGCGTTTGCAGATTATGTGATCTGATCTTAAACTAGTGCTAGCTTCCTCTTCATGGAGCCAGAAGGATTTGTTGCAATGAAGGCAAATGGCAGCTCTGCATTGTCCAGTTTAGTTGGAGTCCTGGACATGGAAGAAACTACTCGAAGCTGAAACTACTCGCAAGACAAGTAGGTCATTCACCTTTCTCAAGGTAGGAGCTAGCTCACCTAGAGCTAGCTAGAACCTAGGTTCTCACCTAGCTCATTTGTCTGGTCTGCTCCTAATCAGAGCCACAACTTCTATAGTGGTCAGAAAGTCTCATATCTTGCATACCAAACTACAGCACTAAAAGAACTCTAATACCACCCTGTTTGCCGTAGCCACCTGTCGTCCTTAGGACTCTCTGGATGCATAAAATGAGCATGATTTGATGCAGGGCATTTGAAAAAAGAAGTAGGTTTCCAGGGCAAACCTGTGCTTTTTTGACTTGGGAACTCCTTAACATTTGATGATGAAAACTTGGATTCATTATGGGTTTTTTTTTTTTCTTGGTCTTTATTAAATTCCTATATTTCACTCCATAACTGAAAAAAAAAATAAAAAAATTACATATTAGTGTAACTTCAATAAAATAAAACTACAGGATGCTTCATCATTTTTCTTGTCTGAATTTTGAGTCAGAACTAGAGGATTTTGCAGAAAGATGGGAAAAGTGTGGGTCAACCTCTTTTTGTCTCTGCCAGGCCTCTGTTCATAACCTGCATTACACTTGCATCATCTGTTGCCCGTTGCCTTCTCATGCTAGTGAAACATCTTGACTAAGCAAAGCTTTTCAGCCAGCTAATGTTACCTATACATATGGCTAGCATTTTCCTATAATTAAGTTTCATAACCTCCTTTTCTCTCCTTCTGTAGAAAGACATATAATACATTACCTGTTTTCCTTCCCATTAGCATCTTGGTAAAGAAGTGGATGAAGACATAGAAAGATCCTTGCCCCATGGAAGTGTAGATCAGGACCCTATACCTGGTTTGGCATGGCTGATCTCTGCCCATGAGTGGACACTGCTGATGGCACTGAACCAAATCAGCCAACACTAACGGCCTGGGACCGTGTAATCAGAAAATTATGAGTCGCGACCACTGGAAGGTCTGTTCCACCTGCAGCATTTACTGTGTGGAAGATGTACCTGTAAAATCATTATTGGGGAAGAATTTCTTTTCTCTAAACATGTTTTATACTGCCGTTGGAAAAGTTGCTGCAATTAACAAAATACAGAACTTCAGAGAGATCTGCCCTTCAGGAAACACATCAAAGAGCTACAGCCACACCTCTGTGGTAAAGACCTTTGAATCCTATTTTTTGTTAAGAGACTCCCTAAAAAATCCCAAATCGGGTAGTTTCATCTATCATCAACATGGAAGTTGTTAATTATGCTGCAGTTAATTTGCTTCCATTGAAACAAGTGCATCTGTATTAATTAAAATTAGAAAATACCCACAGAAAAGGCCCTCTTGAACTTCAAATTTGGTCATTAAGCTATCAAGTTCTCTAGTCTTTATTTCAAGTATGTTCAAGTTATTATAGACGATTACAGACTTGTTGGCCTTATTAGTTTGAACAACTGGGTCAGACTTTCTAACTTTTTCCTCTAGTGTGCGCAAGTCTAATTCAATGCCCTGTGTTGACTAATTCAAATTCAGGTCTTTAATACTGTTGCTCATGTTCCTCTGGTTTCTTTTCTAAATATGATAATGGAGAACAACTCCTGCAAAATCCTTTCTGTGTTACAGACTTTTAATGTTTGCTGAACTCAAGTGTTCCAGGTTCAGCTACTGGAGAGTGAGAGCTGGAAATGCTTCTGTGCTTTTCCACTCATTCATTTATACACTAGATCCTGGAATAAACATCGGCTTATTTTGATTACACTGGCAGTGGAAATTCAGGTGCTGTACTGCTAAGGGGCAATGACACCTCTACTTCTACTATAAGCGGTATATGCTGAAAGTCAGGTGGCTGGATTTATGGAAAAAATCTTCACTAAGCAATAGTTTACATGGACTTTTTGAATTAGGTGTTATCTAAATTATATGACTAGAGACAATTACTATAGGTCTTTGAAGTTGAAAATATGCTGTGCAAAGTGACACAGCAAAATATTATATGAAAATTGTAAATAAATGGCCAATATTTTATTGATTGGATCATGAGGTGGTAGTCTAAACGTGGTGACCACGTGAGTGACTAAAAGGATGCCTAGCAAACCTATATCCATAATTCGTTAAGTATATAAATACAGTTTTTCTGTTACTTTCCCTCTTGGCACTCAAAACTTCAAATGTTACCTTTAAAAATGTTTTCACTAAGGGATAATTGAATAAAGAGAGCAAATGGCATCTTTCACTCCAGCACATTTTTTGCAAAATCTTGAACAGACAGAAGCAGTCTTCAAAAAACCATCACTTACGTTGGTGATAAGGTGTAAAATACCCTCAAATTTGTCATTTTGATGAGACGGTTCATTCAATTTCACTGTTTAGTCAATCCAACCTAAAGACTATCAAATATTTTTAATTTTTTGGAACATTTTTCCAATAGTCTGGAAACAACACTGAACAAAAGTAACAAATATATTCCCCCCTTCCCCCTCCCCCTCAATGATTTAAGCATATTGCAAAAGGCTAGTGAAATTTCATTATGTCTGCCAAACATAAAAACATTTCAGAATCAAGCCGTTCTGTTGAACTAGTTAAATTATGAATTGATTCTGGAACTAATTAAACTTGGTTTCCAAAGAGGTTCTGTCTGGTGTCTGGTTGATTTTGTGGCAGAGTTGCACTATGGCTCCGTGGGAGCTATTCCCTGCTTAGACATCAGACCAAGCTGGTGGGAGCTCCTGTGAATGTCCTAGCCACAGGAAAAGTTTAGATCGTAATTAATGTCTCATTGGACACCAGAGAATCCACATCATACCAGTTTCAGTTTCTTTTGGAGCAGGTGTTCTGGTAGAGCATGAACTCCAGCTGAAGCACTTACCGGTTTGGGTGCATTCTCTCTTGTGTAGACTGTCAAATGTCTATCAATAATGTTAACCAAAAGACGGGAAAATTCAGTATGTGGAAACAGTGATTGCATGCACTTGCACAGATGCATTTTGTACAACTGCAGATGCCATGTTTTCTAGGCTAGAATATTGTAGATGATTATGATGGTTTAAATTATAAATGTACACATAGAAACACATGTGCCACCGTTTCCTTGGTGTATACTGTTTTTTCATTGCTTTGCTTTGCTTCTCTCCAGCCGCTTTCCCTCGAGGCGTATGAATAATCTCATTGCGTTAACTGTTCTCATATTTAAAACAAAGCACAGACATGAATGTTTAAGCCATTTTGAAGTATTTTCCTTACATTCAACTAATAACTTTCTGTACACTTTTTTTTTTTCCACCCCTCTTTTTTCCCCTAGATACATTGGCAGGAGCCCAGCAGTGCAATGGGCAATGTTCAGCTTAGGCTGCCTCATGCAGGAGGAGATGTGTTATTCAAAACCAGTGATTATTTTACACGTAAGAGGGTTGATATTTTTAATGTCTATGTATTCTCCATAGTAAAAATACACAGGAGCAGTAGCTCTGATACCAAGAAGATTAAACAGCCATATTAGGCCAAAATGGAGATTTCCTCTGCTTCTCAGTATCCTGCCTTGACTCCGATGTGGAATATCAGCACAGAAAGAATCCAAGTTGGACCCATGTGGAGTGGTCTTTCCTAAACTCTGCAGGCTCCTGGCAATCAATGTCTTAGAGACTTTCTAAGCCTGAGGTTGTGTTCAGTCCATTATTTTTAGTAGCTGTCGGTAGACCTATCTTCTATGAAATCATCTAATTTAACTTTTGTGTTCCTTAGCATGCTGTGGCAGAGTGTTCCATAATTCAGTTGATATGTTGGACAAGAAAGTATTCCCTTTTGTTAATTTTAAACCTGCCATCTGGTAATATCTTTGGACATCTCCCAGTGCTTCTGTTCTAAAAAATAGTGAACGGTTATTTTCTGTTTCCAAGCTGTTTGTGGTTTTATAGGCTTTTGTCATATCCTTTCCCTTAATCATTTGGCTTATAAACTGAAAGACCCCAAGCTCTTGAACCTCTCTTTATGTCTATGACCAGTCTTGCTACATTTGCCTCAGGTTTTTTCTTGTCCTAACATATACTTTTGGAGAGGATCTCTCAGCCAAATGCAGCAGTCCATCAAAATGCCACTGATTTTTTTAGTCATTGTCAGCTCTAGATTTGACCAACCTTTTGTATTCTTGATAAATTTTGTTGCCTCAGTATTTATCCCCCTTTTTCCAGTTTGCTTGTTCATATATTTGGGCCAGAGTGCGGATCCCTGAAGGACCTGAAGTAACTTTTTTCATCATGAAAACCATCGATTTGTTTCTGCCTTTTGTTTCCTCTCTTTTCCCTACTCATGGGTCCATGGGAGGAATTACCTTTTTACTTCATGTCAGCTCCAGCTATGTCAGTCTCACTGTTTCTAGTTCCCTTGAGAGACTTTGGTAATGGCTTGTAGAAATCACTTGGAAATCTGTGCGTACGCCATCAGCTGGACAACATGTCAATATGTTTGTCAACTTCTTTGGGCAGTTTAATACCTGTAAAAACATGAGTTATCTCTGCAAAGCCTATGGTTTCGCCCCTAATAAGTTGTTTCATCTGTGTTACTTCTTATCCTGCTAAATATTACAATTCCTACCGATTTTTGTGGTATGCAATATCGGACAAAATTATGTCAGGATGTTGTCTGCTTGAGGAGACTTATTATTCTTAGTTTTACCCATTTAATCCCCAATTTTGTTGCAGTCTGCCTATGTGTGTTGACCCTGCACGTATGTACAGCCTTCTTCACTTATAGATTTGACTAGATGTAATGATCTGCCTGGATTGATCACAACACGTTCTTTCCACCTTTTCCTATATTCTTGAAGCAGTAGTAAGAAAATAAATCAGACGAGAAAGCTCAACAGCAGCTTCAGACCTGCTGTAGTGGACTAAGCAGGTAGCAAATTAGCTACTGTACGAAGCTGAAACGCAAAACAGAAGGTCGTAACGGTTTGCTGAGTTTTTATTTGTGTAGTAGAAAGCATTCAAATAAAACTATTTTCTGTTAGGCATTTCACAACCTGTACCTTATTGTATTTTATAAAGAATCTGTTGTTTAGGTTAAGATGTACTTAAGTACTTTTTCTGAAGAAAAATAAATTAATCTCTCAGATGTTTCCCCATGGCGACTGTAGAAAGTTTTGTAATTAAAATAAGTTAAGTGTCCACGGAGAAAGGTGGGATACAATCCACATAATTGCAGAGACCGACATTCGCATATTCCATTTGTTTCAGGGCAAAGATTTTGAAAAGCTCAAGTATTTACTGAATAGTTGCTCAGAGCAAAGAAGTCAGCAAGACTGCAGGCAGGTAAGCAAAATAGATTTCTGCTGCTAAATAATTAATCCAGTAATACTGGTGGCCCATATACTTAACCGTTGCATTCATGCAAATATCTTTTAGAAGGAGAAAGAGCATTTGCTTGGAGTGTGCAACATTATTGATGGTTCTGACATTTTAGATTATTCCACTTGAAGCTGTCATTCCTGCCTTGAGTATGAGAGTGCTAATCTAGCTGGTATCAGTTTCCCCATCTTGAGGGACCTGCTCTTGGCAGTCTCTGCTGTGGTATGAAAGAAGAGCAGATGACGGTATTGAACACTGGCAATGTGTAAGCTCTGGGGAAACCTGGCCCTTCGGTTTATATTATTAGGCATAGATACTACAGTACTAAGATATGCTGGTACATTGAGAGAACTGAGACTATTTCTCATATAGAAGCAGCAATTTGGGTTGTCTTTGCTGTTATTTTACCGGGGAAAACATTCTGCAGAGGAAAAGAGAAAGAACAAGGGTGAAATGAGACAATTAAGAATGCATGAAAACAGTTCTTTGATACCAGGGCAATGAATATTCAAGACGGGAGCTTTATGTCTGAATATATGAGGGTTTTTTAGACTTTCAAACTAGTTCAAGGACAATCTCAATAAGGTTATAGATTTTTTTCTCGCAATTGAGCAGGACAAGAAGGACATAGAAAGACGGGATGTTTTTCTGCATCTTAAGTTTTAATACCTTACGTAAACAGAGTAATCCTCTTATCTACAATAATAAGCAAAGAAATTTAGATTCCATTTTTTAGTGGATACAAAATAAACAAAATTTTTAGAGTTAATGGGTTTTTGTTTAGTTGCACTAATAGGATAAACCTTTTCTGTAAGCATGAGGCTTGGTCTGTAGCATTTGGCAAATATTGACAAATATTGCCTCCTTTTAGAGACTGCAGCAACTGCTGTCTCATTCATCAGGAAAGTGACTGATAAACTAGATATCACTTCTGTAATGCTGCCAGTTTATAAAGTTTTTGCAAGCCTTTTTTTTGTCAGTTCATGGAATTGGTGGTCTAATCACTGTTCCAGTCTACTGCACGTTTCTTGATTTGGCCAATGTGTTAATGAAGTGAAGTCTCATGGCTGACATTGACAAGGTAATCTCCAGTTCAACTCTCAGAGCATTAGTGATAGGTTGCTCTTGGGCACTATTTAGGCTTTTGGACCCACAAACACTCTTCTGAACTCTTTACCATCAGTGTCTGTTACCAGTAACCTGTAGCAACAAATGTCTTCATTCCTATACTAGCAGCCCCACCAGTTTATTCCTCAGACCTTGGAAAGACTGAGCCTTACTGCACTTTCTCCTTCCAAGAGGCAGATATGTCTGGCATCATCTCTTGTTCCTCTGCTTAGTTAACATGAAGGTTACAACCCTCTCCCTTTGTTTTTTATTGGAAGTTGGTAAGATGTGATAGTCCTGCATGCACTTTGATGAAAGATAGCAATTTGTGGGCCAGATGGCAATGAAGTGGGCACAGCAATAACTGATGCAACTTCTTACCCTGTCCTCTTTGATTTCAGATGTGGGAGGAGCCCTCCCATGGGGTCCTGAATCACAGACGGTCAACAATTTCACTGGAAGACCTAGAGGAATAGGACATATAGGGGATAGTATGCAATCTATTCAAGGCAAGAGACTTTCAAGCAAGGAGAAAGGTTTACTCCTTTATGCAATGGCCGATCTAACAAATATGGAATGTGGAATGACAGAACTAGCCAACTTTGCAGTGGAAGTCAAGCACTGCTGTGACTGAGCCAACAAAAGCGTTCTTTGTCATCTTTTTTGGCCAGAAATTTCTGCCAGGGCTTGACTTCACCTTCACCACAATGTACCTTGTAGCTCTTGTGTGTTTTGTTAGCTTCCACAAGCCGTTTATTAATAGAAAAATAGGTTTTTTCTTTTTTTTAGATACAAATAATTCTGAAGAAGAACAGAACATTTTGTTATTCATTTAGGAAAACACACCTCCAGCTTTGCCAATCTGTAGTTTATCAAACGTTAGAGGAAAGAATGTTGTGCCATTCTTCAAGCAAGCAGTATTTTCAAATAAAACATTATCGAAGTCTCATCATAAAATGTTAATCATACCTCAAACTCTTGACCTTGCAAAATAAAACATTGACAAGTGTCTTTCTGACATTTTGCAGTTTAAACCACAGTCCCATCAAACTGTGTCCAAAGTAGTTAAGAAGTGAACGTCCACTGTGGCAAAAGCAATGCCAGGCAACATAGCAATACCAGTGTGCTATATAGGAGGGTTCCCCTTAAAGTGTTGAAGACAATTATTTACATTTTAAATTCTTCAAACTGTTCGAGAAATTTCCCAGCCTAAAGTAGGTCATTCTACCATCTCCCACTTCTCTCCAAAACTTTGTCTAACTTCCAGGGTATTGCCTTGTTTGAGGCTTAGGAAGTGGACAAAAGCCCATGAATACAGGGCAAAAGCAGGTCTTGCAGTGCAAAAACTGGTCTGTTGATAAGCACTGGGAACATGCCAACAAGTCTTCAAATGTCTATTAATCTCCTTTCTCTTGCATTGTGGGATAATCTAACACGTTTATGCCTATGCCATGGTGAGAATAGATGAAGGCCCTATGAGACTGGGCTGGCAGTAAGAGATGGTTAGACTCATCATACCTTTGGACCTAGTAAGTTATTTAACATTTGACTTTTTGAATTTTTTTAATGATCCAAGGCATTGTAGGGAAACAGGTGGGAAGCACATGCCTGCTCTTGCTGCAGTCAAGTCACTTCGTATTTTCACTCTGTTTTGCTCCAGATGGATCCCAGTTGGATGGCTGACCAACCCCCACTACACCAGTTATTAACAAATGGCTGTTGTTAGTATTTCTTGTGTCATAAGCCCATGTAATCATGTAATTAATATTAGTGAATAAGCCTGTATCTGCTATTCCAAGATTTATTATGAAAATAAATACATAGGTATACATTTTTAAAGGGTGCATGTATACCTGTCTACTCATGAGGTCAAAGAGAACTGAGGGGCTGAACTCCTTTGGAAAATTGCAGTGCCTCCATGGTTTTGGGGACCTACTACACTGGAAAATTTCCTTCTTTGTAAATGTTTCTGAAAGGATAGACTGCGTGTGCGACATGTCTCAAGACACCATAAGTGAATTTTGCAATCACTTTGCTATTTCCTTTTTTAGGTCTTTGAAGGGTCTTGCAGATCAAGATCAGTAAACATGCATGAAAGTTACTAATCAGGTGTTTTGGTGTTCATTTGATAGTAATTGTTCGGGAGATGTGCATATGTCAGTGACATTGTGGGTTGTTCTGGCCCTAGTATGACATAAAAATAGTCTTGTTAGACATAAAACATTTCATAAAGTGCCGGTGAGGCAATCTTATGCTTGATTTTCTAAGAAATGTTCTGATGTCTGTGTTTTGCTGCCAACATTTTATAATATTTAAAATATGCCATTTTATTTACTGAGTACATTGCATCATGTTTCGATTTTTGCTTTTCTACACGTGTCTTTTAGTTGTGAAATTGGAACCATTATTATAAGACAAGGATATGCACCAGGCGAACGCTATTTAATACTGTTTGGAAAATTCAGAGACAGTGAAAATCTCAAAGCTTAGAGTTATGTCTCTGAAATATTATATGAAGCCGAAAAAGTAGACTTTATAGCACTAGGTGTGTACATTCAAATAAAAAAAAAAAAATTTAAAAGCCCTTCACATATTTAAAGTTGTATTTTTAAAGGCAAATAAGGAAGGCCAGTGCTTTGACAGTTATTTGCTATCCTTTTTAATAAGACTTGAGTAATATTTATAGTGTCAAAATAGTGAATTCTCCCCTTTTGTACACATGAGTGTATATTGATGATGAAGGATGATGAGTGTTGTCTGATGATTTTGGTGTGCACATATAGCACAGACTATATGATATTGATAAATGTGAAAACTCATGGAGATGACATTGCTGCCCCTGGGACAGCAACATTTGTTCTACACCAGCAGAAAGAACATCTGTACAGGAAGAAACGGCAAGCTGGGGTAGACTTTGTACATGGAGAAAAAGTTTTGAGTTCTTCCCATGGCAAGATGTGGTAGTATATAAATAACTCACGTTGTAGCAGACAAGATCTAATTTGTATGCCAACTGCACTACATTTTGTGTAGTCTTTTTAGAGATAAAGCTGAAGATCTAATTTTTTAATTTTTTTTTTTTAATATTACAAGTAAGGAACCATTTTTATCGCCCATTCTAGGATTCTTTTAATATTTCTAAACTATTTCCTGAAGGCATTTTTAAGTCTTCATTCAAAGGATGAGTCCCTGAAGCTAGAAATCTGTCTAAGTAGTTTTCTAATGCTATTTACCCGGTGTATTCCTGTTCTAATGAAAGCAGTAGTTTTTATATCATGATGTGCCAGGTACTGGAGCTAATTGATTATGTTCTCTGTAGGGAACTTTGAAGTAAGAAACTTGATTCGTCTCTGTTGAGAATGGAGAAATGGGGGAACTTACTGACCCTATTAGAACATTGCAGTATATCTGTAGGCCACTTTGTGGTCTTCGGTGATGGCCCAGAAGTGCTTTCGGTTATTGGTGTGTTTAATGACATACACAGGAAAGCAAGGAGAGACTTCATAGAATTATTTAATGGAATCAAATAATGGTTCTAGATGGGTATAAAAGGTTAAGTATTTTTAATCAGACTCTTTTGTCAATACTAAGCAAGTAAAAGTCAATATTTAATATTCACAAAGATAAATCAAGCTCCATATAATGGCCCAGCGACGCTACAATAATGCAATTCAATTTGGAAATGTCAAAGGAAATGCTCTGTACGTTTTAGCAAAGTGTATTGGTTCATGATGGTCTTGGTTTTGTGGATTATTTTTTTTTTTAAAAGACTTAGCCAAAACATCGAAATCTAGTTTCATGTTCTTCCAAAAACTGTGAAAGCTGTGAATGTGATATAATAATCTCCCATGCTGGACAATACCCTGATAAAGAAATTGTACATAAGAGGTGTTGTTCCATATGTAAATATTGTAGAGAGGAATGGAGAGAGGGAGCACAATTAGCGCACTGACTAAGAAGAATAATTAGCTACTAATGGAGACAATGAATGAAATTGTTCTGAGGTGGACTCTGCGTGTGATAGCCTACAAGCTGTTTTTACTTGGCCTTATCAAACAATTTTCACTGAGTTCGAGTGGGCATTTATAGGCACAAAGAGTTAGTATCCCATATAAAGAATTTATTTTTTTAACTCAGGGAGATTTTATAGTATTCTTAGTAGCTAATGGTTCATATAACCTCTCAGTGTATCAGGATTTCTTCTGTTTTCACTCTTCATCTTACTCAGCAATAGAATTCACATTCTCCAGTGCAGTTAGTTTGGGGGGTGTGTGTGAATATGCATGAGAAGGAAAGAAACAAGTAGATGTAGAAACAGAAAAGTAAGCAGCATCCAGGGAGTAGAAGAGATTGGGAAAACCCCAAAAGAGATCATGGAAATTTTGTGAAGACTTTGAGGCACAAAGCAAGCAAATTGTCTTTTTCCTTCCTCCTCTTTTTTTTTTTTAAAGTGAATTTGCATTTTGGACAATACCATACTTACTAAACCAGAAGAAATTTTTCAGTGTTTTGCTCTAAGATTCAAAGTTGTTGGATTAATTTCTGATTTGAAAGGGCTGTTTGAGACAGAGCTGCTCAAAGGAGCAGAGGATGAGAATTGTCCTGTTTCATCGTGTGATAGGAATGAGCATGAGAGAGCACCCTATGTCCTCAGACAAAGGATCATATTTTTTATTAAATATTAAATGTGATATTTCTTAATCCTGTTTTGACACCAAATGTTGTCTAAAGAAATTACTTGCCTAGCTTGAGCTCTGGATTCTCCTATAGTTAGTCACATGAAGGTCAGACAGTGTCTGTCTCTAGTGCTAAATGTCAATCTTCTGTAGTTTTAATTGGCTTGTCATTCTCATTGCTTTTAAATGTAGTAATGTATACAGCATGATTAGATTAAATTGACAGTTAATTACTGCAGTAAATGTTGTAACAGTTTGTTAACAAGCTGTATTGATTGCTGGGGTGAATTTTTCAGGAATTCAATGAAAAAAATCATAGATGTCTTATGAGATTCATCAGGATAAAACTATCACGCTGACTTAAAATGTAGTTTTGTTTTGAAGATATATTACAAACACAGAATTTGTACCTCTCTAATCTGCTTTTAATCTCATTTTAATCTCATTCGTAAAGGCATTTCTGGGATGCGCTGTGACCTTTACGTACAGTGAGTGTTACTTATCTCCTGACTAGTTTAGTAACTACAGAACAGACTACACGAGTAACTCTAGCTGTTCAGTTTTGGTGTTGATAAGAAACCAGCATTTAGCTTAGTTTCTGGATGAAAATGTATCATTTTTCACTGTCAGTCTTGAAAGTTCTCATGAAAATCTGCATATGAAGTTACTTTTTTTTGTTGCTATGAGTCCCCAGTGAAGTTATGTGAGTTATAATTACGACCGATATCTAGCTATGTATCTTGCAGACATATACACCTTATGGTAAAAAATACGTGTTTGGAATTTATGTTGCAATATTTTTATATTTTTATATTCTTCTGTAACGGCATTCATTCCGTGGTACTAAAAATAAGGCAAAACATGGTGCCTTTGCATTTTTACTGATAAGATAAACAAATGCAATGTAGCACCTTATGCCCGTGTGTAGATCAGTATTGTGCCATACCTACGTAGCCACTTTTCTGGCTGTAACGGCACTTTAAGCAGTTCCCTGCTTGCTGGAAGTGCTGCCGTAATGCTCATTCACCAGGGGGCATCCAGTTAGACAGCACATTACTACATTTGCCTTTGTCAAAATTAACTCTGGTGTGAGATTCTTGCTGCTGTTACCAGAAGTAGTGAATTGTTAAGTCATTATAGGAAGCCTTTTGGTTATATTCTCAGCTGCTTTTTTTGCGGAGAAGGAATTCCCCCTGCGCTGCTTTCTGGGCCTGACTGTGTGAGGGAGGGACATACTTGATATTTTTCAACCATCATTAATTTCAGTGGGAATCGAGAGTTCAATGTTTTACAGAGCTGGCAGGTTTTCTCAAAGCATCACAGGATTTAACTCCTTAATTTTGCAGAGAAGGATGCAAACGGGTCTTAAAAATCCAATTTATTGTATGAATACTTGAAAAAATATATATTTACTGCAGTATACCGGCAGTGATTGATTCCCAGATGTACTAAGGGATAACAGATAATGGCCAATAATGGCCAAGTCTGCACGTGAGATGTGGGTGGTCCATAAAACCTAGGACAGCAGTGGTGGTATGTGAGATGAGGTACTGGATCTTTTTGAAACCTGGTAGCAGCATTTAAACACAGTAATGATTTTCAAAAGTAAAATTTTTACTGTATGCCTTCTAAGTCAAAGCATTTATTTCCATTAATGTCCAGATTTCTCTTTATAGCTCAGATTAAGTGAGATAATACAGCTGTAACTACTTCAGTTACTTTTTGCTCAATTGCAAAGTTTTTTTTAAAGATTACCCTTTTGAGAAAAAATGACAGATAGCTTGCAATTTCTGGATATTTGGCTGCAGAGCGAGAAACAGCAAGGTTCAGCTCTCTTTCTTTGAAATATGTGGTTCTTCTTTCATCTGCAAAACGCTACTGGCTCCTCTTGCTCTGGAAAGAAAAGTTCAAGTGCAGAAAGAATTGGAGAATTATTCCTTATAATCTGTGAATCTTCTGTTGGTACCCAGTGACAGGACAAGGGGCAATGGGTATAAACTCGAATATAGGAAGTTCCATCTCAACATGAGGAGGAACTTCTTGACTTTGAGGGTGGCAGAGCACTGGCACAGGCTGCCCAGAGAGGTGGTGGAGTCTCCGACTCTGGAGACATTCCAAACCCACCTGGACGCCATCCTGTGCCACCTGCTGTAGGTGGCCCTGCTCTGGCAGGGGGTTGAACCAGATGATCTCCAGAGGTCCCTTCCAACCCTTAACATTCTGTGATTCTGTGATTCTATTTGTAAACTACAGCCAAACCTTAACAGCAAGGAAAAAAACACCCAAAATAACCTACCAATGAGGAATCTTGAAATAAGTCACCCTGGAAAACAAAGTAAAGCAAAATAGGAAATGAATGCAATGTACAAAGTTAAACACCAAAATCACAGGAGAAGAAGAGTTTTCACTCTGCCAAATGAGGAATGTCCAAACCTCTGTAAAGTTGTTTTCATTTGTCACTTCTGTTGATTTAATGTGGAAGATACCTGAGTGCTACCACATCTGGCCAAAAAATATGTCATGAAACTGCGACCACCTGCTTTACCTTGGTGAGGTTTGGAGACACAAAATAGTGGTCTCTTCTGTAGTTCTTAGGATGTTTTTACTTAATTTTGCCCAGCCTTAAAGTCAATTTAGCAAATGGCGTGTCGTGCTTAAAAACCTTAAATTTAAGATTATAATCTTTGCTGTGAAATATAGCATTTTCTAACGAGTTTGAAGAGATGATGCCAGAGAGCATTTTCTCTCTTACAAAGTAGGAACCTTCAATAATACTTTTTTAAGAGAGTAATTTGTTTAATCCTGAGAGACAGCTGCAATAATCTAAGGTCATTTAAGTGAAAAGAAGCTGCAGAGAAAGTCAGAGCAGCGCCACCTGGGTCAGAACAAACATTTAAAGAAGTAGCGTGTTAATACTTAAAGAATTTATTCATGCATTTTTTATAACTTCTAGCTTTTGTAGTTGAATGTAATGAATGGATCTCCAAGAGGTTGAGTCATCATGCCCGTAGCTGATGCCAGTTTCCAGGCATTAACTTTAATTATTGATGCTTTCCCTAATAGACCTGATGGCACATTTTTAAAGTAAAGGTTCAGTCTTACTAAAGGCATGCCCTGCTGCTGGGCACGCTGGCTGTCCCTGGCAGAGATAATGTGGAGCTTCCACTTGCTTTTTAGATTACAGCTTTGTCTCTCAGTTTTTGTTCTTTAATTACTCGGTGCAGTGCTTTCACCTCCAGGCTAGGTTGTCTTTGAAGAACGTCATAACTGGAGAAGCAAACCAGGTGTGAAGGGTTTGAGGGGTCTTTCAAAACCTGGGAAGTTGCTTCAAAGGCAGCATGATGCTCTACTTATGGCTTCTTAAGACTATTGAGTAGCGGATTCCATGAGGACACACGTGCCCCCAGAATTTTCAATGACAATGTTTTGTGCCTCACAGTACCTCACATCTTCAGTCTATGTTTCAGCATTTTTTTTAAACAGTATCTTTTTAGGCAGGTAACTGGGTGTTCCTTTCATTAGATGGAAAAAATGGGCAGCGAAAGGTGCAATGACTCACATACTGGAGTTAGAGGTAATTTTTGAGTTAAAGAATTCTTGGCACAAGTTGAAACCAAAATTATATCTTAATTTATAATTTTACTTAAATCAGCCCAAACTCATCTATAAATCCTCTGTTTTTCACCAGTAGCAGAGGTGGGGAGATGAGAAAGAGATGGTGCAGCGTTCGTTCTGCCAGAGCAGGTCCACCTACAGCAGGTGGCACAGGATGGCGTCCAGGCTGGTTGGGAATGTCTCCAGAGTCGGAGACTCCACCACCTCTCTGGGCAGCCTGTGCCAGTGCTCTGCCACCCTCAAAGGAAACAAGTTCCTCCTCATGTTCCGATGGAACTTCCTATGTTCCAGTTTGTGCCCGTTACCTCTTGTCTTATCATTGGACACCACTGGAAAAAGACTGGCCCCCTCCTCCCAGCACCCTCCCTTTAAGTATTGATAAGCACTGACGAGATTCCCCCTCAGCCTTCACTTCTCCAGACTAAAAAGACCCAATTCCCTCAGCCTTTCCTTGCAAGAAAGACGTTCCAGCCCCCTGATCATCTTTGTAGCCCTTTTAATATTGTACATTTGTTTCATCTTCTTAAAATGAAGTAATTATGGTTCTTCCTTCTGAAAATTGTTCATTTTTTACAAACCCTTCCTGGGTACATCTAGTCTGTGGTGATGGCTACCCAGTGCTTCGTCTCCATGATATCGTATCGCCCAGAGTGCATGTGACACACCAAAAAGAACTGTCACTGTGTCCCTGCTGGTGTGTCCAGAGAACTTTGAACCAAAAGGTTCAAGGTTTAAAGCATGGTCTGGTGCACTGCCCACCTTTCCCACCCTTCTCATTCCAGCAGAGATATTGGCCTCACCCCATTTTAGTAACTTTTGTGTAACAACGGTGTGTTATATTGTTTTGTATGCGATCAAAAGCATTTGAGTCTTTCTGGATGTTTTTTAATCCACCAGTAATTAAAAGATAGAAAGCTAGTTTAAAGAAGATATGCAGTGATTTCTCACACTGTATTATTATTTGTATTTGTTACTTGTTAAGCACTGACTGTTGTGTAAGAGACAGATACTGACCTGGTGAGCTTACAGTCTAAATTAGGTTATAATAGAAAATAAATAAGACATTACAGAAGTTGATATGTAAGTGCAGAATATGTAGAAGTCGTAAGAACAGGTTGGGGTTTTTTTGAGGAAACTATAAGGATAATGGGTAAATTAATCGGTAAATATGATATGCTAGAGAAGAATCAGTGTGGCTTTTGTAAAGGTAAGTACTGTCCCATGGAATTCTTGGGGTTCCTTGGAGGAGTCAGTAGGTACCTGGATAAACATGATCTAGCTGATGTAATCCTGGCTTTCCAAAGGACTCTGACACACAAACCTAGGAGTAAAGTTTGAGAAAGTACTTGGGGTTTAAATATGCATTTTGAAAATTCTGCTATGTACCCATTTACATCTTCAGGTGCCTAACATCTGTCAAAGAACTGGCCTTATGACTTTACAGTATCATCGTTTTTGATCAACCAATGTTAAAACTAATTAACACATCCCAGAAACCTGACGTTAGCTTTTCTATGATCAGATTTACTGATATTTTGTTTCTTACTCTGCACTTTCCTCCAGAGCTATAGCTTTAAATTTTTCTTGCAGGGTTTCAGTCATATTCTTGCAGCTCTGCTATATGAAAAATACTGCACAATATGCAACTTTCTAAGGTAATGTTTTCTTTAAATGGCTGATTTAAATCAGGCAATCAGACTTGGCTATAATAATGCCAGGTATTATAGATAAGATGATCTTTGTTCATTTTCTTTGGATTTTATTTAGCTTCATTGGCAATCAGGTCTAAACCCTACTTGTATTAACTGGAGTCGTCCAGTTGATTTTAAGATTTTGCATCAGGCCTTAATGAACAGACAGCTGCAGAGTGCTGATAAATATTCTTGTACAGTGAGCAACATTCATCTCAAATTTAATGGTGTCCCTTCATAGAGGTGCTGCAAATAAACTCACCTGTGGCTTTAAAAACAGTACTGATTTAATAAGAAATATGTCTGATTTGGAAAATGGAGATAAAAGGCAATGTAGTGAAAGGTGCATAAATTAAATGTTAAATACAATAACCGAAACATGAAAAAGAAGTATAACAAGGAAAACAATAGAGATTGTTTAAAAGTATCTTGTGTTATGCTTGTCTATTATATCTGTTTCTTGTATCAATCAGGTGTTTTTAAATTTCTTTGTGTCAATATCTGGTCCATGTCATACTGTCCAACCTTCTTATGTTGTCTAGTGTCTTACCAGTATATTATCCACATGTAGGGAATTGGTAGTCCTGTCTCCACAATGCAAGGAATGAGAAGGAACAAATCTTTGAGTTTGCATTTTATTTTATTTTGGTGTTAACGCTATTTTAAGAACTTCACTGGTTTTGCCCTAGTGGTCCCCGTCCTGATGAGACGGGAACAAAAGCTTTCCTCTTCCACTGTCCTAAAGACTCTGCTCAATTTCGGTAGCTGGAGGTCTTGGTTCATGGTTTGCTTTCTCTCAAAATGTACCATAAACTCAGCAGTGCTCGGTGCCCATGGAGCTATATGAGGTGGCTTTCCATACTCTGGTAGAAAGACTGGGAAATACCAGGCGTGGAGTCCTTCACAAACCCATCTTTGCTCAAACTCACATACCTTTATATGTGTTTATGTGTGTTTGGCTTCTATGTTAGGGGCCAGCCTGTGGCTGGGATGTTCATGAGCTCTGTGTCTAATGACTTTTATGATACAAAAGGAAAGCACTGCAACAAAGGAAGGGGATTAATCATCATGGATGAGCCCAAGGAAGAACAACATAAAGTGCTATGTCTAAGGGCATGGTTATGGAAACCCTTTAACTGGGCACAATTGGCACAATTGTGTCACCATTGGCAGACTCAGTTGTATGCTCTTCCACCTTTGATCAGTGCCACGCACTCCTTAGTGCCAGCGTAAGTTCATGTTGGCTGTGCGGGAAACTGAACTGGGGACTCAATCCAAGTTGAAATGGATCCAACAGCAGCAGGAAGCAATAAGCTCCCCAGACCAGTTTGGCCTCATAATTGCTTTTGCTAGCAGAAGGCGAGGCTGATGTAGCTGCAGGAACGAGCAGCAGCAGCAGGAGGCGAAATAGCTTCTGGCTTATTTGATCTCAAAGTAAAACTGGTGAGCAATCAAGTCCCCAGAAATGGGGATGTGAGGACAAAATCTTCCTTGACGATTTGCCTAGTACCCCAAACAGAAGAATCCTGACACTTTTAGATCCTTCTCAATAATGCAAGTAAATTAAATCTTCTGATGGTTTACTATTTCTAACCACTTTTCCAATATGCTGCCATGTCTCCCATCCGATTCCTTTCTAGACTGCACCAGGTTTACCCTCCTCAGTATTGTCGGCAGATTGAAGTGGTTGTGAAGAGATTTGGTGCACATTGAATATATTCCTTTGTGAGTAGCAAACCAATATCTCGCAGGGGTCAGGCTCTTCACAGGGTCTAAAGATGTTGTGGGGTTCCCAACAGTTGCATGGTTACTTTCCACAAAGTCGCATTTTTTTAATTAGGCAGCTGGTGACATCTGGCGCCAAGGTAACAGAAAGGCTTTCCCGTGGCGGATGAAAGTTGGTGTCTGTTTCATTACGAGTAGAAGATGGTGGAAAAAGGCTGATGACTGGGATTATGCTTACATGGTACAGAACGCACACATGCCCTGCTGGGAAGTTATCTGCTAGTTTTTTATTTGCCTCATATATAGGACTAACTTTGCTATGCAATGTCTCATAAACCGTGAAAGGAACTATTCCTTTTTCCCCCCTCTGTAATAGTAATAAACATTTAAATATCACTCTACATGCTTGTAGCTCTTTGTGGTAAGCGAGGCAGATCCCATTATTTTAAGTCAACTTAATTGTTTTGAAATAATGCTGTGAAACTGGACAAAGATTAGCTTTTACTTGATGAGGCGTATACACTGAGCAAAGAAATTAAGTAACTATCCAAGAGACACAGTGGGAACCAGTATCAGCCCAGATCAGAGCCCGTGAGAACCCTTGATCTCACACAGATGTCTGCAAATTTTGCTCTACTTTCATGTGCTAGTCAAATTATTTCGGGGAGGGGAAGAGACAATCCTTCAGCTTAGATTGTCAAATGTCCACCAGATGGTGCTGCATGATCGCTAATGGGCCCAGGCCCAGGCAGGGAGGAGAAATAAAACCATTTATTTTGTTTGACTTTGTGAGATACTCTCAAAAGGATTACTGGTAAGAAAAATATCATGTAACTGGAGCAGGAAACGAAATAATTGCTGAAATTTCAGTTTTTTTCTTAGTATTGGTATGGTATTTTATAAGCAAATAATTTCTTCTGTGTTTTTTCTCTGTTGTCACAAGTCTACTGAATGTAGATGTAAAAACCGGCAACTATTGAATAATACATTCTAAAGATACTTACACATGACATAAGCACAAAATAACCTATATTCATGATTGCATCTCACATCTAACAACTGTAGTTATGTACTTGTACTTCAGCAGGAGAGAGTTTCTTTCCAAAAAATGTGGCTCATACATGTTTGTATAAATTTCTCCCACGATTTAGGCATTAGTCATTTCAGTATAATTGTGATTTGTTAAATCCTAATGATTTTGTATTTAAATACAGATGTTTATGATGACAGCAGAAATCACTGGTGTTGCTGAAAGACATCTGGCGTAATATGTGCTCTCAGCATGAACCTTTTGGCGTTGCATTTTGTACCTGCCTCAACTTTTGATAGATGAATGATGCTGACTCATGTGGCATGTGCTACAATAACCTTAGAAGGACATGAATCAAAAAAGAGAGGCTTGTGGCTTCATAGCTTGATGAAAATGAAAGGATGCCATCCAGACTGGGTTTAGGAAGTAACCGTTCAGCAATAACTCAACAGCTGTAAATACAACCTGCCTCCAGAGCTGTAAGTGGAGATAACCGCAAACACCCATTAAGACACATCTCCTATCTCATCTTCCGCTTGTGCTTCCTAGTCCACCAAGCTTCCTTGCGTTGGACAGATTTTGCTGTGGATTTTGGATGTGTTTAGTTGAGGCACTCTTACCGACCTGTGTGAGACCAAGACCTCTTGTGATTCACTCGGTGCCGTGTTTCCTGCCCAAGAGGTGAGCACCCTTCGGAGGGCAGCTGCCACTTGGGCTTCGCCCACAGCAATGCTGGAGGGGGCAGGAAGATCCTTCCCAGGGTGAGCTATCTCTGGGAAACCTTGTTCAATGTTTAAGAATGAACCTGGGAAAACCTCAGCTTAAGAACGCAGTCATTTTTTTCTGAAGGAAGTGAGAAGAAAATTGTCTGAGGGGATTTTCTATGTTTGTCCCTTCCAGATTTCCACTTACACTTATCCATGGCCTAGTGCTTCAAATCAACAGTGATTTAATGATTTTTCAAAGCTTCAATTTGAAAAGCCAGGCTTACATAACCTCATACATCACACTAAAAGCCAGGTTGTTGAATTTTTCCCCATTTCGTCCTTTGTACTTGGAGGTCTCATGGAGGAATAGTAAGACCTTGAACGTTTTATGATCTCTTGGCACAAGACTAGAAGTTTGTAGGCTTGTGGATCCTTTTTTGTTGTTGTTCCAAAGAAGTAGGGAGTAACGCTGTCAGTCTTGGACTTGAACATTTTAAAACTGATTTTGCAAAATTTTCCCCTTTTTCCAGTAGAAATCCATCATTGCATGGTGAATTCCTTCATTTCTTTGTATTCACAAGTAGTTTCTCTTGCTGACAGTTCCATATATTTGCATGGGTTTTTTGTGACTGATTTTTCAAGTCAGCTGTTTGTCACTAGTTTTTCTCATGACGAGAGACATTTTCATTTCATGGTAACACTCTTTGGCCCTTTTCTCAAATCCCATTGTTATACAGTCTAGCTTTCTTTGTATCCTTGTCTACTTTCATGAATATTTTTCTGCCAGTTGAGATTTTTCCATTTTTTTTTCTGACACACACAAAAAAGGAAAGATTTTGACAGTAAGAGCCTTTGTCCTAATTAATTCACCAATTACTTCCTTCTTACCCTACCAAATAAAAAAGCTGCAAAGTTTATTCTTCATCTATTATATCTATATTTGAGTGCTGCTGCCTCCCAAGGCTTAATTTTCTGTTATCCAAAACATGATCTTCACTTAATAATAAATGAGAGAAAAGACTGTCCTAAATTAAGCATTTGTTTCATTTATATCCCCAGATATAACACTGTATCCATCCTTTCTCCAACTCAACTCTGAATTTTTGTGAAGCTGTTCATTTTTCAAATACTGTAAAATAAAGAGCTAAGGAGAAAATCTCACTAAGCTGAATTTATTTTCAAAGTAAATCTGTTGGCTTTAAATAAGTTGAAATCAAAGATGCTCGTTAGTTTGTTTGTTTCTCTGAGATGTTGTCCTACTTGGGCAGTCGCTGCAGAAACATAATTATTCACAATTAGCTGTAGCTTTCTGCTTTTAGTGCTCTTACATTCCCTCCACTTTCCTAAGCACAATGCATCTTTAGCTGCTGCTTCATCATCCTGTGACTATTTCGTTCTCTACCACTAGGCATCAGCATTGCTCACACTATTTTTAGAATATTTCCTAGCTAAGAAATGGTCTTGTTTAACTTCAGCCCCATTAAGGACATTATCCACTGGTGGAGTCCAAGATGTCAAGTCTGCTTTTCTGTTGCAAATGAGACTCTTAGACCAAAGTTTTAAAGAAAACTCAAAATGCATAATTAGCTGGTGTCTGCTCTAACTGTGTTTTATTCATATGGTCTGCGTAATGAACATACCAAAGAATAGTTGTACTTGGTAGTTTACGAGGAACAGTTTCCAAAAGCTCAAAATTTAAAAAGTAAGCAAATTCAGGTGGAGAGAGGATTTGAACAGAACAAGGACAGTAACTATTAAGAACCATGCAAGTACATTTTACAAGATGCCAAACACACAAGTTTGTTTATAAAACAAAATTTAAAAAAAATTTTCATAAAAAAAGTAAAAAAACTTTTCTTGGGAGTATTGTGGAAGATCATAAAGTAAGAATTAAGAAAAAAATCAGAAAAAAACTCGGAAACATTTCTGGAAAGGCAAAAGGACCAAATCTGAAAAGACCGGAAGGAGTTGTAGTTGTCTGGATTGTCTTACAATTGTACTGGACCACTATGGGTGTAATGGGTTGAATACTTAATTTTAATCTGGAAAAGACCGAATCGCTTATTACATATTTCTGTTCTCTTTTGGGGAAGAGTTCAGCCAGTGGAGATCATAACTTCTGTGATGACGCAGAAATATTTTTCATTCATGGAGTAATTAGGAGGAGTTTTAAAGAGACCATGGCCTTGCACCATTGCTTTAGCGGTCTTCGGACAACTCGTATTGACTGAGCAACTGCTAAAGGCCCAACCAAGACAAAAGATGCTGGAAGAAAGCAAAGGGTAATTGAATTACTTGGTGATTTGGATACAATTTTTTGTGGTTTTGGTACGGTACACATACAGACATGGAGAGCAGGCAGGGCATTTTCCGAGGTCGTTGCATAGCATCCCAGGAAGTAGCAAAGCTGGAAGTGCTGCGGCTTTACGATGGATAGCCAACTGACCATGGTCTCACCCCCAGTGCAATCTGCCAGGCAAGTAGCCATGAGAGCTAATGTTAATCCGTGGAGGTATAAAAAAGAGGAATATCAAGTAAGACCTGAGTTAAAGAATAACCTTGAAAATTCTGGAAGATTAAAAGAAGTGCTGCAGAAATGGTTAAAGAATAGGAAAACCTAGTCTGCCTGCTGTTGTCTGAAATAACGGGAGAGCAGGATTCCCTGGAGACAAGGGGAAATGAGATGAGCCCTTGAAGCTGTGATCCGAGCCAGCGGTCTGGCTCAGGCTGGCTTCCTACAGAGCCAGGTTTGGTCCCTCTGCCTCCACGGCGCAGCCGATCTGCGTCTGGGCACACCAGCGGCGGGCAGGTGTGAGCTGCCCCCATGGACCGTACCAGCGACCACACACTGAAACTGCTCAAATTCAAGTAAAAATATGATGCCTTTTTAAAAATGAAGGGCTACTCGCCATTGAAATCACCCCCTTGAGCTCGATCCTCTGCCAGTGGCAATGCTTGTCGCAGAGCTAGACCTTGTTTCTTCTTAAACATAAGTGTTAATTGAGGCAGGAATTAATTTCTCCCAATTCCCCTATGTGGGTATTTTTCTATTGCAGCTTTTGTTCATTTAGAAAAAACAATAAAAGTACTTTAGGTAATTATTTGAAAATTTAAAATATTTGCTCTGTAATTCATTTCTAAATGAAAAAGGCTTTGCTTTCAAAAAATTAGTATGATTATTAGTTTATGAGCTATAACCAATGAGTACAAAAAGTAGACAGTTATATTCTCAACATATCTGTTTATCATTAAATTCATTCTGCTGTGTTTACACTAAGATTTTTATATTCATTCCACTGCATTATTTATATCTTTTAAAGTGTAAGGCTTCACGTAATAGCATATTTAACAACCTTCAGAAATATTTTGCTGAGAAAACAATATCTCGTATGATTGTTATATGGTCACGTCCATTTATTTTTAGCAATCTGGGCAAGATGATTTACTGTTTAAAAATATGGGATAACTTTAACTTCTGATAACTTTGTAGAAATCCTTGACTGCATGCATAGCCAGAAACCTACCTATGCATTAAAACCGAGCAAGGCCGACCATCGCTGCCTGGTAAATTTACAGTCATGGAATACATATTGTCTGGAAAAGACCTCAACGCTTGAATGCACCGCGGAGCGCTATGAAGTATTCATGATAACCCTATTTATGAAAAAATTATGACCTCTGGCACGTTTAACGTTAGTGAATAATGGGCTTGCCTGGAGGAACCGACGTAGGAGCTTGTACTTTCAACCCAACACACCCTCTGCGTTGCTCTGAGAGGTTCTTGCTCCGAAGGAGGGCGGCCGCCTGCGGGAGCACAGCCCCGGGCTGGAGCACGCGTCTCCCTCACAGGCGCCGTCAGCGCTAACGAGGTTACGCGTTTTCTGGATGGCGGTTTGCAGGCAGCTGGCTTGAAGCGTGGGCAGAGCAAACACACGGTTGCATCCATCCAGATAGACTTGTACATAGAGGGGAGGCAGCAGAACAGCCTTCCAGCAGCACCAGGTGTGGCCAGGCTCCCCCAAGGCATCTGATTTTGCTCTGATTCATACGAGACCTGTTGAGCCGATGATTGGAATTACGCGGTATCGCTTCCTGATCTTGGCGATGGAAGACGTGCCCTGTCTTTTGTCCTGCAGAATTTGTTCCTATGACTTAGCCGAAGTCAGTGGGCTCAAATACAGTGAGAAGAAAGCCTTGGCATTTTGGGTGGCACCAACGTATGTCACAGACTCCCAGCTGCGTGACCAAACACAGCTTTGGGTGTCCTGTTGTCTTGCTGGAAGTTAGGAAGACCTTTCAGGGTAACCTCACAGTGGCTTATCAAGGATGTGTAAGCCTCCACATAGAAACACTTATGCACCTGATCGAATAAAATGGGCACTATTTAATCTCTGTATTACAGAAGAAACTGGGGGTAAGCATGCGTGTGCGCATGCGTGTGAGAAAGAAAATGAATTTTGCAGCAAATGTATGCCTCGAGCTGTTCTTTCGCAGCAGGCACTTCAAATTCCCCTGGTCCACTTGCTACCAAACTGGCTGTGAAAGTCAAACCACAGAACTGCTTCAATTCAGAAGTCTTGCGGACATAATGGCCTCCTCCAGGGCTGGCTCTGCATCCCATTTCTGCCTGAGAAGAGTGTCTCGGATCACCCTCTTTCTGGATGCTAATTGGAAAGCCTTCTCCATTCTTTAAGCCAAATCAAGACACTTATCTGTTGTCCTTTCCCACTCTCCCCTGGGTTTTATCTCACTTTTGGGAGAAAACAGATTGACTGGAATGGAGGGGAGATTTTCTCACCCAACATTCCTGAGTTTTTGATGGTGGCACCTTGAAAAACCTTACAGGCTCCCTCCTCTCTCCACTTGCCGCTATTGCCCCCAGAATTTCCCTTTTTACCCTACATATGGGGGAGGGATTGCCACAGCATCAACCTTTGCTGATTCCCTTTTATTCTAAAGGGCCTTACATACTGCCACAAGGATGAAGTCGTTTGTGAGGAACGACACCGGGAAAATTACCAGATTCAGTTGTCATCACTTTGCAATGTAATACAGTTTTGTTTAGTTAACCAGCAGATGTATCATGAAATTAGACCCCATAAAGCATTTAGCAGGTCATTTCTAATGTTATTCCATATTTGTCTAATCTTTACAGGGAGATTTTCTTCCTTTCCCCGGGTCCAATTTAATTTAGAACAAAAATAGTCTGGATTTTGCAGGACAGAAGCCCTAAAAAATTAAATTTTTTATGGCTTCTGGATATTAAAAAAAATTGAATCAGGCACCTTATGAGTACATTGGTCCTTCCTCTGCAGATCTCCTTAAATTTGCCATATGACAGTATAATTTCCAGATACTGCTACTTGGTCAGAAAAGAGTAGATCATATGGAAAACTGGCGTAGATATAATTCTTGCCATATGGTATTTTACTGCAACACCATAATAAAACTTTAATTATAATAAAATGGATAGGTTTAGCAAATGCAGGCAGTGGAGTCTATTATGTTACACACACACACACTTTATGCTGTCATCTCCCCTTTTCTCGGTCTCCTCTTCCCACTCCCCCGCTTTGTCCTAAGGTGGCTGATTCCAGTAGCAGGGATGGCTGCAGAGAGCCATGAGCATCCCGAGTCCTGCACCTGCAGGGTCCTGCACTTGGGTTGGGACAACCCCCGGTGTCAGCACAAGCTCGGGGATGGAGGGGCTGAGGGCAGCTCTGCTGAGAAGGACTTGGGGGTGCTGGTGGATAAAAAAGTGGACACAAGCCGGCAATGTGTGCTTGCAGCTCAGAAATCCAGCCGCATCCTGGGCTGCATCCCCAGGAGTGTGGCCAGCAGGGGATTCTGCCCCTCTGCTCCGCTCTTGTGAGACCCCACCTGGAGTGCTGCGTCCAGTCCTGGAGCCTCCAACATCAGAAGGACATGGACCTGTTGGAGCAGGTCCAGAGGAGGCCATGAAGATGATCAGAGGGCTGGAGCATCTCTGCTGTGAGGACAGGCTGGGAGAGTTGGGTTGTTCAGCCTGGAGAAGAGAAGGCTCTGGGGGGACCTTATAGCAGCCTGCCAGTACCTAAAGGGGGCTTAGAAGAATCATGGAATGATAGAATGGTTAGAGTTGGAAGGGACCTTAAAGATCATCAAGTTCCAACCCCCCTGCCATGGGCAGGGACACCTCTGACTACAGCAGGTTGCTCAAAGCCCCACCCAGCCTGGCCTTAAACACTTCCAGGGATGGGGCCTCCACAACTGCCCTGGGCAACCTGTTCCAGTGCCTCACCACCCTCACAGTAAAGAACTTCTTCCTAATATCTAATCTAAATCTCCCCTCTTCCAATTTAAAACCATTACCCCTTGTCCTATCACTAGACTTCCTGACAAAGAGTCCCTCTCCAGCTCTCCTGTAGGCTCCCTTCAGATACTGAAAGGCTGCTATCAGGTCTCCCCGGAGCCTTCTCTTCTCCAGGCTGAACAGCCCCAGCTCTCTCAGCCTGTCCTCATAGGAGAGGTGCTCCATCCCTCTAATCATCTTAGTGGCCCTTCGCTGGACCTGTTCCAACAGTTCGATGTCCTTTCTATGTTGAGGACTCCAGAGCTGGACACAGTACTCCAGGTGGGGTCTCACAAGCGCAGAGTAGAGGGGGAGAATCACCTCCCGTGCCCTGCTGGCCACGCTTCTTTTGATGCAACCCAGGATACGGTTGGCTTTCTGGGCTGCCAGCGCGCACTGCCGGCTCATGTTGAGCTTCTCATCCATGAGCACTCCCAAGTCCTTCTCCTCAGGGCTGCTCTCCAGCCATTCTCTGCCCAGCCTGTATTTATGCCTGGGATTGCCACGTCCCAGGTGTAGGACTCTGCACTTGGCTTGGTTGAACTTCATGCCATTTGCATTAGCCCACCTCTCAAGCCTGTCCAGGTCCCTCTGGATGGCATCCCTTCCCTCCAGTGTGTCAACCGCGCCACCGAGCTTGGTGTCATCGGCAAACTTGCTGAGGGTGCACTCGATCCCACTGTCCATGTCTCCAACAAAGATGTTAAATAGCACTGGTCCCAGTACTGACCCTTGCGGGACACCACTCGTCACTGGCCGCCACGTGGACATTGACCCATTAACCACAACCCTTTGAGTGCGGCCATCCAGCCAGTTCCTTATCCTAAGAAGGATCCTTATCTTCCTAAGAAAGACGGGGACAAATTTTTTAGCAGGGCCTGTTGCGATAGGACAAGGGGTAATGGCCTTAAGCTAAAAGAGGGAAGATTTAGACTAGATATAAGGAAGAAATTATTTTATGATGAGGGTGGTGAAACACTGCCCCAGGTTGCCCAGAGAGGTGGGAGATGTCCCATCCCTGGCAACATTCAAGGTTGGGTCGGACGGGACTCTCAGCAACCTGATCTAATTGAAGATGTCCCTGCTCATTGCAGGGGAGGTTGGACTAAATGACCTTGAAAGGTCGCTTCCAACCCAAACTATTCTATGATTCTATTCTATGAGTCCCACGTGGAGAGAAGTACACTGCTGGTGGTTTCCTCCTTCTCACTTTAGCATCTGCTTGGCATCATTTCTGTGCGTGCTGTACACCTTGCTCTTTTTTCAGCTGTTCTCGAGGCTAATTTGCATTTGAATTAGCTATACAGGGTGTGTTTTATGAGTTGGCTTGGTCTCCTTCCTCCAGGCTGCATTTTGACCCTACTGTCCCAGATGGTTTGCTCTGCACAGAATGACCCCTTGTTGTCACTACATGTGACACTACGCAAGTATGTACGTGTTGTACCACACACCTCCAAAGTGAAGCAAAAGCTAAAACTAAGTAGGTTACAGTCACCTGGTCATTAGATAATTGCAGCTACAGCTAGACAAGTTCAAACAGAGCCCTGGGTGGGATGAGATGAGTCTGGACAAAGCCAGGGGGGTCTGGAGGTCTGTGCAAACGCCTCCGACATCTCTGAGGTTTGGTGAGAGGCACGGCGCTGCCACTGCATTTCAAGCCCGGTTTTCATTGCTGCTTGCTTCATGTATTACGGAAAGACCTGAAGATCCCAATTAAAAAGAGTAATTCCATTCTATTTCAGTAAAAATATAATTTCCTCCAAATACTTCAGAGCAGAGCAGGAGGTTTATTAACAAGCATAAAACCCCGTTTTGTTTTCCAACAGGAGGATCACAGTGCCCTTTTCCAAAAAAAAGAATCTTACTCATTCTCTGCTCCCTGTGGAGCTATCACAGGCTCTTGCTAGTAGAGTGTAACATAACCAAATATTAAAAAAGAACACTTTTTTCTTGAAACAGTAGGGAGAATTTGTTAATGACTAGGTGCAAATGTAGCCAGTTCTAATAGCTCAGGAAATCTTTGCTTTACAGCATTATTACTGTATTTCTCTGCCTTGGTATGCCGCTGTTATACTGCTAGTATTTTCCTGGATTTCTGCTGCAGGTTCTAGCTTTCCGAGTGCAGAAAAGCTGCCCCTGACTTAGATTCCTCTGAGTGACTGGAGAACAGGCTCTTAAAAAACCCATGTATAACTAAAATGTGTAACACACGGCTTCTAACACTGCTACACAAGTGAACAGCGGTATGTTTCTACTCGTGAGGCTTCAAATTTCCCCACAAACTGGAAAAAATATGTTGAAAACTATATTTTTCAAGTCAGCTTGTTGTAATTTTCAAAGTGCAAATTACCTTGACTTCTACGGCATGGCATTGCCTGAAGAAATTTCAGAGATTTGCTTCCAAGAATTTTTATTTTCTCTGCTTTCTTTAGGACAGGAACAGGAGTTATCCCAGAAAGCTCAGATGGTCACTGTAATATCAGTCAGTACAGTTCAGACACTGCTTTCTAGAAAGCCATTTAATCCATTATAAGGCCCGGTCCTCAGAGCTGCCATGAGGGTGCTAATGAAAAGTCTGAAAGTGATGAAGGTGAAGAGGATAATACGTGAATGCAGCAAGCAGCAGAATAGTTGCGTGTTTCAAATGACACCGCAGTCCTCATTGAAGAGCTTTGCCTCTGCTTGGAAGCTGGTAAGAAAGCGTTGTACCCTCGTTCTGGAGTTTGGGCTCTCAAGAGGAGCTGTGAGCTGGAGCTTTTCACTGATATGAGAGGTGGGATTTTCATGGAAACCTTCTGTCTTGCCATCAAAGTGGTGCTAAGCACCCGGTTACTTAATGTTTGGGTGCTTGCTGCCAAGCGCAGCCCCAGGGCAGGTTCCTCAACCCCTCCAACACACCATCATGTGAACTTAATACCTAAACATGACTAGGGGGCTTGGGACTGAGAAGAGGGCAGGAGGCAACAGGGAGAGGAGAAGCGTGGTGAGTTTGCTGCTCACCTTTCAGGCCTGATAATGAGTTACCTGCTGTTTCAAGGCACCACAGTCTTGGCAAAGCCTGTGCTCACCTGTTCTGTTCCTGGGTGGACTTCTCAGGTCATAGAATCATAGAATCATAGAATCACTTGGGTTGGAAGAGACCTTCAAGATCATTCAGTCCAACAATAAAACCTATGCCAAAAAGCCACCCCTAACCCATGTCCCTCAGCACCGCGTCCACCCGTCTTTTAAATACCTTCAGGGACGGCGATTCCACCCCCTCCCTGGGCAGCCTGTTCCAATGCTTGATAACCCTTTCAGTAAAGAAGTTTTTCCTAATATCCAACCTAAAAGTGGCTTCCAAACCAAAAGTCATGGCTTTTGGTTTACAATAGACCTAAAGGTCCTGCAAGTATAAGGAATATTTATGGTCCATGGTGCATGTATCCATAAAAGATCAGATATTCCCCTTCCTTCTGTCTCTCCTTCCTCCCTTGCACAATTAACGGTTGCATTGTTGTTATTGTGAGGAATATATAGATTTTGGTCTGTATAATGTACGTGAGCCCTCCATTCGTACCCTATGAACTGTTATTCGGATGGTCTCCTAGACAGTAGGAGATACAGGTTGAAAGTTTCTTAGGCCGAAATGGTGTCCCCCATTTCCACGTTGCTGCTTGCACATCAAGCAGCCTCTGCAGAGCTCCGTGTGGTCAGGATGTGCAGGTTTCCGCTCATCTGTCCAAAAGCAAAACCACAGGTACTTAGGAGAAGTGTCAGCACATGGCTACATCTTGCTACTTAGACCTGAAGCACTCACTGAAAACTGGAAGTAGATTTAACATCTCAGTAATCAATCATCAGAGGTTTGTTAACTGTGAAGAGTCTTTCAAGGCTGGAAAGATGATTGATGTTACCTCAAGAGCCATCTGGGAAGCACTGTAGGTTTCTAGAGCCAAGACTTATGGCTAAGATTTCATATTTTGATTAAAGGCTGATTAAAGAGCTCAGAGGATGGGAAAGGGAGAGCATCTTACTCCAACATAAATGTTCTGGGTAATCAGAGCATTTTCAGAATATATTACTGGTATTTGCATGCTAATACTGTAACTAACACCGTGCTTTTATTTTCTTCTTCATTTAATTTTTGTGAAAAAAAAATTATCTATATTCCTTAGAGGAAAACAGGTGAATTCCTGCACCTCGCAGAGCAAACTGTCTCATGCAGTTTGCTGGAAACAAATCAGAAATGTTTGTGTCCTTAAAATTACTGGTAGAGTGCTAACTCGACCTTCTTGCATGTTGCTGCCTAAATACAGATAAAATGAATAATTATAATAAATATGTTTTACTAAGCCCTAGCCTGGTAGTAATGTGAGAGCTTTGATTGATTTGGACAGGAAGCTGGTCTGGTCAGGTATTGCTGAAATAATGGCTCTTTATTATGGTGATTGCTTTTTATATGTTTCTTTATTCATCTGGCGCTGATGTTGTGCATATGGCCAGACAGTGAAAGTGCCTAAGAAATAATATTAATCAAGTGGTGCTTAATTACTAATTTTAGGTTGGTATGGAATAATTGTAAGTATGCTAAAGTTGCTAATAAAACTTTAGCCAAAACTAAACAAGCACAAATTTTTGGAAAAGAAAAACTTCACTTCAGAAGTGACACAATTTTTGGAATTAATCACACTAATTTTTTCTTGAATGTACTCATCCTATCCTGGTGTTCAAGCTGCAATATTACACCATGTCAAATAAAGACATCATGCCTAATTGAAAAACTCATGCCAGAGTTTATTTTATTAGAAGGGAATTAAAAAAAGTCAGAGAAAATGAATCATTTCCTAAATTAATTAATATATCGCTTACTAATTGTCATTAGAACCTTGTTAATGCGATCCAGTGACAAAGATAATTAAGGAGATATATGTGCTTCTAAAAACTAATGAATATTTTAAGCGCTTTGTTCCTTTAACATCTTCCTCAATTGGTTTAATAGACGGCAGCAGCCTCGTGTCACTCTCTGCTGGCCAGAGGAGCCGTCGGTGACCCGGCACGGAGCGGTAATGAGGAACTGCAGGCAGATCTGAGGGCAGGCAGCAATTCTGGGAAGCCACAGCTCTGTCAGGAAGCCGAAGGGTGAAGGCAGAGCTTCTGAGCCAGGGCAGATCTTCCTCATCACCGGCGCATGGCTGAAGGCAGAGAATAGCAATAAGCCTACTGACTTAAACACAATTATGAAACTATGGAAATGGTAAAAGTCTCATCTCCCTGCTTCCCTGAGTAAAATGTTCTTGTTAGAGGCTTTGCTCTGTTGTCAGCAACACTTCCAGCAGGCGTGTTTTCATACAGGACACAGGTTCCTCTCCCGTGCCCAGCCTTATGCTCTCCCATTACCTTAAAAAGTATTTCTTTTCCCTGTCAAAGTGTACAGTCTCTTTTGGGATGTTTTGTCAGCAAGGTAGGTGGAGATTTTACTTTGATAAACTCCCTGTGTGATCATTTTCACATATTTAAACTTATTTAAAAACACAAAAATATGTGTGACTGGCAAGATCTCATTATCTAGTATAGTGTAGTCATGTAGAAATAATGCAGCTATTAAAACAGACTTTCCTTTTATTACATTTCCACAATAATTTAAAAGCACTTTCCACTATTATTCCCTCCTTCTCCTTCTTTGCTTACTATTCCTCCCCAAAATAATAAAAAAAAGTAATATAGCCCCTCTCTCCTCAGTCTAACAGGTATTACTTACTGCTTCTAAAGCCATCTTTAAAAAACATTGTATATTATTTTGAGCCTGACGTCTAAATTTTAGATGTTCTTAACTATATTTTTTGCACCTAGAATAGCTGAGAGATTATTCCTCTACCATATGCGTTCCATTTTGCTGGCATCTTCAGGCTTTTAGTCCCAATGTCTTCATCGACACTGTCTGTGATGGTTTTTAGCTGGTGGAGAACTCACCGTAAAATTTTGTATGCAGCAAAGCGGATGTTTAAGAGAACAGCCTGATATGAAACAGAATAGCATAGGCTGTTCATTATCAAGATAATAATAACAAATTACTACAGCTATTACGCATAGAAAAACAGAAAATTTGGCCATTGCCTCATAAAGAAAGTCTTGGGGGAAGAAGGTGAATAGTACAACAGGGAGGATATCCTCATGATCTAAATAAAATGCATCAGTGAATGAGATCTGAAGCCACTTTGTTGTTTGTGCCATATGACTGAGGCATGGAAATGTCAGTGAAATTAAAGCAATTTGACCCCTTTTGACGTGTCTTACCAGATAAACCTAGAAGCTACAGTCAGAGGTGTAGCTGGTCTCCTTGTGCTCTAAATCAAGAAGCCAAGAGAACGGGTTCCACAGCTGAGAGCAGCACCCGGTGGGACTTTGTCCTGACAGCGACCATAGGGACTCCACGCTCTCCCGGGAGCCTCCCAGCGCTCTGCGCCCGCATGGAGATGGAGTCAGCGCAGGAGCAACCTTGCAGAATTAGGGCTTGAACTGCTGCTGGTGCCGTTTGAACCACAAAGTGGATCACGGGCTATGGCTGCAGTTAGTCATTGGCTTCTGAGAGTGGCAGTTTCTACCCTACTATCTATATTCCACTCCACAGCATTTTATAAGCCTCCAGAATATTACCAGGATTGCTGTAAGCCAGAATTTTGTGGGATTTCTAGGTTGAAAGCAATTTTGTTTTATTGAGGAGTAAAATAATCAAATGCTTTTTTCCTGTGAAGCTTGTCAACATGCATTTAGGCAAATTAGTTTGGAAACGTCTTTGCTCATTAATGGAATGGAAAAAAATTGGTTTTAAGTGCTCAGCTTTTCATTAATCTGGGGAATGTTTTCTTTTCATGTCGTCATGACTGCTTTCACAAAAACAAATACAGGCTTGATGGACAGGATTTTTAGAGATGTTGTCTATGCGCAGTCCTGGATGGGTTTAAATGGAAATCTGGCTGCTTGGTATAGCTGAGACTCCGGCCACTTCATGCTGCTTCAGAGACTAATACTTCTGTAGGAAAGTAAAGAAAAGAAACTGGGGTCTTACTATTTGCTACTGAAAACATGTAGGCTCTTCATGGCATTTGTACACACACACCCCCCCCAATATCATCCATTTTAAAAGGCTGAAGTAAAAGCTTCTTTTAATGTGGATAAAATAGTGGAGAACCATCACTTTAACTACAAAAATGGTAACAACATTCATTAAATGATTGACATTGCATCTATAGAAGTCTAGAAAATAACTTGGTGCCAGGTTTACGTTATTATGAATGCCACGTGAACTGGTGTATCTCAGCTTCCTTGTTCTCCCCGAGTCTTTTTTTATTTGTTTGTTTGTGATTTTTCTCTTTCAAACTGGAAGTGTTTCACCTGCAACAAATCAGCCCTTTTCAACCAAATAAATATTTCATCAAAAAACCAAAAAGAAGTAAAAAAAATGCTGCCTTTCTGTTTGTAAACATCTCAACCATGGACCTTTGTTTGTTTGTGATTTTTCACTTTCAAACTGGAAGTGTTTTACTTGCAACAAATCAGCCCTTTCCAAACAAATAAATATTCCATCCAAAAAACAAAAAGAAGTTAAAGAAATGCTGCCTTTTTGATTGTAAACATCTCAACCACGGACCTTGTTTGTTTGGTGCTTTTACCAGGTCTTGGACAACAGATCCCTCATTGGCAAAAATTACTGAAGGCTTGAAAAGAGCAATGGCTTATTGAGACACTTTCCTAGGTCCTCCTGGGTGGGCAGTGGAGTGATTCCTTCAGCTGTTCACTGTGGCTTCTGCTAAAAACACCAATTTTATCAGCAGGTGGCCCTTGGCGTCGTGTTGTTCAAGGTGTGAGTTAGTATCCACAGGCTCTGGCCCCTGGCTGGCAAACGCTGCAGGCAGCTCGCTTGGGGCCACACAAAACTCTGTAACATTAGCTTTTTTGTCTCACTTAAAGAAGATACTCTCCTGCATTTCTACCCTACAAAGCCACGCTCCTAAAATTCGAAATGCAAGGATGTGCCACACGGCAGCCGGAGGCGCAGTGAGTGCTGGCACCTTTCCATGTGCTGCACTTGCTGCCCAAGTGCAGGGTTTCTCTTTGAGAAATGCCAGGCCACTACGCGCATTAAATCAGTTAGAGGTTTTGCAAAACTGATAATTCTCGTCCACAATGAACTGCAGTAGCTTCTCTTTAAACCCTGTGTAAGTTCAGCTAGTAAAATTGATGTGGCCTGAAATCTGACGGCTCAGGAGAATGTATTTAATTTTTCTATCATTTCAAACCAAAGCAATTGCCCTAATTGTATCACCAAAATGTCTGTGCAGAATATAGATTATAATCTCATTTGATTTTACTTCAACCCGTCCCTAAATGTACACTTGTTCCTTGCAGATTTCATTAAGATCAAAGTGAACCCATCATTTTCCAGACAGGAGTAAATCTTATTCTGAATGGTAGCGTACTTCACTTTTCCTATATCTTGCCTATAGATATGTAATGCAAAATTGTTAGTTCTTGCACCTTGTCGGTTCTGTGATTGGATTTAGTTATGATTCTGGATCTGAGATTTGTGGTAAAAACAGATCACATGGTGGTAAATGCAAATTTAAGCAGTGTTTGACATCAACAATACACGACAATATCTAGGAAAAGTTTTTCGTGTTGCTTAGAAACCACTCGGTTTGGTTTTTTTGACTTCTAAGACTTCCACACATTAGTGAGGCAACTGAGTGCACTTTTCTTGCTTAAAAAAGAATCCCTAGAAAAGCAGTTTCAAATCCAGACGGGTGGCACTTGCCGTGGTAAACAGCCACCCAAGAGAGAGCATGATTAGTGAAGAGTGGACCAGTCTGAAGGCTGGGAGCATGTTAAAGACCGAACTCACCACTGAACAGCTGGAGAGACGCACCTTTCTCACCTCAATTTTCTTCTTGGGAGCCCTGAGTGGTGATTACTTACTTGGTGAATAGATGTTTTCACTTCCAGTGAGTGAAAGGGGGATGATATCCCGGTGTGTGCCCACAGGAAATCGTTTACTTGTAGGTGTGCAGGGCCATGGAGACGTACAACGTGGACGTGAATGCAGGTGATTCTGCAGGTTGTGGTCCCGCTCCACCAAATACCGTGGGGAAGTTATGGATGGCTGATCTTCAAACGTCAGGGCCATCTATTCAACTAAGACCAAATAAATCTGGACTAGTGCTTGCCACTGTTGCTAGATTTAATACTGAAATCCCACAGGTGATTTTATAGGAGCTTACATTCTTCATCTGAATTTGTTTGGGTTTTTTGCCTAATATTTGTTATTGGTAAAATCAAAGATGTTTTAACTTCATCTATCGTAGCAGAGCAGTAACAAAGTAAAGATGGTATGGTGCTCAGAAATACCTCTTGGGGAAACTTTCCCAACTGTTCATGTACCTTTAAAAGTCATTTATATGCTCTATGCTTTTTCTATACATTTACTGACTCTGCTGATTAATACTTTTGTGAGTCTGATTCTTGTTGACCACATAAATCACCAACATCAAACTTGCATTACTACACGTCTCAGTTCAATATATCATTATGACAGCTTGTGCTAAATTACCAAACCCAAGTTTGGCAAACAGTCCACATGCTCTAATCTAATGAAAATATCATGTGTTTTATTTCTGGTTCGAACTAACAAATGTGATCAGTATAACTTCCTGGAAAATAAAATAGTTGCAGTATTTTCAGCTTTCCCACAGTTCAAAACAAGGGAGGCATTAGCAAAAAAGTAAGGTCAATGGTTGGGCTAGATGATCTTCAAGGTCTTTTCCAACCTAAACGAGCCTATGATTCTGTGAAATTAGCATGAGACAGTTCTAAAATACAACTTTAATTGAAGTTGAAATGTAGATTTTTTCTAGAGACTTAGCTGTTAAATTAGCAGAAAATTGTTTATGAAAATTTTATTATGAAATTATTATTGCATTACTTCGTGTTAATATTATAGAGGCTTTATGGGCAGTAAAGCAATGGAGAAAGAGGATTGACCATACATGGGCTTACTGGGGAGAGCTGGTAGCTGTGCCTTCATGTCAGAAGGCAAGAGCAGACCACCTCAGACGTGTATCAGATCCCGTGTTTCTCTGAGCTTGCAGCATGGCAGAAGGATAAGATAGGGCTTGAATAGCAGGTTTTTTTCTTGAAAAGTCACTTTAATTCTTTTTTTTTTTTTTTTTTCCCCCATTAAGAATGATTCTATTTACTTGCCTCAGCAGTTGAGCTGGGTTGAAGGTTATCCAACTCACGTGCGGGTTCAAGCCCGTGCCCTCCGAGGAAGTTGTAAGATGCGATGTGTTATGTTGAGTGGTGCTGACATCTGTAGGGTTAGCGTACGGAACGTAAATAATTAATGTAGTGTCAGACACAGATTGACCATCAGAGGGAAAAGGGGTTAATGATCTGGTGGCTGTCATTCCCTGAGACACAGCGGGTCAGCGTGTGCTAGTGGTTCCTAGGGATTCACAACTGGAACAGGGGAAAGAATAAGCAGAAAGTTAATTTCTGAAACCAGCAATTCCTGGCACAGTGTTAACCCTCCCACCTGTGCAGCTGGAAGAGGTGGCAGAGTGGACCCAGAGGTTGCTGGCTGGCTGGCCTGGCCGCTCGCCCGCAGTCCCTAAGTGTCCAGGCGAGTCTGTCTGGAAGCTCACACAGCCCAGCAACCACAAACCAGGTGTGAATCATGACTTGTGGATTCCCGTTGTACCATTCTACAAATCTTTGTGTAACTTCAAGGCTCCTTTTCCCTCCTCTGCGCTGTGGATAAATAACTGCTCATCCAATTAATGTGGGAAGGGAAATTAGGAACCATCTTACTTCAAAACAACAGTTTCTTGATTTCCACTCCACCTGGCATTAGCTCAGCCTACCTCTGTAGGGAGCCATAATGCCCTCCTAACCACAACACCTACTTAAAGTACCTTGTGGTGCTGGTTTAACATCTCAGATGTTCCTCGTGCAGGTTGAGATGTCTGTAGTGCCGTGTACTGGATTTCCGAGTTATTTGTTACTCGGCAGGTAAAAATTATTTTGCAGTTCTATCCTGTAAACATTTTATATTGTATCTATCCTGTAAACAGTTATATATCCTGTAAAACTATTTTATGTTGCTGGACGTAAAACACCATGTCGGTGTCTTCACTGACTCTGGCATCCTCAGAGTGTACCCTTAGGTTGAGACTCCGAATGTCATGACTTATTCCAAAGCAGAACTGTGGGAGTCTGCTTCAAGCAAGTGCTGGGCTATCCTGCCAGGGAAAATTGTCACCGTAATTGGGGGTGAATCTGCCTTGCTGAGGTCGGCAACTTTTGAGGTGGATCAGAATTTGACTAGAGGTAGTTTGCTGAAGTTACTGTAAACGAACCCAAAGAAGCATAGAAGTTGTAAATTGTGATGTGTGTATATGAAATATGGGTAAAAGAGTAGATTTTGTCTATCTGTGCTACGTGAAAATGCTCATAAAGTATCAGTAACTGGAAAGAGAAGAAATTTTTTCCAATATAAGTGAGTATTTCTGAAAAAAAACCCAAACTTATGTGGTTTTCTGGGAGAACACAAAGAAGACTGAAGAGACTCAGAGTTTGATGTTACTAATGTTAGCAGTCCCAATAATAATACAATGAAAACGGAAATCATAACAAAGTGCACGTAAAGTTTGCCATTTGCAACAAAACACTTTTAGAGCTGGTGAGCTCTACCAAACCATCCTGCGTCTTGCAGGTCAGGCAGGAGACTCAGAGGAGAGTGGACTTTTGAGGTGTGTCCTTTAACTGCCTTTTTTCCTTGAGTACAGATACTGACTTTTCTTGTTCTAGGTGGAAAAATGCTTTGATTCATTTTGTTTGTGCACCTCGGCTGTATTAAGCGCTTCACATTGAAAGACGGGAGAGCTGACCAAGGAGTTTATGCACCACTCTGCAGAGCTGCCCTTTTCCTTCTCATGTTGAGCCTATGGTCAGCCCACTCCAGCTCTCATCTGTATTAATACCATGGATTAGGCTTGAACTATTATCCAAAGTGAAGAAAAAAGGATTTCCTAAAATTACAAGGGTTTTCAAAACCTTTAGGACCAGGACAGGAATATTTGTTCCCCGCAGTGGTGGCAATCCTGTAATTGGAAGAAATATTCACTTGTGTCCTGTGTAAGCCAAGAACCAACCAAAGGAAAGTCTGTGAAGCGGGTCCTGGTCCCTACAGGCTGCTTTCCCTCAGGCAGCTCCACGGGATTGATTACTGTAGAGATAACTGATTCATAATTCAAGAAGAGGTCAGAGGTGAATTTAAAAAAAACCCACCAACAGTTCCCACATGTCACGTAATTGTCAGGTATCCCAAGAGCTGGCCGATATAATTGGCTTGAAGAATGACAGAACAAGACACTGAACGACCATCTCCTGATGGTTACAGCACCAGGCTTCTATCATACCGCCCCAAAACCCGACAGAGCCCAGAGCTCCTGGCGGGTAATCCTGGAAACCAGATGCAATCGAGGGGAGTTGGCTCATTTGTGGGCAAAGCCTGGCCCTGCTTTCCCCTTGGTCTGTGGAAGTGTGTAAAATGTGGGACTTGTTTCGGGTGTTCAAGGAAATGCGTCTTTCCATGGTTTCCATGGTTTGGTGGCTTCTTGCACTTCTTGTAGTTCGGGTCTGCAGGTTAAGGTTGCGTTTGCGAGCTTGGCTTTAAGAAAGGGCAGTGCATCTTCCAGCTCTGTCCCAGATCCACCCAGTCCATCTCCAGGGCGAGAGAGGTTTCTGGTCCGTAATGGTGAATGTGAGCCTTACACCCACCATGGGGGAGGGCTCAGTCCCTCACGGCAGCAGTCCAAACTCTGCCCCAAGCCATGATCGATAGCAGCACTGATTTGCTAGGGAATTACCTAGCAACCAGAGCTCTCAAAATTGTATTTGTCTTCTAAAAGAGTCTTGGAAAACCTATCTGTCCATTTAACTTGCTGCAAAATATTTTTTGTCTCTCTCAAGACACGGTACCACGGATTCAAAAAGTTAAGGTACTGAATAATGAAATTGTTTGTCTTCATGTACTGCCAGTCACGGTTTGAACTGTTTTGATTTTGGAGGAAATTTCACTCTTTATTTACACATTCACTTCTGCTAAAGCCAGAGGTGAATGTTTTTAAAGACATTCTATCTGGGGAGGAGGTAATGAAACAGGTTAAATTTGCAGGAGAAGAAAAGAACAAAAGTCAAATATGTGCTTTAGCTGTAAATTGGAAGGACTTGATACAGCACTATCTTGGGTATTTCCAGAATGATATTTTTATTTTAATTGTCCTTCAGAGGACAATCAAATGCTCCGTTTTGTTAGATTTGAAGGATATGGGGAAGGTGGAAGCACAATGAATCAAAGGTATCCCCTCTTTTTCCAAAACAGGAAATCAAAGCTTTGTATTAATATCTGTTGTCATATAAATAAAGTAATGCTGTAATTAGAATTTGTTGTATAATCTGGATCCACCAGAAATTTGTGCATACTCCTATTTTATTGTGTATTTATGCTATTTTTTTATGTCCCTGCCCATGGCAGGGGGATTGGAAGTAGATGATCTTTAAGGTCCCTTCCAACATAAACCATTTCATGATTCTATGATTTTCATGGACTAGGTATGTTTGTGTAGGGAGGGTTTGTTTGCTTTACTGTCTTTTTTCAGCAAACCATCTGCAGCTGGTTCTTCCTATTATCAGCAGCTTGAATTGGACTATAAACTTTCCCATAATTACCAGTTGTATACACATATATATTCAAGGCAATATGTAGATTATGTTTATAGTAAAGTGAAGTGAAAGTATATCCTCGTAAATCATCAGCAAAGAATCTGTGTGTGTTCTTCTACTATGTTTTGCATAAACTGTTATTTTATGAAACTTGTATGTATGCTGTCTATACACCCCCCAAATACCATATGCATGGCTTTTTGAAAATAATCTTAATTTTTCAGATCTAGTGAACTCCTGTGGGTGCATGTACATGAAATATAATTTATGCTAAACCAAGGGATAGTTAAAAGATGATCACATTTAACTTGAAGCATGGCATGCTTAAACCTGAATAGCCTCTTTTCAGAGCTAAAGACAACAGAATTTTTTTTCAGTTATTAATTTTAAGATGACACAGGATTTGCAAGCATGTGTTGATATAATGTTTGCAGGTTGTCTGCACAATTACACCCTTTCTAAAAGGCACTTTAAAAAAAAAAAAAAAAAAAGGCCTCAAGTGCTATGGCTTGAGTCTCAAAGGCATGGGGATAAAGATCCTTCCTGGTTTGGGAAGGTACATGCAACTTCTAGTTTTCTGACATCCTCAGAAAGAGTGAGATAAATTGCTACCCTGGAGACAGGAATCACGTGAAACCAAGGCTTTTTTATGAGGAGGACAGACCCTGGAAGAGAAAAATTCAATTTTCTTCACTGTGAATCAGTCTCTAAAGGCTATTACCCCTTGAGGAAGGTGTGCAAATCTCTTAACAACATGTTGCCATTAACAGCTTCTTTATTGTCATCTCTTTTACGCCATGAAATGAAGACTACAGAGGCTGTAAATGCAGATTCCCATTCAAAGAATACCAAGCTGCAGTTTCAGGTTTTTTAGGCAAATCCACTATTGCAACCAGGGCAAGTAAAAAAGTTACATTCAAGATCCATTAATGTGCCCCCAAAGATATCAGTACCACTCAAAAAGAGAGAACTAAATAAAGCCAAATAATTTTTTTCCGATGAGGCCTTTAAAAAGGCACTTGAAGAAATAGACTTAAGGAGTCTGATTCTTTTACAATGTGCCTCTAGAAGTAGAAAGTGCCTCTTGAGATTTGTGTAATTTAAAAAAAAATGATTCTTACCGTTAAAATATCCCACAGGCTCATGCCTGGAATAACAATCAGGAGAGACCAATTGATTAGTTCTATAGCTACTATAGTTGCTATGTGCGTGTAATGTCCACAGGCCTTTATAGAGAAGACAACCCTAGAGAAAACTATATTAACATATCCATCTCACCTGATGGTTTAGTGGTGTATTTGTGTCTCGTGTGCATGCGTGTTTTGGGAAGACAGGAGCTGTCTCTTTTGTTAGTGTTGTGCTTGTGGCAGTTATTTTGCTGCCCACTTCTGTCGCGCTGCATCCTCCTGTAGTCATCCTCCTGTTCAACCACCATGTGTACCAGGGACTTGTCCTGTTTGGCCAGGGGCTAGCGCTGCCACACTTAGGGACGTGCAACACCTGTGGTCATGATTCCTGCACCGTGGCGTACAACAGGAGGAGAACCTGTGCAGGTACCTCCCCATGTATGCATCTTTCCATCTTAGAATTACAGAATCATTTAGTTTGGAAAAGACCCTTAAGATCATCGAGTCCAACCATTAACCTAACGCTGCCAAAATCACCACTGAATCATGTCCCTAAGCATCATGCCTACATGTCTTTTAAATACCTCCAGGGATGGTGACTCAACCACTTCCTTGCCCAGCCGGTTCCAATGCTTGACAACTCTTTCAATGAAGAAGTTTTTCCTAATATCCAATCTAAACATCCCCTGGCACAATGTAAGGCCATTTCCTCTTGTCCCATCACCTGTCACTTGGGAGAAGAGACCGACCCCCACCTCCCTACACCCTCCTTTCAGGCGGCTGTAGAGAGCCAGAAGGTCTCCCCTCAGCCTGCTTTTCTCCAGGCTGAACAACCCCAGTTCCCTCAGCCGCTCCTCATAAGACTTGTGCTCCAGACCCCTCACCAGCTTCGTTACCCTTCTCTGGAGACTCTTCAGAATCTCAATGTCTTTCTTGTTTTGAGGGGACCCCCCAAAAACCAATCTTCTGCATGCTTGGCTCCACTGAGAAGGATGATGACAGTAAGAGTTTCTGTAACATGTATGGTTTTCAGGCACATCATACTCTGTCACCTACAACATGTCCTCGGATTGTACTGTTTGTACTTTTAAGACAGACGTTTCAGGTAACTGTCTTCAAAAAGGGATACGAAAAGATGACCTTTAAACGAGATGCAGCACAAAGCACTGTGAGAGGTGCTTGCCTGTTGCATATGGCACTTGTTACTGTGCTGGAGACATTGTACCGCTGTGGTAGAATGCGGGGAATTGTATTTTAAGTTCATGATTTTAGTCCTTCCCAGCTCCTCAGATTAGACATGTGCCTCAGCTGCCTTGAACCCAACAAGGAAAGCTGAGCTTGCACCGATCCTTTATGCCAGCTGTGAGCTGGGTGAAGCCTGGGCAGGGAGACCGGAGCAGACTCAGGGTCCCATAGCCAGGGCCAGGACTCCAGTGCTCAGTGGGATAAAGACAGCTTTACACAATTCACAGGTCAAAATCCCAACATCTGCCCCGGGAAATTCTCCCAACAGCTAGCTGCACCTTTTTACTCAGCCAATGCCAGTAAGACCTCTAGGATTTGACCTTAGGGTGGCGATTCAATAGCAGTTAATTTTAAAAAAGTATTAAAAAACCCTGCTGAAGTAAAGTTAACAGCTCCATGGCCGTGCTTGCATGTGTTCGTTACACGAAACCAATTTTACAGAGGGCCAGAAGGACACTGAGCAGGCAGGCATGGGAGCAGGGCTGCAGCGAGCTGCCACCATGAGGCTTCCTGAGCTCCAGGGCCAAGCTGGAGAAGTGGGGAAGCATTCAGGAACGTCAATTATTTTACACGTAATGCTGTAATTAGTGTTTGTGTAATTAGCAAAAGCTGGTGCCAGCAGAGATCCTGAAGCGTGGGCTGTGATGAGGGGTGAGCAGTGACAGAGGTCCCCGTGTGAAGACTCTGTGTTGCTGGGGTGGCCGGTCCTGCTTCTGGGCTCCTGCCATGATGGGCACCGGGGGTTGCTCTTCTGGCACCTCACAGTGGTGTTCCCACTCAGCAAAACAGTCTTGGCATGGGCAAGCCTAAGGGAAAGGACGGAACCAGCTTTCCCAGGCTGGGCAAATGGAAAGCCAGCAGTAGAACAGGTCTCTGGGACCTCAGAACAACAGGCGGAGGGCTGGGTATCTCAGAAACTCAAACTTCAGCAGAAAGCTTTTGGAACTTGAACACTTTACTGCTGGTGTCACAGACTGTAGATCGTTTATGTTTTACATGTTTGCTGGAGGTAAGTTTATTAGAAGTGACACAGTGTGAAGATGGGAGTGCGACAACAACAGTGATGGAGAAACTGCAAGGGCAGATGGTTCGGGACAACTTTCATACTCTGTTTTCTCCTTTGTCATCTTTCCGATTTTTTATTATTCATCAGGCTGAGGGCCACGTTCTGCTCTTAGCTGTAACAGGAAATAAAAACAGGTCAAAGATCAAAACAATAAAACCAGACCAAGTGTGGGCTGAACTGAAGACAGATGATTTGGTCTGGATTGTCCGTGCTGTGGTTGGACCCGGGGTTTGGGTGTAATTCAGCAGAAACTGGCTCTTCGTATTCTGTTGTTCGAGGGACTTCGTTTCCCAGTCAAGGCACTCTGAAGAGAGAGTTGTGGCATGTTAACCAGATGGGTGCATGCATGTGGGATGCTCCCAGAAGGATAATCCAAGGATGCTCCAGAATTATCCTCCAAGCTGCAGCCCTGGTCCATTCCTCCAGTCACTGATTTCTAGCCCAATTGTATGGCAGACATCGCTAAATTCTCCAAACCCAGTCGCTTTTCCAGGGAGCCTGGCCCGGAATCTTTGGACCCTGAGCCAAAAGTCTTGGTAAGGGACATCCTCAGCCCTACAGACATCTTCAGTGGAGCACCATGCATGGTGGTCTCCTCCCTTAACAGCCCTGCCGTGCCGCACGCTCTCTCCAGTTCATCGCTGACTCCAGGCTCCCAGCAGCTCCGCTCCCTCCCACAAATGTCTTTTCTCCAGCTCTCTGGTAAGGTATAGGGGCAGTTTTAGGATTTACCACTGCAGTTTTAGGATTACTTTTGCAGTCTGACAGTGATCTTGAAGCAAAGCCTGAAGTTTTAGCGGGAATTAATATTGATTGCAGACTGTCATTAGTAGAGGTATTAAATATACAGTTGATGAGGCCTTATAAAGCATCTCAGGATGTCCAATGGGTTGCTTGCCTCCTCTCTCATAGTATATCAAATTTTCTCTGGGCCTGTGGGGGCCTGAGACTTTACTACACTTTCCTCTCTGTGTAAATCTGGAGTTTATTTCATCATCTATAATTTAGAAGATTCCTATCATCATTAAAAACCTGTCTGGATACGGCATAATTTATTTACAGGTTTCAGTGCGGGATTATATTTGTAGGATGGAAAATTCCTTCTGTTCCCCCCCCCCCCCCCGCCCCCCCTAAATTAGGTAGTGACCTATTTCTATTCCTTTTTAACCACTTGCCATCTCCAGGGCAAAGGGGAAGAGGTGTGAAAGATAAGCCTGTCAGAATCAGTTGGAGCATCACACCTCCAGGTATCCCACCGCCCTCTGTCGCCGTAGGGTCAAATGGCTTGTCGCTGCACACAGCTGCATGACGCTGTATGATCTGTGGGTGAGTGCATTTCATTTGTTCTCTTCCTTGGAAAGAGGAGTATGAGGTCAAATGATACACGCCGGAGCTGGTCCAAAAAGACTACTTCATCTGAAAGGATCTGGGGAAGCTTAAGCTACTAGGCATCACTTGTAGTGTCACCGCTTCATATATATATCAATTAGACTGCCTGAAGTAATTTATTAGCAAACTCAATTGCAAAATTTAAGTACTGGCTAATCTTAAAAACCCGGGTGTGAGATGCTTGTGGCACAGCGAATTGCAGGAAGATGGTTTATAATAGTCTAGTTATCTTTGAAGCCAGATTGTACTTGACTAACTGGGGAAAAAAAATCCCAAACATCACAAAGAAAGTTTAGAAAACAACAGTTCTGAAGCCAACCTGATGTCTGTTGTCTTCCATTTGAGAAAATTGTCTGAAAGAGACTTGGCCTTTAAAGCTGTGTGAAAACCGGCTATCGGAGTTACCGTGCAGATAAAATTGATAACTGCGGTTCTTGCTAATGATACACAACTGCTGCCGCCACGCACACAGGACAACAAAAAAGCCATCCTGGCCAAGTGAAGAGAAATTAAATTGACCCATTCTATACTCGTCATTATACTGCTAAAAATATTTAGCAGTTTGGTTAGGTGTCATAAAAGGGGAGAACGTTAGTCTGGAGAATCGTAATGATAGTTTTGAGCTGTCCTTTGGTGTCCTGCAGTTCCAGCTCCAACAACTTCGTTAAAAATGTAAATGGGCTATTGTTAAAATTTAAATGTGTTGTTGATAGCATGAAATAAAAGAATTCAAGGCAGGCTGAAAATGGTTATTACTTCAATTTATATCCATTATTAGTACTACTAAATCCTACAAACAACTGTACTGAGGGTCACTTCAGTGTTTGTGCTGCTGTACCTGCTTTGTAAATCTTCCCCTAACTAAGCAAGGTAAAGCACACGTACCTTTCCTTTCCTTGGAAGTCAACCAAAAGCCAGCATGAAGCCTTGTAATGCATAATTCTGGCTTGCAGCATATCAGTGTGTGATGTTTGGTTAGAAAAGGGGGAAAGCAAGGTTTGCTGAAGAGCAAGGAAAACTGTCCTAGCAGCATGGAATTATTCACCTTTGAAGTGTCTTTTGTCAGAACCATGTAAGCGGTGCAGGTTGATAATCCTCATCATCCCTTGCTTACACACTGATTAACATGGAGTAATTGCTGCAGTACCAAGGTACTGGAAAACAGCGCCATAACCTGGTCTCTGCTGCCCAGTCAGAGCTGGTGCACGTTGATCTTGCACTGGTGACCAGTACAAGCATTTCATTTCTTAGCAGAGAGAGGGAGAGGCAGCTTTGTCTGCCTCTGTTTTGTTGGTCTGGCAGCAGTTTATGAATTCAAATAGCTATTGAACAACAAATTTACTCCTCTAACCACAGAGATGCTGTGTCTCCCACTACGTCTAATTTCTCCTGCCAGCGTAAAAAACAGGTGGTGTGAATACCTATGCTATTTAGTTCCAGTTTGTTTTATTTGACCTTCTGCAGTCCGGAGCACTGGCCCCTATTGGCAACACACCAGCTGGTGTCCTTGGAAACAGTCTGGTGTGAAAGTGCAACATTACAGGGCACTATTAATAAAAAAAGGTTTTGCTTTGACAATGAACTACATTTGGATCTGGTATAAAGATGTAAAAACAAGTACTGGGCTATCCACACTTACTCCATGCATAAATTTAGACCAATGGCTGAATAATAATTCAGCCTTTGAATTTATAATCTTTTTCTTTCCAATAATATTTTTCTCTTCAGTAATAATGCAACTTCCTTGATGTCAGAGACTTTCACACCCTGCTGTTGTAAACATTGTTACCTAAATTTTTTTTCTTAATTTCTTTAAACATTTATCCATTATTTCAACATATGTACCTCAGTAAAGCCGGGCAAAGTGCTGAGGTTTTCCAACATTCAGCTGATTTTGGAGGGAGCAGCAGAGAAACCTGTAAAATTAATTCAAGTTCATAAACTTTTGCAACAGACAAGAATGTTTTCCTTCATTTTCTTTCTCCCCAAAAGTGATTCACATTTTTAAAAATTCACTTGTCTTTTAGGCAAAAAAAAAAAAAAAAAATCTTGGTTTTAACGTATTAGCATTAAAAAAACTCATCAGGCACATTATTTTTTTGAAAGCTCACTGAGCTGTTTCCTTAGGACTATATTGAGAATATGAAAGAAAACAGCTTTTTGTTTGTAATAGGTGTGTGGGCTGAGTCTCTAGACTGAGATAAAGAGATCACACTTCTTTAACAAGTATCAGTGTGCATCAATTTGCAACTTTTTCTCCCCATGTGTATTACTCACATATCTGAAAATACAACTGAAGTTGCAAAGCTCAATTTAGAGTCTAGTACACATCACAAGTCTATGGACCTCGCTTTTTAGATGGTTTGAACACAACATTACGCTCCATTTCATTGGGTTTGGACTGTTAATGTCCCACCATCTCCTTGATGACACGAGCAGCGCTAAGCAGTGTCCTGCGTTCGGAAAGGAGAGCCACAGTGCCAGAGGCTGCAGCCTTTACAAAAAGGCATTTCAAAGACTTCCATGTGCCCAGAGAAGTGACGTCAACTCATGCTTGCCTTTTAGGATCAGCTGAGTTCAGTGGCATTATTTTTGAAACCTTTCTTTTTTTTTTTTTTTTTTTTGTGGGATGAGATGACGCGCAAATAACCTCATGGCCCAAATGTCTGCAGTAGCAAGAGAAGAAAGATTTGCTTTTAAATTGGTACTGTGAGATCAAGAAATGCTCATGAGTAATTAGAGGTGGCGAGAAAGTAACAGACTTGTTAGACTTAATTTTTCAGATTTCTGGGTACACTTATTTCCAAGACTTGTTTTTCTAAACAAAACTTGTCTTCAGATAGTGAAAATCTTTAGGTAATGCCTATTGTAGGATTTTTTTTAATGCCTATTGTAGGATGATACTCTAGGATTTAAAGACAGGCTGAGAGAATTGGGGTTGTTCAGCCTGAAGAAGAGAAGGCTCCAGGGAGACCTTATAGCCTCTTCCAGTATCTGAAGGGGACTGCAGGAAAGCTAGAGAGGGACTCTTTACAAGGGTATGTGGTGATAGGACAAGGGGTGATGGCTTCAAACTGGAAGAGGGGAGATTTAGATTAGATGTCAGGAAGAAATTTTTCACTGGGAGGGTGGTGAGACACTGGCACAGGTTGCCCAGGGAAGCTGTGGATGCCCCATCCCTGGATGTGTCCGAGGCCAGGCTGGACGGGGCTTGGAGCAACCTGTTCTAGTGGGAGGTGTCCCTGCCCGTGGCAGGGGGGTTGGAGCTAGATGTCTTGAAGGTCCCTTCCAACCTAAACCATTCTGTGATTCTATGTATTCTAATTCAGGACGAATCAGTAAACTGAAACAGATAGAGAGGCTGCACAAATCCCTTAAATCTACTACCTACAACGTAAGGGAAATGGCTTGCAGCTACAGAAGACATGGGGACATATCAAGGGTTTGTACATAGAGGGGGACATCAAGGATATCAAGGAATCCCAAAGAGAAGGCTCAAATGCTTGGGAATGCAGAAAAGGATGCTGTCAAAATAACATCAGAATAGCATATGGGAAAAAAATGGGAATTAAAAAAACCCACATTTACTCTCAAAGAATGAATGTATCATAAAATAGTGTTCCTCGTTGTAGATGCTCTACCTGTTGCACAGGTCTAACCCAAGTATTGCAGTTGTTTTGACAGTCATCAATACCTAGTTTTTAAAAAAGGGGGGGGAAAGGGTAAGAGTTTGAGTCATCCACAGTATATGGATTTAAGTCCATTTGAGCATTAAGACTTTCTAAGTGTCCTTCCGCTAGGAAAGTTTGTAAGTGTGTCTAATATAGAAAAGCACTTACTATTTTTTAGAACTTTAATCTGGAAATGTGCAATGTGATATAAATCAATTCAAAATAACTGGAGTGTGTCAGTTTTTGTGGAAGATAATATTGCAACTGCCACTTCTGAATCAAACTTAAAAGATATATAAAAAGTAGCACTTAAGTCCCAAAACAAACCAAAAGATTAAGACTGACAGCCATGAAATCATGCCCTCTGAAAAAGGAAAATTGCAAATTACAGTGATCAGTCATTTTGCAGAAGCAACCAGGGCATATTAATCACTTAATGTTGCCAGGGGTTTTTCAGAAGTGCTGCCTGCTCTTCAAACCCTCTTGGAAGTAGTGAAGGGTCCACTCCGCTTGTCCACGTAAGAGCCTCCTGACTCTGTACAGAGCCTTACACCAGTGGAAGGTCTCTTTTTTGCCTTTCTGTGAGCTGTAGCTACCTAACATGGAGTGTGTGTAGCAGTTCGTGTCTTCCTTTTTTATCGGCTGGGGCAAGGATATATGCTCGCACGTTTTCAAAAAAGAGCCAAGGAATTCAAACCTGACATGGCTGTCCTTATTGACCTCTCATGCATACTTCTAGCTTTGGTCTCTGTGCTTGAGAAAAGTAGGTAATACGTACCCTGTTTACCTTTCTTCTTGGGACAGGCTAGCAGTAATTCACCTTTATAAGTATCTGTTGCTGTAGAAGTACTATTCTGTACAAATGTGTTTGTCCATGGGATGGGAAAACACACACACAAAGTTTCACAAAAACTTAGTCCAGAAAAGGAAGCAGGGCATGGCAGTGCGTCCTTACTTTTTCCTTGAGTGTGATTGGGTTAAAACAGCACTGCTATTTTAAAAATATATTGTTAATAAAGCTTATAAGCCCACCAAATGTGTACCCATGATTCCTTTATACATGCCCACTCTTAGTTCTTCCCTCAAATGCACACCATTGTCTTCACCCGAAGCCTGTTCCACGTGCTTGGCTGCTCTTTGTAGGCTGATCCCGACTTTCTTCTGTTTTGGGTGGAGTTTAATGAACTACATCTCCGTTGGAAAGAGAGGAGGAATTAATCTGCAACTTCCCACAAGGGCCTGGTACCAGCTTGTAGGAAAAGCAGAGCCTTGCCACCACATTACGGGTGTGCGTGTAGAAGTTTGCAAATGTTTGAGACATACGGCCCCGTATTGCACCAGTGCATGGCATGAATGCACAGGAGGTGGGACACCAGTTAACCTTCTGCTGTGCATCCTCCTCTGGGGTCTGAACACCAGCCTATGGGTAGCCAGCCTTGTAAATATCCCTGGAGCTGCTTCAGCCAGTGCATTAATATTATTTGTGTCTTAACTGTATTTGTAATCTTTTAATTAAAAGATTAGATTTACAGATGAACAAGAATTTAATGACAACAGAGGGCTGTCTGAGCTATTAGACAAGGGAATATTTCCATGCACCCTCTGTAGCAGTTCACTGATATTTTTGTAGGTGAAAAATAACCATTTAAATCCCAGCGTCACAAGTTTGGGTTATTATCATGTTCTATCGTTCTGTACACAGTGATGACTGCGTAACTAGAGGCTTGTTTCATAATACGCAGTTCACCCTCCAGCTGTCCTTGCCCTCATCTGTATCTGCCCAACATCTTGGTCAACTTTGAGTCACCTGCTGCAAATTGCAGCCCAAGATATCAGAGCTGGTGCTGGCCACTAAGGAAAGTCAGCGCTGGTGCTCCTTTGCTTTCCTGCACCTGGCTGTGCCTGGCTGGTGAACCCACCAGTTCATGAGAACCTGAACCATCCCACTAGTGGGGTGTAAAGCTTCAAAAGTGGAGTTTAAATCTCCAAAAGAGAAGCAGGGCAGGCTGCCGAGCATGGAAATCACTTGTCCTGCTTTCAGCTGGGATGGAGTTAATTTTCTTCCTAGTAGCTGCTGTGTTTTGGATTTGATATGAGAATAATGTTGATAACACACACTGTTTTAGTTATTGCTAGGTAATGTTTATACTAGTCAAGGAGTTTATCAGCTTCCCATAGAAACTGAGAGGGAGCATAGACAGGATAAGCTGGCCAGGGGGCTATTCCACACCACAGACATCATGCTCGGTATATAAATGGGGGTTGGCCGGGGGGCAGGAATCCCCGACTACTGCTTGGGACAGGCTGGGCCACCGATCATTGGGTGGTGAGAGCAACTTGTGTTGTACCACTTTATTTTGTATATTCTTTTACCATTACTATTATTGTTACTTTCTTCTTCCATTACTGTTCTATTAAACTGTCTTTATCTCAACCCCTGAGGTTTTTTTTTTCCCTTTCCCTCCTTTTCTTCCTCTTCTCCCTACGCTACTGGGGCGGGGGGAGGGAGCAGAGAGGGAAGGGGGGAGTGGGCGGATGCATGGTCCTGGCTGCTGGCTGGAGTTAAACCATGACACCACTGTAATAACCCTGTTTGGTAATCATGGCAAAAAGGAATACAGCTCAAAGATTTTTGCAGCTATTTGGGAGTAAGAGGGAGAAAACCTCTATACGCAGCATAGAATATTCTATATGGAATATTCCGTGTACAAAATTCTACAAATCCTCTGTTGTACAAGAAGATTGCACAAGACCTCTATATGCTGCATAAAATACTGTATATACGTATAGAGAAAAACTGTAATATTGTGTATGCAATAGAGAAAAACTCTGTATGGATTATTGTATACAGATCTCATCCCTGAGCCACTAGGCATTAGGATTTTCTGGAGCAAAACTTCAGCTGGTGCGGATTCAGACAACTCCGCTGATACCTCTCTCCTTAGCATAACTGTGTGGTTCGTAACAACAGAGCAGCTGAACAATTTTTGTCATTTAAATATTTTCCAAAGTCAGAAGCTGTCTCTAGATTCAGAGCGTTCATCACTAGGGACTAACGTCAGGAGCTGTCAGGTCATATATGTCAGGTGAAATGCCTCGTGAAATGTTAGCTTTCCAACCCCGACATACACTGAACTGATAACTTTAAAATAAAAATCTCCAGAACAGAATATGTGAATGACTGATTGGGCCTCATCATCTGGTATATCATTTTAAAGTTAGTGTAGCTTCATTATTTCATTGCTTCTCCTGGGTCAAACCGGAGTGACAGCAGCAGACTGACTGATAAACTGGTGCACGTATTTTATGTCTGTCTTCTCAGAAATTTGACTATTCAGGTGGAAATTGCATTTCCATTAAAAAGCCTACTACTATATTATAGTGCAATAAATATACTTTCATTAATCGTGATCCTCAGTCTCTCTCACTCCTATTCCCTTTTCTTTGGTGACATTTTTTCTTGTCATGGAAAGGTCATGACATTTCAAGGTGTTCACTCCCTGAGAAGCATGACTCCTCCAAGTAATGAGATTCAGCTGATCTGTCAGTAAAAATCTGCCACGAGTAAGAACAAGCCCAGCAAAAGCAAAGCTCCGAAGCATCGACTCGTGGTCACTCCCAATGGCTGCCCACGTTCCTCGTTGTTATTAAAGATTGAGCAGAAAGGACAAAAGAAACATGATTTTATGTCACTGAGTGCTGTTACTATTCAAACCTCTGTTTTCAAGCATCCTGTTAATTTGCACGGTGGTTCAAACTCACCAAACTTTGCTTCGTTTTAACCTTAAACAATGTCGCGTCAAAAATTATTGTAAATATTTCTTCGCTTCCTTAGTGAGTATAAATAGATTTCAGACTGCATATTTCCTGCCTGAATTTTTTAGGCCTTTTTATTGGTGTTTGTTACTCAGGAGAGCAACACTGAGGATTTTCCTCTCAAAGGCAGGTCCTTTTTAATGCTGGTATCCGCAGAATGTAAAACCATAGCACAGTCATTTAAAAGTAGATTTGAGCCTGACTCAAAAAGACAGTTGTTTTCTGTCCCAATTTTCTTGCTGAAGAAAAATTGCACAGAGTTTCCATTTTGATTTAGTGGTGCTTTGCATTCACTTTTCACCCGGGAAAGGCTGCGTCATGTTATTCTGCAAAACTGCTCAGCCCGGGGCAAATTTGAAACTAACCTTCACATCTCTCCTACACAGCCAGCTATCTAGTAATATTTGTTAAATAATCCTTGCTGAGAATTTCATTATGTCTTCTCAAGAAGAGATACAATTCGACCTAATATATATAATAGCCTACTATATAGTATATTATATAGTATTGTAGCCTGCTTCCCTTTTAGCTGTTGCAATTTAGGCTGATAGTCTTTTCTTTGATAAGTTCCCATCAGTTTGCAGCCCATTGAAAAATAAGCTTGTGTTTTTAAGCATGTACTGCTTGAATTAATTTGTTATTTTGTCTTGGAGTTCCCAATGCCATAGTTTGATCGGAGTCATTCTGACATCCTCATTTTCTGCAGTTTTCATTTCTGATACTCACCAACAAAACCAAAAAGTTTTTACAAATCTCACGTCACCACTAAAACTGGTTTTTTTACACAGATTGTCTGTGTATTTGAGAAGTTCTTTTGCCTGAGAAGACAGCAATATAAAATCAAAAGTCAAAGAATTTAGGAAGGAAGATCTCATTAATATAGATTGGATTGATTTTTCCCTGAAGGTCATGACACCTTCACGCTCTCTCTGACAGCTAAAACTTTTTTGTCCTACATTTCTAAGTGGACAGTTAGAGGAAACAGAAAAAAGCACGCCTTTCTCCCGGCTGTTATTGTTGTAATTTTTAACCTATAAAAATATGTTTATCTGCTTTATGCTGCCTCATTCCTTAGCTTTGCCAGATAGGAGGCCTTGATTTTTAGGTGATAGCATGGTACTCTTTATCACATCACATCCACTGCCCTACTTGGGCAGAGCTGTAGTGGAAGACCTCTGCCCGCAGCCTTGGCTGACAAGTCTCTCCTACTGCTTCTGCCTCCCCAGGGTTGTCAATCAAGTAACCAGCAGGACCTTCTCCCAGTTATTTAAATAGAAATGAGGGTGACTTAAGTATGGAATGTAGGCACCATCCACCAGTGGAGCACAGAGAGATGTGTTTTTTGTGAGGCGGTAACGCATATGAGAAGTAAAGCTGGTGGCGGACACCGTCTTGCTAAGTTTGACTCAGCCTGACGGACTAACAGAGCTGAAGAAGCTGGAACCTGAGCGATGCTCCCCAGGGGTTGGGATTGGGATTGGTGCTGCTCAACATCTTTGTTGGTGACATGGACAGCGGGATTGAGTGCACCCTCAGCAGGTTTCCTGATGGCACCAAGCTGTGTGGAGCTGTTGACACGCTGGAGGGAAGGGATGCCATTCAGAGGGACCTCGACAGGCTTGAGAGGTGGGTCCGTGCCAACCTCATGAAGTTCAACAAGGCCAAGTGCAAGGTCCTGCACGTGGGTTGGGGCAATCCCAAGCACAAATGGGGTTGAGAGCAACCCTGAGGAAATGGACTTGGTGGTGCTGGTTGATGAGAAGCTCATTGTAACCTGGCAATGTGCACTCATAGTCCAGAAAGCCAACCCCATCCCGGGCTGCATCAAAAGCAGTGTGGCCAGCAGGGCCAGGGAGGGGATTCTGACCCTCTACTCTCCTCTCCTGCGACCCCAAATGGAGGACTGCCTCCAGCTCTGGAGCCCTCAGCACAGGAAAGACACGGAGTGGGTCCAGAGCAGCACCATGAAGATGATGAGAGGGCTGGAGCATCTTTGCTGTGAGGACAGGCTGGAAGAGTTGGGTTGTTCAGCCTGGAGAAGAGAAGGCTCCAGGGAGACCTTATAGAAGCCTTCCAGTACCTAAAGGAGGCCTACAGTAAAGCTGGAGAAGGACTTTTCACAAGGGCATGTAGTGATAGAACAAGGGGTAATGGTTTTAAAATGAAAAGGGCAGATTTAGATTAGACATTAGGAAGAAATTCTTTACTGTGAGGGTGGTGAGGCACTGGCACAGGTTGCACAGGGAAGCTGTGGATGCCCCATCCCTGGAGGTGTTCAAGGCCAGGTTGGATGGGGCTCTGAGCAACCTGGTCTAGTGGGAGGTGTCCCTGCCCATGGCAGGGGGGTTGGAACTAGATGGTCTTGAAGGTCCCTTCCAACCCAAACCATTCTATGATTCTTTGATGCACCATCTCCCTCCAGAACATGTGCTTTCCAGTGCCAATTGTTTCACTGTCGCACACCTGCACAGCAGCAGACAGCACAAATCACACTGGGTGGTGTGTTACTGACACCACTCCTCTGCTATAGACTGGCTCCTGCAAGCATGTCGACGTTCTTGGCCAGAAAAGTATACACAGCTCTCATTTTATTTGGTGAGCTGGAAAGGAAATGATGAAATAATTATATTTTTTTCTACTCTGTTTATACAACATATTTAAACCGGGTAGGCTTCTGATAACCTTCTAAATTAGAAAAAATGGAAGACATGAAAGTATGAAAAGTCTGTGCGTGTCTGTGTGTTACGTACACATGCAGACAGAGGTATTATGTTTGCATAAAACAAACCAGTAAGCCATTTTTTGTATTTTTACTCTCAGTTGTTCATAGGAAATATCTCTAAAAGTCTGAAAATAAAAATTGTCTCCAAACAATTTTGTCCTTTTCCATCTGCCTGTTATTGGTTTTTTTTTTTCTTTTTGGCAAGGTATGAAGTTAACCATACCCAGTTTTCTTTGATTTTCTTAGCAGTTGTGTAAAAAATATATTTATTTCTGTACCGGAATTTTAAGAATAGAAAGTTTTAACTTTTATTCCAAATCCGGCCAACAGTCTTCAGTGCAAGTATGTTCCACTAATATATCCCTTATTTAAAGTAATGATCTCGATAAAACATTTGATTTAAAAGAAAGCTACATCATCTAACTACACATTCCTGCAACAACATAGTTCTGTGCTTCTAACTCAAATCGCTTGTAAAATTTTCAAGGCAAGAACCAATTATTTCAAACTGAGCTTTTTTATGAAAAGTGATCCCTTAAATTTTTATGGCCCTTTTTATCGCCCTTATGGGCTCACTTCCATAATAAGAATAACAAATAATAATCCAGGGCTGTCACTTGTGAGGTGCAACAGTGGTGCAGAGGGTTTGCTTTTATTTGCTGTCGTGGGGACAACTGTCACTCGTGGTAGTAGCAACAGCCTGTGTGATTCAGCGTCTGGAAGAGTTTCTTCCTGCTAAGTAGCATTTTTAATAAGGAAAATCATCTTCTCTTTTTGCGGGAGGAACCCCTGTGACCGACCACACACTAAGAGCGCACAGATTTTTAATGAGAGGGTTTTTAACATGTGGTTCATGTAGCTTTTGTTTGGTCATTTGCTCTGCGGGGGCATTCTTACTACTCTAGATACGTATATACCTGTGTGTACACTCATGCAGATGCCAAAGTGTCAGCTAATGATACAGAGAAAGTGTCACTTGTTTCTTCCAAAATGTGAGAATTTCTGTAAGGAGTTAATCTAGCAGCTCTGCCAGTCCAGCCAGAAATACAGCTGCGGTTTCTCGGTGTCAGCCAGAGTGGGGTGTCTCTAGTTGGTTGGGGTTTTGTTCTTCTGCACGAAAGAAGAACGAATCCATTTAAAGTTTATTACTACATCTTCCCAATCCGTGCCACGTGTGATATACAATCTAAAGAAATACTAAAAATTGGTGTTGTGGTACAGCAAAGAAAGCACTAACTAAGGATGGGGTTGCTACTATGCTGGACTTGACAGACATATATATGTATATATATTTTTTATATATATATATTATATATATGTAAAAAAATGAAAGAACGATACCTGACCCAAGAGTCTTCCCATACATTACAGCAGTTTTGAACTCAAATAAATTAGTTTTACCTCAAATGTCAAGTCAAGGGCGCGCTGTTAGTGAACAAATCAGCTCAGAGGGCTGCCTCAAACTCTCCCAAGGTCAATCTTGCTCTACTCCATGTAACTTCTCTTTCTATTCAAAGACTACTCATAAATTTTGGACTCCCTGTAAATTCATGGTGCCCCGTGGTTCTGGATAAGGTCTGAGCACTAAGGTCCCAAGGCATTCAGCACGGGATTAAGGTCATAGGTTTTGAGTCTTTAAAGATAAGTGTATGTTCTTGGTGGGTGGACACCAGAAGCACATAGGACTGGGAGGAACCACAGGGATCAGCGTGTTCAATTTACAAGCAATCACAAATACGCAGTGTTTTGCAGAATTTAAGTGGATCTGAAGCGAAGTTAGTGACAGCCTGAAAGTCAGACTCTGGCAAAATGTAGGCTTAGGTGTGTATTAGAGAAAAGTGAGAAGGAAGTACCATGAAAATCAACCTTTTTTCAAAAAATTTATGTGAACATACCTCTTACATATTAATGATAGTAGATGACTATTGCTTTTCTTTGAAATGTTATTCAATTGAATAATATTGAGGTCAACAGAATAATATTGAATTATTATTATGGATTATTGCTTTTCTTTAGCTTTTTTTGTAGAAACATGAGGACTTCATAAAACAAAGAAACAATTTCGTTTCAAGTCCCACAATTTTTACAGAATTAATGAGGAATGTTGGTGGAAAAATAGTAAAAGGGCGTGAATGGGGTGGGAAATATTTATCATATGTGACAAGTTCCACCACTAAAACAAATGCGAGTCCATGAAAATTACACACTTCTGCTGAGTGTGTTTCTTATGAAATCACCTTAAAGATGGAGACTAAATGCCATGGAACAGGCAAGGGATGTGGGATGAAACAGAGTTTTTTATTTCCATCGGACTGATTCAGAAACACCTTAGGATATAAGAAATGAGATACAGAGTCATGGCTTCCAGGTCTTATTCTTAGAATTAGTTAAAGGTAATTCTTCAACTTTTTTCACATTGTTCTTATCTGCTTGTATTTATAGACCTAAATTATATCCCTCTCTAAATTTTAGCTTTCCACACTGAAGAGTTCCACATTTGTCAATTTTACTTCGCACTGAACTTACGACAATTCTCTGCATTTTCATCTGGAAAGAACAATGGGATCATAATTGCAGTAATCCACATGTGGAAGAACTATGGGCTTGTGCAAAGGCTGAGTAATGGCTTTTATCTTGAGGCTTTTCTCTTTTTTTTCTTTTTTCTTTTTTATTTTTTCCCCCCTGCATGTCTTTATAATTATAATAGCAGCAATAGCACTTCTTTCCTACTGATTTCACGTCACAAATATTTCACTTTTAATAACTTGACTGTTAAGGGAGCTCGTGTCCATGTAGAAACATCCATGGAGATTCTGGTACCTCTTTTCTACATGACAGTAGCCAGTACTTTGCCCGTTGCTGCCTAGGTACAGTAAGGGTTATTTTTCTCCAGATGCATTACTTTTCACATAGGAACATTGATCTTTCCACTGAGACTACAAACAATGCAGAGATGAAGTTCAGAGATTTCCTATTCTACTTCTAAGGATTCCTTGCAAGCTAAAGGAATGAGGAATTACTCGGTTTGTGCCTGCTCTGTGTGTCTGTGAACTGGAGGCTTCAGCCTCACTGTACACAACGAGCCAAATTCAGCCCTAATTTAAACAGGTACCCACTATTTTGGAAAGATTATTATGTTTTTGGAAAGATTATGGGTTTTGCTGAATTTGGTCACTGTTGTCTGTTGAGCAAAATTTAGTCGTTAAAGAGTTCAGCCGTTTTACGCAAGGACCTTTTACACAAAACATTGTGGGGCTTTTGAAGAGAGTCTTGAACATGTTCTTCTGCTCTTCCCATCACTCTTCCCAAGTGGAGCCCCTCTCAGTCCAGGGGCTGGAGTTTCTGTGCTCATTTCCAGTCGTTCCACCAAGTTCCCCTGACTCGTTCATCAGAGGCTCCGAAGGTCATTTAAATTTTACTTATTCATGAAGGAAGAGATGAGGCATTGTCTTGGATAAAATAAGAGAAGACTATTCTGAGAAAATACAAGGCCTATCATGCCTTATATGGCTTGGGGTTTGTTGTTGTTCTTTCCTATTTATAGGGAGATATCCCTGAAGACTTCTACTAAGTGAATCTCTTTTTGGGTTAAGTCAACACTAATAAAAGCCCATTTGGAGATGCTGATTCTTGAATTGAGTCTCCAGCGACTCTTCTTCATGGATCTTTTTCTGTTCTGGTACAAGCTGCCGGTGCATTATTTGTCAGTAACATCTGGGGAGAATACCTTGGAGAAGTGCAATATCTGAGCAGGCATTAATTGATTATTGAGACTTGCCTCCCCAAAGTTGAATCCTCTAGAACATAACCAAGTAAGAGGAAAATCTATGTATGCAACTTGTTCATTCCACAGAAGGACGAACGATATTAACGGCCCCATCTGAAGCTGTGAGAGACATCATCATGCTTGCACAAACTCACCCATCTCCAGCACTCTCCAGTAAATTCAGAGTTGTCCTGGTTTGAGGAGTATTTTGGTGAGCAGAGTGCAGTACAGATAAAAACTCCCTTAGTGCTTAAGGTCAGATGTAGGTGGAATGATTTCTCATCATTTTTATCGAAGTCAGAGAAAAAACATGGTGCATTGACCTCCTCGCAGGCTGCAAGTGCGTGTACGCAGCGAGCGAGTGGATTCAGTGACGTACCTCCCGACCTTGCCTTCTCTGACAACGGAGAAGATGATGGTTTCACATACTCAGCTGTTTGATTTCCTTTCCACTAGCCATAATTAACATTTATTCAAGCTACATTAGGAAGAACATAAATATTTCAAAGCAGCTAATTACAGCATCCAAAACATCCTCCAAGCTATTCGTTTAATGAGGATGTGCTTTGTTCCTGCAATAGTGTAACATTAATTTCATCAAGCAATTAAAAAAACAAAACCAGACACAATAAAGAAAGATGTATTTTTTCTCCTGTTTACAAGAACACTCTCATTTCAGTGAGTTCCTTGCATAAAGGCGTCCATCAGACGCAAACTTCCTATAAACTGAGATTCAAGCTTGGAGAACTTGCTCTGTCGAAATTTGCAGAGATTTCAGTAGAAATATTGTCTTTGTATAAGCTTGAATTTGGGCTTAATGCAAATATACATTTTTGCAAACAGTTGTCTTGTTTTTTCTAGTGTACGATTAGGAGGATTGCAGTCATGCCCAAATCAGTTTACCTTACCCATATACCAGGAAAGGCAAAACTATTTTGCTGCTCTTAGGAAAAAGGCGCAGTCTAAAATGAAATGTAGTTCACACCGGGTTGGAAGTGCTGGAAGACTGTAACCAGCTAGGATTCGGATAATGTAACTCAGGATGCAAACAAGATTGCATGGGTAATGGCTACTGGTTTTGCAGATGAAAGATTATGGAGCTATACAAACCCAAGAGTAGAAAGAAGTATTAAATGTTTTTTTTCTGGTAAATGGAAGACCAGAATTTTTCCATCTGGAAACTTTTCTCACCATCTTCAAAATCTCTTTTAATCTGTTTTTGTGCAAGTGGACTCAGCAAAATTTTTCTGCAGTATTAAAACCAATCTGCAGTATTAAAACCAATATCACAAAAAAGCAATTTCTGAGCTAATCAGAGTTCTTTCAGCTGAAAATAAAGTTTATTTCAAGAAGTATATTTTCTTCACCATCCCTAAAACACTCTGCCCCATTCAATGAGGGTAGACTGCTTACAGATATTTAACTCTCTAATTATAAAATACTGTATTTTATTTCACAATTTATTAAATATTTAGCAGGCATGTATTAATTAAAATGCATAACAAATTAAATCCTTCCTCAGGCCAAGGCTCGGGACACTGATTCATGTATTTGACTCAAAATAGATTAGGAAGATACCTTTCAGTCCTGATGACTTCCTGTTTATTATAATGTCTTCTGAATAAATGTCTTCTGGTTTTATTAACAGAAGCCAGAACCAAATGCAATTCCTCGATTTGGATTGTTTTAAAACAACTCTTTTAATTAGGTAGCGTCCTGGTTTGAGGTAAAACAGGGCCAGTTTTCTGTTCAGTAATTTTACTTTTTAGCTAAGCCTCTTCTAACTGCCGAAATTACCAGCATGTTGTGCAGAAACTGTTGGCTCTCAGAGTGATAAAGCTGATGTTTATAGCTGATGCCAAGGAATGGGATGCAGAGAGGCTCTTGCTTATGATTATTGCTGTAACACCCAAGGGCAGCCAACTTTGGTATTTGCCCCGTTGGAGGGTGGGAAGCGGAAAAGCGTAGAGGGGTCACAGCTGCAGGGAGGAGTGGAGAGGACAGGTGACCCAAAACTGACCAACAGGGTATTCCATCCCATCTGCATCATGCTCAGGATAAAACCTGAGGGACCAAAGGGTCAGCGTCCTCTTTCTTCAGTGGCTGCCGAACGAGGAGGATTCTGTTCGTTTGCCTTTGATCCCAACCTGTGCATTCGTGAATCCAGATCCAGAATCTAGTTCCCATCCATCACTGAATCCAATCTGGGACTTCCCCACTGTCTGCCTGTGATGTGATCATCATCCCAGGGGTTTGATACAGTTTTGTATATATTTCATTATTTCCTTTTTATTTTATTAGTAATATTTTCATTCAAATAGTCTAGTTTCTTCTAAACTCATAAGTCTGTTTCTCTCCTGCCCTCTTCTCCTTGGAGACAGAGGTGGGGGAGAACATCCGTTGTTTGCCTGAGTGGCCTGTCCAGCCCAAATCACGACAGGTTTATTGGAGCCCAACGTGGGGCTCGAGCAGGGCTTGACCAGGGCTCTGACAGATTTCATGAATAGTTTGAATTCCAGTTTGCTCAGAGATGCGAACAGACAGCTCACATCATGTCATTCTTACGTGAAATGTTATATATATATATATATTTATGATATATATATACCTTTGGAGAGTTTTGATTGAGGTTAATTAATGCAACTCTGATTAACCTGCTCAATGTATTGCACAGTTTATTTGCCCATTGTGTTTGTGTGAGGTGGTTTAAATGTGCTATTTTGGTGTGGTTCGGAATTCNCTTTGGTATTTGCCCCGTTGGAGGGTGGGAAGCGGAAAAGCGTAGAGGGGTCACAGCTGCAGGGAGGAGTGGAGAGGACAGGTGACCCAAAACTGACCAACAGGGTATTCCATCCCATCTGCATCATGCTCAGGATAAAACCTGAGGGACCAAAGGGTCAGCGTCCTCTTTCTTCAGTGGCTGCCGAACGAGGAGGATTCTGTTCGTTTGCCTTTGATCCCAACCTGTGCATTCGTGAATCCAGATCCAGAATCTAGTTCCCATCCATCACTGAATCCAATCTGGGACTTCCCCACTGTCTGCCTGTGATGTGATCATCATCCCAGGGGTTTGATACAGTTTTGTATATATTTCATTATTTCCTTTTTATTTTATTACTAATATTTTCATTCAAATAGTCTAGTTTCTTCTAAACTCATAAGTCTGTTTCTCTCCTGCCCTCTTCTCCTTGGAGACAGAGGTGGGGGAGAACATCCGTTGTTTGCCTGAGTGGCCTGTCCAGCCCAAATCACGACAGGTTTATTGGAGCCCAACGTGGGGCTCGAGCAGGGCTTGACCAGGGCTCTGACAGATTTCATGAATAGTTTGAATTCCAGTTTGCTCAGAGATGCGAACAGACAGCTCACATCATGTCATTCTTACGTGAAATGTTATATATATATATATATTTATGATATATATATACCTTTGGAGAGTTTTGATTGAGGTTAATTAATGCAACTCTGATTAACCTGCTCAATGTATTGCACAGTTTATTTGCCCATTGTGTTTGTGTGAGGTGGTTTAAATGTGCTATTTTGGTGTGGTTCGGAATTCAGATGTAGAACATGGTTACTTGGATAAGGGTTCTACCTGCACATCTCGGGCATCACGTGATGGATTCTATTACTAATTACAGTTTAGGTTTTACCTGGGAAGGTTTACTTCACCCTTTAATGCTTATACCAAAGTGACACCAGGGGATGGAATAATTTTGGGCTGTATCGAAAAAGAATGTTTCAATAACACATACAAAATACAGGCTTCTTTAATTTATGTACCCTCTCCCATTGCCACAAAGATTAATTGTGTCCCCAGTCCTATGAAGGGAAGCTTGGCTGCTGGATCTGATAGAGAAGATACTTCTGTTACCATGAGAATTTTTTAACTTCTTAGCAGGCTGCGTGGCAAAGCTTTCAAAATTTTGATGGCTTGTCAAAGCGTTCAAGGTGTCAAAGCACAATTTGTAGCACACATGACTGATAAGGGTAAGGGAAAAGAGCAGACAGCAATGCTAGGATTATAAATTAAAGTTATCTTTTGTTTCACAGTAACAGCCACTACTCTTGTCAAACATCTTCATTCCACCACCCACCATTTACCTCCCAGTCAAAACCCACTGAAATGATCAAAAAGAACTGCACGTTATTTTGGAAAAGAACAAGCTCTAATACTGTGCTGCTGTTTCTTTGTTGGAACACCATGCCGTATCTCCTTTAAAAGTCAGGAAAAAAGCAACCCAGCAAAAAAAAAAAAAAAAAAAAAAAAAAAAGTGACTGGAAGAAGAAGGATAGACTGTAAATTGTGAGATGCTGCCCAGAAATGATCTCCGTAGCATCTCAGTGTTGGAGCAGCACCTCAGCGGGGCAGGATCTCCCCTCAGCAAACGCTGAGGGAGCAGAGACAGTTGGGCACGTGCCTTTGGAGAAAGCCAGTCCCGGCTGTTGGGATGGGCACCAGGAGCAGGTCAGCACCAGCCCGAGCATCCTGCTGGGACCGGGCACCATCCGGCGGTCCAGGCTCCCGCAGACTTGGGTAACAGGTCTGGGAAAACGGGGCTTGCGGTGTTTCAGGGGTGGCTGGACTAAGCCGCTGAATTGTCTTTACAGATTTGGGGTCTGCGCGGTTTTGAATATCTTATAATGTGGTTGCCTTGGCTTTCTGCAGGGATAAGGAATGCCGGGAGCAAGGTCTGCAGCTGTGCTTTAAGCAGAACGCCTTGCTAAGCACAGTGCTAGGATTTTAATCCCCAAATATCCCCACCTCACCGAGTTCTGCCCCGCGGCGTGGCATTTTGTGCGTGTTTCAGGCAGGGGGAAAGTGAGGAATCCCTCACACCCCTGCAGCCGGGGGGTCCTCCAGAAACCCCAGCAACCGGCCGGCTCCCCGGGACAGAGGGGTGTGCATCCCGGGATCCCCCCGTGCCAGCCGCCGGGGATGGAGGTGCTGCATCCCAGGGGGATCGGGATCTTCCTCTCCCGCATGGCAGCTCCATGGGTTTCGCCTCCCAGGCTGGGCCAGCGGGGGCAGGGGTGGGCAGGGCGGCCGAGCGCCCTCCCCGAGCCAGCCCGGTGCTCGTCCACGTGTCCGGGAGATTTAAAAAGTTTGGGGAGGGAGGGAGGGGATGCCCAGAGGAGCGGCTGGCAGGGAGGCAGCGCAGGGGACACCGCGGGCATGGGACACCTCTGCCACCAGCAGCCCCCCGCAGCCACCCCGCAGCGCTGCCGGAGGAAGGCAGGGGACGGCGCGGCGCCGCCGGGGTCCCCGCTCCTCCTCCTCCTCCTCCTCCTCCTCGCCTCCTCCGTGTCTGCCTGCAAAGGTGAGGAGCATCCCTCTCGCAACCCCTGCCGTATTTTATTTTGGGGGGAGGAACGGGGCAGGGGAGGTGACCCCAGCAGCTTGCCAGCCTGGCGAGGGGGCTGCAAGGGGAGCCGGGGTGGGATGCGGGGCCGGGGTGGGATGCAGGGATGCGCTGGAGGCTGGAGCTGCCGGGCACGGTCTCAGGGTCTGGGCTTGGCGCGGTTTCCCCGTGTAACCCGGCAGGATTTCTCTGTCCTGGCAAAACTACCCTCCAGCAGCTTGGGGGAAGCGGCTTTTCTTCCAAGCAATTTCGTTTTAAATATCATTTACTCTGATCTAAAAGGTAAGAAAAGAGAAACGAGACGTATCGCAGGATTGTAGGAAAAATTAGGACCCTCTGGAAGTCACTTAGCCCGAGATGAAGCGATATTTATTGCATGAGGAATCTCTGGGGGTAGGGTTAATTTGGAAAGGATAGAGCTGCTTTAAGTATAGAACTTATCTTCATTTAATTTGAAATGCTGTCTTACATCCGAAAGTTGTTATTTTTTTGTAACAGGGAGTGCTTGTCAAACAAGCACAGCTAAGGGACTTTTTAACAAAATGTACTCTTTTTTCTGTTCTATTTTTCCACTCCAGATAGATGAACTACTTATACCTTGTGCAGTAACATTACAAAGTAAGTTGCTGCGCAAAGAATAGTTCCGTTTTTCTTGTATTACGTGTGTGAGTTATTTTCACCAGGCAAGTTCTGATTTGATGTGTTCTTAGTGTATCAAGAATCAAAGGAATCTGAGCACAGTATACTGATGAATATCTTGCTAAAAATAAATTCTGGAGAGCTGGAAGAGGGGAAGGAAAAGGAGGGCAAGGAAGGACAATGGCACACAGTATTTAATCATTATTCTTACAGAAATGATTGCCAGGAGCTTGTGTAGGGAGAACAGTGGAGGGAAGAGAATCCCAGGCTGAAAAGTGGCTGAAACGCCACAGCTGGCATCCTGCTGCCGTGGGAGAAGTTGAGTTTTTAGAAGCTGGCAGAATTGAAGGATAAGAGAACAAATATATCACGGACAGCATCGATTTTGTGGGGTTTTCTCCTGTCTGTTCCTTTCGAACAGGATTGCTTTCCTGGATAACACTCTTTGGGTTTTTTTCTTTTTCTTTTTTTTTTCCCCCCCTATGGTTTATTTTGTGTCTATTACATAATAACTTATTGCTTCCCTGTGTGTGCCGTTGTGTACGTATGTAAATGAATGAAGTCCTAGAGGGACTGCAGCACTGCCCGGCACTGGCGGGCACATAGTCCTGGGTATGAACACAACACAGACGGGATTCCACGCGAAATAAGAGTTTTGTGAATAAATGGACAAGGGTTAAGGAAACTTAAAGAAGCTGGTGAAATAATTTCACCTCCTCCTTCCAACAGTTTATGCTCCAGGTGAAAACAAAACCAAAAAAAAAAAGTCACGCCGTAATATTCAGGCTTTCTTGCCTGCTGCCCTAAGCTTTACAGGCTGTTGGATTTCTTCTGCTCCCCCTGGAAAGCCTCGGGAACCAGGCAATGGTAGGAACAGCGCTCAGTGACAGGCAGGCAAAGGTTTAATGGGGAAAGTGTGTTGATTTGAGGTGTTGCCCAGCTCCTCCATCCTTTGCAACCAGGATACCAGTCCCAGGCAATACTCCAACTGGAATATATTAATTTAAGAACAGAAAACAAAGTAAGAGAATTGTAGCACCTTTCATTTATTTGGAGTTTTTCCTTGAACTGAAACAAACACCAAAAAAAGAACAAATTTTCATTGGAAAGCATATTTCTTATTATGCGAACCTCCTAGAGATTTCAGAAATATCCCACTTCTACAAAGGGTGAAATTAAGACCTCTTCTAATTCCTTCCCCCTCCCCCTAGGAAAAAGGCATCGAGAATAATTAGCCACCTTAAATCTGCACCAGTACCAAAGTATGGTTTTTAAATCTACCCCTTAATGCCTGGAACTAACCACTGTTGCAATTATTGTTATTAGTGATACTTGTGAAACAAATGGAGGTGATGCCCATTCATACCCTGCTCACCTGGCCATTCTAGCTAAGTCTACCATTACCACTCTTTCGTTTAATTTGGTTCAATTATTTGGAAAAAAAAAAAAAGAAAAAAAAGAAAAAAAGATGTGACCGCAGTTAATTACAGACTGTTCGGGAACCCATAAAATCTCTGTAAATGTGAAGACTTTAAGAATAGTGTATAAACTGCTCGGGCATGGCTCATGGGCAGCAGCTTTGGGCAAGGGGATAAGTTAGATATCTTCATAGGGTTTCCTGCAGTCCTAGGACTGCACGAGTAAAGCACAACCCTCTCCAGCACCAATCTCCCTTCCAGGCAAGTTATAACATGTCGATATGCTTCTGTGGTCTTTAGTGGGCTCGCAATTCAGTGATGCTCATTTCTATTATTTACAGAAACTCTGACAGTACATTATTAACAGAAATGCACTGCCAGAAAAAGTAACAGTGTGGAAAGGTGGATATTCTGGGTGCTGGGTCAGGAATGACCCAGAGACAGTGAATTCCAGGTTTGTAGCCTGGATGGGCAGAGACGGAGAAAGGAGCTGTCTCCAAGCTAAGCACAGCACCGCTGCAGCGTTCCGCAATTAATAACACACTCAGTCTTCCAAGGGATGGAGCTTTTCCACATCACATCACATCACGTCCGCCAGGCAGAGGAAACAGAGCTAGTTATGGATGTACTGTCTGTCACCTCAAAAATGCCACGTTCATGTCACGGGCATTAGTCACATGCAAGCGTACATTACACAGCACGTGTTTAATTGTTTAACTGTAGTGTACAGCGAAGCAAGGGGTAGCATGGGTAGCATCCAGATCTCAAAGTGTGGTGTGTGTGCTGGAGGTGAGCCGAGTTACCAGAAAGCTCGAGGTTGTAGGTGCTGGGATGTCTTTTTCCGAGCAGGTCTTAGCGATGGAGAGCTGCCGCGCAAGTTGTCCTGCCTGCTACTCATTGCTGAGAATGGACTGATGCCAGCCTGACCCCTGGCGAAAGCTGAGTAACTTCCATGGTTAGGAAGGTTATCGCTAAGGGATGTGTGTCCGTATCTGCTGCGAACTTGGGAAGGAGCCTCCTGCTGCATTGCTGACAGACAGCAGGCAGAAACCACTGGACAATGACAAGCGTGCTTGGTGTCATATGGTGTCCAGGGGTTTTATTTAAATCACTGGCATGGGATACTTATACAAATGAGCTTTGCTGTACGGCATTGCTAAGCGCGGTTTGTGGTTCCAGGTGCACCGATGCCATCCCAAGCAGTCAAGGCGGATCAGGATTTGCAGCTGTGGAAAGAGGTAAGCACCACCTGCGCGCTGCCGTACAGTACACCCCATTTCTTCCCTGCCCACCCTTGCTACAGTCACACACCTCACTCTCCAGTATTTCTCTTACATGGAGTTCAGGTGCTTCTTCTTCCAGTCCTGCTTCTCTTGTACATCTCCTATCCTGACATCAACGAAGAGGTGAAACATCTTATTGTCCAGATTTCCTGAAGAGTTGATCCAGGAGAATGCTGAGGCTGAGTGTTGAGAAGGGGAAAAAGACTGCCTTGGCTCAATGCAGAGCTACGTTTGATAAGAGTTGTCATTTACCTGTCAATGACCAGGTAGTCACTATGCTTGGAAGACACACAGTGTCCCATCTGGTATTTTCATAGTCTGTACGCAATACACAATAATTGTTTCAACTCATCCAATCCCACCTCTTACTTCTTCTGTTCCACACCCAGAGCTGGGACGCTGTATTTAATCCTATCTGAGCCTCTCAATTTACTCGGTAAAGGGTAACGTACTGGTCAATTAACCCCTCTTACATTTTGCTACTGATCGCTGTCATAACTTCCACTCTCATCTTTGAAACGAACCAGTTTTCTGTGTATTTTTGCTCTAGGACACGACACGTGTGTTAACACAGGCTCTTCCCTGCCCTTTTGGAACAGATGGAGTGGCAGGGCGTAAGACGCAGAGAGGGTTTAGCCTGCAACTCCCATGCCCTGATGTTGCTGTAAACTTCTAGTACCCCGTTGACATTTAATTTTGTAGCTTCTGATAACATTAGAAAGCAAATGACTCACCAGGGGTACAAATACAGAGAGTAAATTTCTTCCTGTTGCGGGCATTACAGGCGACAGCTCCCCTTAGATCATTTCGGAAGTGTTGACTCAAACACCAACATACTCCTAGACTGGCGCTTGAGCAAGCCCTGGTGATATTTATCTCCTGGGAAAAAGTATTCTCTTGGGAAGTAAGGTCCTGGTAGCTGTAAGGAGTTTATGAAAACAAGACATTCTGAATTAAAACTACTGCTTTGTGTGCTTCTGTATTTATTGCTAATATTTGCTATTTGTAACACGGTATTTGTCCCTGCAATGACTGGAGGCAAAGGCAAAGTTTCCATTGATTTCAGCAGACAAAAAAGTATGCATAAGCTACTAAATTCTGGGTAAAATTATCTAACATAACTGATATAAAACTTACTATTATAGCAAGAATAATGCAGGACTGGAGAGGGTCTAGGGAAAGAGAATTAGATTCATAGGCGTATACTCTAAATCAACATGATTCCAGATTCATACTAGTTCACCAGAGTTCCTTGGAGTGGAAAGAATCAGTTCTTCCCTGTTTGTTACTTTATTAGTGGATCGTTCAGGAGAAGCCCTGCCTCTAAATTAACTTAGTGTTTTCCAGGAATGACTTCAAGTTTATGAATATAGGAACTTTGCAACTAAGTATTGTGTTCCTCTACTCATCTCTCACATCGTTTTGTTTCTTTATGTTATTTATCCAACCCCAATGCATCAATGTTGATAGGAACTATGAATTTATTTGTTTTTTTAAAGGAATTAACAGAAACTGTGGCATGTCCTCAGCCTTTACTTTGCTGCTGCAAGTTTTGGCTGAGAGATACTGTTTTGTGTTTGCCACAGTGCAAGGCAAGGTATCTTGTCCTGCAACTGAATTATGGTACTTCTCTAATAGTGACCTCCAACTACAAAATGAGCAAATAAACCAATAAAAAGCAACAAAAAAAAACCCCTCACCAAGAAGAAACCAGCAAATTTTTAACGTAGGCTTCCAAAAGGCCTTCAGCTTAGTTTATCTCATTTGCTGTTGATTTCTCCCTCTGCATTTTCTTACTCTGAGAGTGGTGAAGCTGAACTAATACACCCAGAGACAAACAGATGCACAATGAAGGGAAGCGAGAATGGGGAGGAGGCGTTACCGACAAAAACTATTTGAAAGGGGAATTCTGTGAGCTATTAGCTTTCCCACTATCTCTGCTAATGCTTTCTCGTAGATTGCCTCTAGAGAAATGAATCATCCCTCGTCTTGAAGTACTCAGATATGCATTATTTGTTTATTGCTTTTTTCATTCAGTGTTTTCATTGCTAAAGAGTGCTGTTTAGGGCTTTTTACCTATAATAAAATCATAAGACCCATTGCATTACCTGCTCTTTATTTAAAAAAAAATAATTTTAATGCAGTCTGTGAACTAGATGATTGGCAAAGCTTTTTGGCATCTAGGCAAACAGTACCAAATATTCAATGCAAGAAATGTTGCATAGCAATGCAACTTGCTATTGATACAATTTTAAAGTTATGTACTGAAAGGTTGAGCCTCTTTTTTTATTATTATTAAATTATGCAGCTTCAATACTCAAGATTTTTTTCTTTTCCTTACAGAAGACTTTGGGCTTTCAGCACTGGTAATATTATTTCCGTGATTTCCAATCTCCTTTATTCCATTTTTTCTCCCTTCCCAATTGAAAACTCTGCTAAAACTCATTCAGTAGTATGATATTCTTTTGTCTTGGAAAAGAGACAACAGAAAGAGTGTGTGATTAACTGTCTACACAAGGCCACAAACAGTAGAGAGACGACGGGTAGGGATCACTTATTGATTTCCAAGACAAGATCATGGCAGTACTGAATGAAGCCAGGTTTGAAAAGACTGATCAAGACAAAACGAAGCACGGTGTTTAGGAAACACCACAGGACATTGGGGATGCTAAAAGTTTACAATGGTCCAGAGGGAGATTGGTCAAATTCACAGCACAGAAATCCACTGTGGTTGGAGAGCATGGGGTTTACCAGACCATTGGTCTCTTCTACCAACCATTGGTTTGGTTGCCAAGATATGGCTGTTTTTGGCGGTCAGATGCGGAGCTAACCAGACATCTATTTTGATGCAGACGAAATGGCTGGTTGGGGCTTCTTGGTTTGGTTTGTGGATTTATTGTGGCAGGGGGTTGTCTCCACATGAGTAATGTTCCATTCTGCACTGATGTGTCTCAGTTCAACAGCAATGACTTCCACAGTGCTAGTTGAGTTTAGATCCCTTGAAATATAGAGAGTATCTCTTAATAGTACCGTGATTTGAGAACCACCTCTTTTACACAAAATCTTGTGAGACTCCTCATTTAGCAAAGAAACCAGTGCAAAGCCTGGATATTGGCTGCTTGGTGACTCACACAAATTGACTGGTAGGCATAAGACGTGCTGGCACATATCATAATCACTGAAGAGATACATGTGTCATACACCTGCAGGGGTGCTGGAATCCAGTTGGAAGAGTGATGTTTGAGGGCTGCTCTTTGAATCACTTGTTTTTGTCATTTTATATAATCCAAAGATATCACAGAAGAGATGTAAGTTCATAGTCCATACCCCAGATGCTTAAAATCATAATTTAAAATACGACTTAGTCTGAGAAGGCTACAAATAAGAGGGATGTGAGTGGAGGACGAGAATAAAGGACCCAGATATGCATGTGTTTGTTGTGATCAAGCAAATATAGATTTATTTGGTCAAGGGCTTTTTTTTTCCATTGACTACAAAATATTTCATGAATGTACCTATAAGAATTCTTTACGGTGGACAAGCTTGCCATACCTTTGGCTGCTGTTTTTGAAAATATGTGTATTTTACTTGTTTTTTATTAATCTGACTTCTTAAAAAAGAACTGTGTGAACTTTTACAGATAGACGATGCATGTTCTGCCTACCTGTCCAGAGATTCTCAGCCTCAGGTGAGTCAGACAGAGGTTACTGTATTAGTTTGGTACTGTTTGTTCTATGCAGCAGGATTGGAAGTCTGACACCTGAGTTCATGTTTTCTTTACACTAGGCATCCAGCGCCCTGGAAGAACTTTGTTTTCTGGTCGTGGGTTTTCTCCAGAAACCAGAGGTAACACACACAAAAGACTACTTAGCATTTCTGAAGCCTGATCTGTCAGTGTGCCAGTGTCCACAATGAATTCTGAGGACCCAGTATCCAACGTGTCAGGCAGTGCTGGAAGTAATACTATCAGTTCTTACTCTGAAGTGCTGTGTGTCCCAACTCAGCCCCGATTAAGACAACCGGGAGACTCCAATGTTTGGAAAATAATCTCCAGGTTGAATACAAGATTTCTGATGGGTTCTTTTGCTCTAGATTAGAAAAACGATGAGCTCTCAATGGAGAAAGATATTTACTTTTGAGAGCCTAGGGATATATAAAGGAGCATCTGCTAAACCCATCTACTCTTCTACTGGAGAGTAATCAGTGCTCCCTACAGAGTTTGAAAAGAATAGTTATATTGATAAGCATAGACATGTAACATATCTGTCAAAGAAGGACGATACTCCAATCCAGCACTGAAAAGTTTATAATGTAATCAAAATTGCCCACTGTGCTTTCTTTTTTTTTTTTAACAAATAAAATCTTCTCTACCAATTATTATTCCTACAGGGTTTAGATGAAAAAGACAACACCAAAAGGGTAAGATTTCTATGTATGTTTTATGATCACACTAAAATTGTCAAGAAAATCGTAACACCCTTGCCCTGTTTTGTAGTAAAACCCCACTTTTAATTTTTTTGAACAGTTCTTATTTCATTATTCTAAGAGTCATGACTCAGGCAACTCAGACATCACGGTAAGTGGCGTAGCACCTCCTTGTGAGTACATGTGTGCTTGTACATAAAAACAAGGTAATGTTCCTTTTTGCAGTAGTCTCTCCCACTGTATAGCAAGCTCAGAACAGAGGGCTTTGTGTTTAAGATACAGAATGTGGTTTAATAACATGGAAGAGGATCATCGATACTGTCCAAGTGTGCAAAAAACCCCCCAAACACTCATAGAATCCCAACTGCACCTTAACCTTGTAGTTACAACATTTAAGAATAAGATCAATAGCTTGTTTCTGGTACTGGAACACTAAATATACAGTGAAACTGTGGATTTCTAGAAGCTGAGAACATGACCATAAATATCCAGAACTCTCTTTATTAATTATTAATTAAATTGCATGTATTTATTTGTGCATGTCAGATATGTATCAGGCAAAATAGTATTTAAGTCTCACTCAGACTTTGGATTACATTTTAAATGAAAGATATGATTTTAAAAACAGCCTAGTTTTGCTGATATAAAAATATTCTCATAAGCCAACAATAGAAGCCAAAGTACTTGTGATCCATTCTTGCTTTTAAAGGGCAAATATAATCTGTTGCTTCTGTGCATCCATGTGCTTTTTCTGTGCACGACAGGATTTTAAGAAAGTTAAACATTCATTTTTTCTCACTTCTAAACAATCACCTTGTCTGTTAGCGTCCATTTTTGCCTTGTTCTTTACATTTCTTCGGAAAGATGTGGTATACTTCATAGAAAGTGATATTCCTGGCATTGGGGCTGGTGTTTTCATGACAGAACTGCTCTGGGGGCTTTAATGGTAATCAGGGCACAGTGAAATGAGCTATTTTTGCTGTTTCTCCTGCTTAAGAGGTTACTGCATCCCCCTTCCTCCCCATCCCAAATACTGTTGCCCCCGCCTGCCCCCAGAGATTGCTGCTTTCTCACTTTCTTATGGTTTAGCTGTTCAGGTGACTCTTTTCTAGCCCAGTTCTCAGAGACACTAACTTAGGTGCCATCCATCATTCTTTGGCTTTATTAACCTCTCTCCACTGCCTGCAAGTGGGCATGGATGGCCCACTCCACCCCAGGGCCAGCTGGGGTGCCCTTGGAATCCACCGCTACACGCCAGACCTCTATTATTTTAGCTATTACAATGCCACACAGCCTGCCTTAGGCAGACGGGGCAAAATTGCCTCCAAGTAGGCAAGTACACTTCACCTACTAAATACATTATCACTTGGGTAGCTCCAGTTATTCCACAGATTACATTTCTCTTTGTCGTACCACTTTTCTAAGAAGTATTGTATAAAAGAGGCGTTATTTTTTTAAATTATATTTACATGAGTTGAAGGTTGAAATTGGTTTACGGAACATGGGGCTTCGACTTTATTTGTCATGGTGGACCTCTCTCCACAAGCCCACGTGGTTGTGCTTTGCCAGGGGGGTGCTGACACTGCGGACAACGCCACTGTGACTAAAAAAGCTGTCTGCAAGCATAAAGTCTTGCTGAACACAGGGAATTTCACGACTGAAGCTTGCCTCCTAGGTGCAGTGACCAGTGCCCTGGTTACAAATTCTTCTTGAGAATAGATCCCCCCTGCAGGCTGTTTTCTAGGAAAAAAAAAAAATTAAAAAGAAAAAAAAATCTTGCTGCGATTTAAGTTACTTTGAAGTAAAATGAACTTTTCAGTACAACAGAGATTGAAGCTGCTAACTTCCATAGCAGATAATGGTAGAAATGTAAGCAGGAGTTGTGTATGGAAATGCTCCCTGTAACACGCACAGAGGCTGATCAAAGTCTGACTAATTGCAATTGCCTGGGCAAGGAGTCCGTAAACAGTTCTGAACTTTCCCTGAGTAAAGGTGAGGACGCGTAGCTTTTCCCTCCATTGCTGTGTGACTCACATTCCTAGTGTAAACGCAAATGTTGGTACCTGTTTGTTGTCAAGTCGGAACGTTCAAATAATAAGTTTCTCTGTTAACATCTTCAGTCCTTTTTTGGTGCATGTTTAGTCCATAAGCCAATACTGCGGGAAGAGACTTTTTATTTTTGCATCATAAGGTCCAAATTTCAGTGTTGCTCATGTGTCTGTGTTCGTGTCCTCTCAGTCGTCTGTCCTGCATCCTTTGCTGCAACTCGTTCCCCAGCTTAATGAGAGAAGACTGAAGAGATACAAGGTGGACGTATGTAACCTTAAACTCTGCATGTTTGCACTCTCGCCCTTTGTGAGTCGTTAGCCCTTCCAAAAACCTCCTCGTAGACCTTTCTGCTCATAGTATTTTTATTTTCATGATTTAATATCCTGCTAGTGTATTTTCATCAGAAACGTGAGGTTTTTCTACTCTTTAATGAGTGAAAAATAATCCTGCTGATATTCAACATTTAAACCAAAAAACGCTGAAGTAATACACGCTTAGCACAGAACAGTGGTAGAACACAGAACCTATGTATCAAAATGGATCGTTAGTTCTTTTATAAAAATGAAAAATACTTTCAAATTTATCTGTACAATTATATTGCAGTTGAGTTATATTTTCTAGGGAGACTCTTTTTTTTTTTTCCTGTTTGGAATTCAAACCGCATCTACTCCTTAGACATATATTACTTATGACTCATAACATGAAGAATTTCCAAGTAATTTATAAGCGATTTTACTGTTTAACTTCAGGTGCAGATAAGAAAGTTCTCTATGGAACTAATTTCCAATAGAAAAGTAGTGTGTTTTGGAACAAAATTTTCACATAGAGAGAAATAGTCTTATAGTCCAATATATCATAAAGTTTGAGTATATTCTCTGCAAATGTAATTTCAAAAATGAAAAGGCAGATGGCTATTAATATCCATTTCTTCAATGTGGCGGTGGAGAGAAGAGAAAAATGCAGGTTGATATATAAGAATCTTTCTTCATCAGAACACTGCAGATTCCCGTACAACAAAGTACCAAAAATACCAAAATCTAAGACCCAGATCCTTCCTGCTTTGCATTAACTTCAGCTTGGTTATTCCTTAGATTCATGGATATGATTCCTTTGATTCACTGATACGCAAGTTAAATGAGGTGTCCAAATGTGATAATTAAAATACAGAGAGGGGCATCCCCATAATTAGGACTTTTCCTTTATTAATCCAGATAAAGGCTGTGTTGCCAACTCCCAGGTTTTCAATGGACCCTTAATCCTGTGATTATATATGTCAGCTTTCACCTAGTCGTGGCTGTGGCTGGCAATATTGTCTACCCCACTTTTCAGATCACTGCATAGTCCCAACCATGTGCCCTGAATCACGTCTCTCTTACCCAGTGACAGAACCTGGCCACATACAAGAACTTAAAGAGTTGGTACATCTTCTCATGGACTAAAATTGTTATGAAAATTTTAACCCGCTACAGGGGTGAAAGGAAAATACGGGGTAAAATTTACCTTCTGTGATGACATTGATGTGAACGATGTTTATGGTATTGAGTGTATATACTGGCAAAGGATATTCTTGGAATTGCTCTTTGTGTTCTAAATGAACATACATGTCAAATAAAACAAAGAATGGGAAAGAAAGCACGAATGCAACAATACAAAATTGCTGTAAGTGAAAACAAACTGCCTTTTAAATCCAATAAAGTCCTTTTGTTAGAATACTTTAATATCCTGAATTTACTTCCACTGAGGTTGGTGGCATAATTAATGGAAATAGAATACATTAATTAACAGGTGATAACCTGAAATTTGTAGCATATCTGGCATATTCCAACATATCTCAGCCTCTTCGTGGCAGTTTTATTTTTAATGGGCTCAAAAAAGAAACTCCGAGGATATTTTTTCAAGCAATAATAATACCAAACTCTACAGACTATATCAGTCAGATCATGTGTCTTTATATATATTCAGAGAGTCACTATACTTATAAAAACTCATAGATGAAATGTAATAATTCTGTTCTGTTTAAGAGCTCTCAAGCCATCACGTGACAATTTGAAAACTTATTTTTTACATCAAAGAAACATCAAAGTCCATACTCTACAAATCCTTAGAAAAAAAAAATTAAAAGTATACTAGCTATCTGACATAACGCTTAAACATATACTGATATAAAAAGTCCTTTTTTAGGATAGTGTTTGGAAATATTTCTTCCAAGGGAAATAAAAAAAAAACCCAAACCCCAGACCAAAAAGAAAGCTGTAGCATTTGAGGATGAGCACAGAGCAGGCAGATACAACTTTGTGGCAAAACCCAAACATTTTATCAAGGCTCTTTTTGTAAGGCATCTTATTTTCATCAAATTTTCAAAGTAGAAATGAATGACTGATGATGAGTATTATGTTTCCATAGTCATCTCTTCAAGTGGCTAATTTTTAAAAGCCCTGCCTCCTATTATATTATTATACTCATAACTAGTGCTACTTGGATATAGCAACAGTTAGAATTCCAACCATTCTGCACTGTGATAACTAGCAGTCTTTAATTTGCAATCATGGTGCTACACTTAGGTTTCCGTGTTAACCCAGCTAAATACATATGCAGATGCATAACTAAGGTCATTATTTTAGTGGGACTGTACCCACGCTCAGCGCCAGGATCTTTGCTACGTAAGAATTGTACTTCCAGCTAAAAGTCTGAAGGCAGAATTTGTGACACTTTCAAATCCCCTGCTGAGTAGCAGTAACCCATATTTTGTGAACTACCGGTACGGGAATCTTCTAGATTAGGCAGTGCTATCGTGGATAATTAGATTAGATAAAAGTAGATGGTGAAATAACTTCATCAATCCTGAAGCAGAATAAGGGTGGTAGTCTAATCAGGATTTGTTCAAAGAGGAATGGAATACAGAACTAGTCATACCATAGTAACAATTTTTAAGAAAGAAGGCATAATAACAAAAGCCACACTAATTCAGATTATATTTTCACCAGTCCAGTATCCTGTGTCTAACAGTGTCTTGCTGTGCGTAGACAGGAAAAAGGCGGGAGGACCTGGGAGAGTGTGGAGCAATCAGTCTTCTGGTGTACTATGCTCTCTGGCTTCTGGCTGGCACATCCTTGAGACCTTCTGAGTTGAAGGTTTCATCTGGAACATCGTGTAAAATAATCATTAATGGATTTAACCACCTCTGATTTTTTCCCTATCTGTTTTAAATGATTGTTTATTTTGGAATTTTTATTTTATTCTTTGGCATTTAGGCCTACAAATTGAAGAGCTCATTAAACCCCAAAGAAAAGGTGTAATATTAAACATGCACTTGAATACATTTTCTTCTGTAAGGCTGAGACCGAGAGTAGTGACATGGCCAACACTTACAGAATATAGCCATTTTAAAATATTCATAAACCCAATACAAAATCTAAGGAAGGAATGAAAACAGATTTAACTTGAATTGCATTTTATAGAAAGCAACTTTTTTGATTTCCTCTACCAGTCCCCTTGTTAAAGGCGTTATTTATCAGCGTACAGTGCATAAACACCAGATGTTTACAAAGTGCTATCATCTTCAGGAACCAATTTTGTTAGCAGACTCTTTTTGGGTTTGATGCATTTTTGCATGCACCTTATCTATTTTAATGTCATAATACATCTTTGAAATTAGCCATATTATGCTTATCATACTTGTTTATATGGCAGATTTCGGTGTATTTTAGTATAAGAGTTTAGAATCCTTTCTACCTGTTATTGCTGAGGGTCATAGCAGTTTATATGAAAATTAAGAAAATACTGAAATAATCTGCCATCAATAATAAAAGTGGCACAAGTATTCCCTGACTATGAGAAATCTAGGAGTCTGTCTTTCCCAGAGACTCTACCAGATGGGCCGATGGAGAAATGGCAACGGTGAACTTTAAAGCCAATAGAGGATCAAAGCAATTCTGCCTAAAATGTGCAGAGGAACTCTGATCCCTCGTGGAGCAGGAAGCCCCCACATCCCTGCAGGCTGCCCACCTTTGGTTGGAATATCTGACTCCGGCGCCACAGGCTGTGCTTCAGGAAGGGTTACCTTGCTGCTGGGTATTTTTTCTCCTCATACTGGGAAGAAAACCAGAACCTGCTGTACATAAACACCCCCACCGCTCTTCCCAACCGGACTAGGAATTGAAAAGGTGGATGGGTGAAGAAGAAAACATGCTTCATTAAATTTATTTTTTCTTCCCAGTTTGGACTGTCACCACATTTTGTCATGAATTTGATTCCTCTTGACCTCCATCTTGGCTGACCTAATGTGGTCTAAGACAGAAGCCAGAAGAGCATTTTGTTTGCAAGTCAATCTAAGAGATTGAACAAGATAAGTTTTAGAGGGCAAGCATTAAACTCTAGGGAAACATACTTCTTCATGAATACATATGTTTCCGTATACAGGTATACACGCAGGTTTGTGCATATACATACAAGTTCACTCCAGAACATATTAGGATTTTTTTTTTTTTTTACATCTCCAAACCCTTAGCAGTTACGAGGCATCTGTTATAATAAAGACAGATTTTAGCTTTGGTTGTTTTCTAATACCAGCTTCCTGACATGAATCAAACTGGAAAACTACGTAATGTTCTTTAAGAAGTGTCTAAGTAGAGAATGACATATGTTAAATGTCCATAAATTACATCATAATTCCATATTAGTAATTGTACTCTTGACTCGCTAACTTGCAATAGCTGCCTATTTTGTTTCTGTTTTTATGTTTGCTCACACATTGAATAGTAAAATAATGAAATATAAATGCCGTTAGATACTTCAATGGCAATGTACAAAACTCTACTAACGGGCAAATTTTTAGCTTTTTCAAATTAAAAACCCCCATAGTATTGAATGGATGACAGATATGTGATGGGTATTTCAAATCCAGGTAACGCTAAAATGAGACGGACAATAAGAATAAAAATCATACAAATGTTTTACCTACAGCAAAGAAAGTGGGTGTCATGGTATACCCAGTGAACTGAAGTTGAAATTAAAAGCAAGACTGAAAAAGTAATGTATAGCTTAAACCCTGCTTTATTTGAAAGCTTCCTTGGATTAAGTGACTCCTGTGTTATGAAATGATAGGAGCCATCCTGTTTTACACAATTCTTACAGCATTAGAATGGAGCATGGAATGATTGTTTTCTACGACAGCTCTGGTTATTAACACCGCCCGAGAGATTACATGACCTCAGATTTTAATTGAGAAATACTATCATTGCTAAATAAATTCCACCTAAATTTTAGGTTCTGCTAGGCATAAGATTTGAACTATTTTGCTTCTGCATTGGCCTGTCTCTCCATCGGCAGGACACACACCTCACTCATATATCTGGTATTAACACAAGCAATAGAAATACTGTCATTAAGCTTCCGTGTTCCCTAATCGTGAAGGTGTCATTAAAATAACTGAATACTCCCTGCTTTGTACTTGTTACATTTAAATGGAATTTCTATTTTCTTCATCGTTAGCTTCCCCTCCTTTGCTGTATGGACAGCTGTTTCTCAACGAGTGCAGCACGCACAGGGTAGAAGATCATAAGGGCTGGTCTTTTCTTTGGGAGTTAATCTGAGAGGGGTGATCATGATACACCTCCGTAAACGGTCTGGGATCTCATTCCTGGGCTGGAGCCCAAGAATTTGTGGTTTATAAGCTTTGTGTTGTCATTGTTCTGGGAGGTGCAAAGACCAACTCTATTTTGTCCATAGAGAGTTGGCTACCATGAAGACACTGGTGGTGTCTGGGTAATGGCACCTGGGAAGTCGAAGGCAAAGGTTGCTCATCATTACCAGTACCATTCTAACGCAAACTGAACTGAACCACGGCTTGAGGTGGAATTTGGCCCTCATTCATGTGTTTTCTGCTATTTCTACATGACAACATGAACTTCTTGTTACTGACATGGAGAAATACATGTAAAGCACGTCTTAAGGGGCAAGACTGTATAGTAGTACTGAAGAAATACTTTTAATACGCACATAAACAACCTCTCTATATGAATTCACTTACAAGAGTGGATATGATTTAAAATACTTTTTTTCAGGAAGAACTTCAAAGACCTGGAGGGATTCAAAGTAGAGGCTACTTTTTCTACAGGGTATGGTTTGTTTAACTCTTTTTCTTTTCATTTTGTGGTATACCGAAACAGATACTGGGCCTGACCTTCCCATTTTCCTTGTGTTTTAACCAGTAAGATTAGAAACTAGATACAGAAGTTCTCATGAGAGTGAAACTATTCTGTTAACCTGTGATGCCTAGAGATTTTTAACATCATTTTTGCAAAACCGAGCAAGTTAAAGATGGCAAGTCAAACTTAATAATAATTCTCTTGATTTTGATGAATCTTTTTTTTCTATTTAAATAAGAAAGTGTCTAGTGAAAAGAAGACAAGTTTGTATAGTTGTATTTCTTATGTATCAGGATTGGCTCTTTAGAGCTCTTATGACAGGCCAAAGTTATGGGTAATATTAACATTGATGCGTTCATGATGCCAGAGTAAAAAGCCACTTCTTATTAAGCTCAGCAACAGATTTTTTATCAGCTTTAGTAGACATTGCATCAAGTTCCTTTGTAGTGCAAAATGTTTCTGAAATGACCATGGTGAAAAGGGAGAAGCTCTTTGCCAATGTTAAAGAACACAGCCTAAAAATAAAATCACTGAGTGACATATTAATTAAATACAACAAACACTTGTTATTCAATAATAACAACAATTTGGAAGCACATCTTAAGAAAATGCAAAAAGAATGAGGGATAATGGTCTCTTAGAGTGACTTTTTGTGGCTTTCTCCCCCTTACAAAATCATACAAGATGGGTATAACTCATTCTTTACTCTGTGTACATTAATTTTTACTGCATAATTCTCCTCCAGAGTGGATAGACATTAAACAATAACTGGTCTTAGGTTTATCTTTAATGATGGTCACGTTGACAGAACTGATAAATTTCCCAGTTTCTATACATACCAACTTGGGTGGGGCTTTGTTACTGAAGCCAGTCAGTTTTATAGAGCGTTTATTGGATATTTGTCTTTCAGCCGCGCAACGGAAGGAGATCAGTGGATTTTCGCTAAGGAGGTATCTATTTAATGCTTTCAATCACAATCTGTACTTAGATTAGTTAATTTTTATACAAATAGGGCACAACATTTATGTTGAGGAGTAGTCTCAGAAAGCCTTTAGCTGTCTTGTCGACTTAGATTTCTGCAGACAAGCTTCTCCCAGCTGTGCTAAATTCACACATCTTCAGGTGAAGGGAATAGAAGCTGTAGGTACGGAGTTTCTAGAACTGAGAACATAGAGCTGTTTCAGACGGCAAGAAATGGAAAACATCCCAGATCTGTAAAGAGTTTGGAAAGCTAACAATGATGATAAGTGTATGTCGGGAAGAATTGATTCAACTACCTATCAAACATATACTGACATCCTGGGGGAAATTCCTCTGTTCTTACACAGCAAAAAACCTCACACTGAAACCGAGTAAAGGCTTCAGGATTTAATTTCAAATCATTCAACTCTTCGGAGTGATACAAAAAAGTTTCCCTATGCCAATATGCTCTGTTTTCTAATATATCTTACATCTCTATCATATTTTAAGAATTCAGTGTTATATCATACCAACAGCTAAATCTTTTTCTTATTTTTCAGGATTTTAGATTCCTGACCTAGAACTAATGCTGCAGGAATGCTGAGTAAATGGACCTACTGTTTTCCTTACAAAAATTATTCATTACTAATGTACAATTAAAAATCACTAGAATGTAAATGTTCTTAAATTAGATTCCGTCAGAATTCAAATGTTTCTTTACCTTGTTGATTACATTAAAAGCATATTCAAATTATTTGTTTCCTTGTGTTATGATGTTTGCAACTGTGTGTAATGCAACTGTAAAAAAGTCACAGTGTATGCATGCAACAGACATTGCCTCTAATAACACTGTTATGTACATTTATTTTCCCTTACAAATAAAAGCACTCAGCTAGAGGGTGGTTTTGATGAGAACGTTTGTGATGGAGACCACTAGATTTTTTCAGAAGATACTGTGAGTGATTTGTGCGGTCTTCGGAATCACAGCTTATCTAGGCAGGCCAAAAAAAAAAGGTGTGGTTTGCTTTTTATGATGATGTTTTCTATCCCTGTCCTTGGCTGTGGACTTCTGGCAGTCTGCAGGGTCCAGATAAGTGCTGCGCAGGTGGTCTCCAGAACTATATTGATAATAAAGGAGTTAGCAGTCCTCAACGAGGTTAGGAGTGTTTTGTTGGATGAAAAAAAAGTTAGAATCTCTATTCCCTTAACTAAAGGAGATTGAATAAGTTGCATGCTCTGAAGAAATATCTTTACCTAATTCAATTAAAATATGACATCATTTTTTTAGCTATGTCTTATTTTTTAGTTATTAAGAACGCAGATGCAGTATGGTTGTCATTTAGAAGATGACTTAAATGCATTATTTACATTCTTCCAGAATTAGAATCCATTTGAAAACTCAAGTGGTTTTGATGTAGAATTGAAGTAATTCCACTCAAAAGAACAAGTTAGCTTCACAGTCTTCCTAGCTTCTCTCTCAGAGTTTATTTTCACACTGGGGTTGTGTTAAAATACAATGTTGAGGTTGTAGTTATGTCGAAAGTGACTAATCATTCAGTGTGGAAATAGAAGCAGATTATTCTACTTAATATTGTATTGCTGGTCGCAGTTTGAAATGCCCGCAGCGTTACTACTCCTGCTTCTGCAAGCTGGGATGTGCCGTTGAGCTGCAGAAAGTAGCTGGGAAAACAGATGGCAAACAGGTGGAAACCGGCTTAAGAATTCCTTTTCCTCTTTTTAACCCCCTTGATTTCACCCTGCAGTTTGCTGCGTCTCCAGTCCAACTGGTGCCATTACTTGTGAACTGAGGATCCTGTTTTGTAGGGCCGTCGGCTGGAATGAACGTGTGGCCTCCTGCCACAAAGACGCTCGTTATATTGTGTTGTATTAAATTACGTTATTTGTTTAAGTTTTTCCTTACACCACCCAACCAATGGCTCCCACCGAAGCGGGCCGTGGGACGAGCTGGCCTGGGCCGCCGGGCAGGCAGGGAAGCGGGGCTGCCTCCCTCAGGCACACCCACCGCCTAAAGCCAAAGTGCCCCCCGTTTGATGCTTTGTTTGTTGGGATTTCGTTTATTTTTGCTTGTTTTCTGTTTCTTTTTTTCTCCTGGAACTGTTTTAAACGGGATCGATTTAGTTGGCAGTAACCAACGACCCGCGGGCCTAAAGGCCGGGGCCCACCATCGCCGCCACCCTTGGAGCCAGCGAGGGCAGGGCGGCCCTGCCCCAACATCCGCCGTCCTCCTGCCGCCACCATCAGCTCAGCGGCTGCCCTGAGGAGATGCAGGTGGGGGCAGAGGGTGAGAGCCCAGCCCCGAGCTGCCCTGGTGGGGCGGCAGCCAAGATAGAGGGCCATGAGGGAGCTGGGGCTGGGAGGCCAAGGAAATGGGGGAGGCTGCAGCTGGGCGGCAGGTGGGGCTGAGAGGATTGAAGGTACCCAGCCTTTGGCTTCCCAAATTTGATATATGTATCAGCGCAGGCAAAACTGGGGGTAATTAGCATTATGAGTGGCAGCAGAGAGACGTGTAATAAGATTTTCACTTGGGATTGTGGCCTGCTAATAGAGTAATACTGCTTCAGTGGTCCAGCTCCATACTCCAGAACAGATTCAGGTTGGATCACTTTTGCCATTGCTTTGCACTCTTACCATCAAATGTCTTCTCAAGTTTTTGACACACACTTCCGTTCATTTAATCTGTACATATTACTGCAACCTTAACTAATCACTTAACACTAACTTTTAAAACACTGATTTAACTCAATTTGTTAAAAAGTTGTTAAAGGTCTGCTAGGTTCTGATCTTCTCTTCCTTGAGACTGGAGTTCAGATTGATCAGACACCTGCTCCTGTTTTGTTTACTGTGATCTAGGATTCTTGATCCAATTATTTTCTTTTTTGCTTTTACGTTTTGTAGATGTAAGAGCATCTAGAAAATGTCCAATGTACAATTGGTTACACAAATATTTTGAACGGTACAAACATTAAGTAGAAATATTAGAAAATACACCATTTAAGTAAAACACCATGGAAAGATTTTATGTAGGACCTAAATTTACAGAAAATCCCCAAATGTCAAAAACTTTCCTGGCAAGAATTGGCCAGAGCTTATCTCCTAAGTTACCTGCATTCCAATTCTGTTTCAACAGTCCTTTTTGTTGTGTGGCTTTGAAATTACTCATCCAGTTATGATGATGATCTTTATTATTGTTTTTAATGCCTTGTGATTCTTCATAATCCTTTTGCTACGGAGAAGGATTTTCATTCTGTGAGGTGGGGGAATCTGAGCTGACTTAAGTCAGGAAATTTTACACTAAGGCACTTGTGCGGAGGCCAAAGTGCACGTGCATCGCTTGTGTTTCTTCAGTGGCTCCCTTGGAGGAGTAGTCCTCTTAGTTCTGTGGATTTTTTGATACCCTAGATGTACCTGAGTCCAAATTCTGCCTTGGTAAAAGGTTGAAAACTTGCAGCAAGACTGACTGTAAGACTTTTTTATGTAAGTAAACCCTGGGGAATTACACTGCAACAAAGTCTTCATTTGGGTTTTTCCTATTCCAGACCCATTAGTGACCATCTAATTCATTAGTTTGCATATGGAGCTTTTCTTTTATTTTTTTTCCAGCGGGTTATATCAACTGCTTTTCAATCAAAGAAGTAGAAAACATCGCTGAATTTTTTGTCTGTGTTTTCATATGTGGATAAAGTTAGTTTGCTAGTATATTCAAAAGACATGGTGATGAAACAACCATGTTCTTAGAAGTAGAATGTTACGGAAAATAATTTCCCAGATACTATAACTAACTATAACGGAGTTGCCATTTCTAGTCCAAAATCTGGATATAGGAGCTTTGCAGAAGGAACCAATTAAATAAAGTATTCAGGTATGAAATCTCCTCTTTATCTTAGCAAAAAGGCACTAGATCTTTGCAAAGCCAGGATGCTCCACTAGTAAGGAATATCAGTAGCAGTACCCTTGCCTGCAGCCTGCTCAGCCCATGCGTTAGGAGCGCAGGAGGAACTGTCGTGAACTTCCTTTCCACTCCAGACTTTCCAAACCTTCCAAAGTCTTGCTTCCTCACTCATGCCAGAAGAAACTGGCAGAGGTAAGAGTCGTCTTGCCAACCCACTGTACTTACCTTCCTTGAGAGCAATAGCATAATTTTGTTTACTGTCTTTGTGGATTTCTCAAGTATGTTTTCATCTAAAATGCAAACCAATTCTTTTAGGAAATTCCCTGAGGCTTGCGTAGCATTTGATCTTCATTAGAATTTATTTCGTTATGCAAATTCTATTTGAGAGATTCGTTGAATAACAACGAGGCAGCTGTCAGCTGGAAAGGCCAAGGTAGTACGCACGGGCATAGTAGTAAACCAATGGAAATCCTGGATGTTTCCTCAGGTATAATTTTTCTAATGTACTTTTTGTTCATTTGATGCTGCATTATTAATGAATTATGAATTATCTGATATACACATATTTATACAGAAATTTCTTTATGGAGGTTTTCAAAGAAGTTGGTGTTTCAGGGCCAAAAATACCACACTTTTTGATTAAAAACCTGTTTTAAAATCTGCTTTACTACTTCTTATCTGTATTTGAGGCCTACTAATGTGTTGCTAGTCCAACAGCAGACCAGTTATAATAAACAGATACTTTTAATGTGATAATTTCAGTAGAAATGCAGTCTTACATTTAGTGTACAGTGCCTTTATCTTAACCATTTAATTGAAATTACCACAAATGTAGACTTAACACCTACAGAAGTCCTGTGTTATTAACATGGTCTATGAAGTAGCTTATATTGACACATTAATATTATTCATTCACTTAAAATAAGCTTTTCTTCTGATTCTAGGCATGCTTTTACATGTTTATTCACAGTGCAATATCTTATTCTTAGTAGTAACAAAAATACTGATACAAAAATCTTGCCTGTATAAAACTCTGTTTCTTTAAGTGTGTTTAAGTAAGCGGTGTATAGTTTTGTGTATGATTTGCATATGTGTATGTATATAGTTTCCTTTTATTACATCCTTAGTATATGCCGAAGTGAAAAAGAGCTGGTTTTGGTTTAAAAAAAGGCACACAAGACTGATTTGTTGATTTAGTTTTGTTTCATAATATTAAAACAGGATCCAAATGAGGATACTGAATGGAATGACATACTGAGAGACTTTGGAATTCTTCCTGCAAAAGAAAAACCGAAAGATGAAATTGAAGAAAGGGTTTTACACTTGCAGAAAGAAGCAGAAGGCAAGTAAAACTAAAAATACATGCCATTAGTATAACAAAATTTGAAAAGCGGAGGTATTTTCAATAATGCTTTTTGTAACTTAAATATTGTACAATAATTATATTTATATTTTAATCACTTTCACTTGGTTATTTTAAAAAGGATTCTGAATTAAACATACAACACAGCTAGTGACTAACATTATGGCATGTAACATGTATGGGTAACTAATTTTCATAATTTCATAAAGGAACCAGTCAGTATAAGCAAGATTCACATTCTGAGAAATTGGTAGTAATCCTCTCCAGTATTTCTGTATTTTCCTCTATACTTAGTTAAATACATTTCTTTTTTCTCTCTCTCTTACCCAGAGTTATGCCAAAGTTGACTAATTTCTGAAATAGTACATCTTTTTCTTTCATTAGTTCCATGTCTGTGTAACACTTTGTAACACTGTGTAAAACATTTAAAATGTTTTCAGACACTTCGGAGAACAAAATGTGACTATTTTTTTTGTTTGTTGTTTCTAGTGAAACCATATGAAAGAATGAATCTTGAAGAACTGAAGGAAGCTGAAGATGACTTTGATGAGGCTGACAGGAAAGCTATTGAAGCGTACAGGTAAAGTAAGGTATATTTATCCCGATTAACATTGTACATGTCACTATTGTACATGGACATGCCCCTGAAAAATAAACTCAGAATCTTTTGAACAGTGATGTCTGCTGACTGACACAACTGCCCTTTTTCACCTACCGCTCCTTTGCCAGCATACAGACAGCACTCACATTACTGTCCTACTTCTTCCTAATTGCCAGTGGCAAAAAAAAGCAGTTTACACCATATTTTACTTCAACGTTTTGTTAGAACAAAATTATTCCCCTTTTAAAATACTTAATTTAGATTCAAAGCTGGATATTTAAAAGAAAAGGAGTAGAAGGGGCCACAGTGAAAACCACTGTTACACATCCCCAGTTCAGCTGAAGAAATAGCGTGCTACTCTTTGTAGAGAGGCCTTGTATGTTGGAAGTGTTGTATGTTCAACGTCTATCTAAGTTACACAAGTAGGGTTCATTCTCTGTTTTCCCGATTAAACTGCACCCCTCACTCTGCCGCTCTGAAGAGGCTTCCTGCCTGTTTTTAGAGTTAGAGCAATGGTGATAAATATTGAAAGAAAGGAGAAATTCTGTATCGCGTTTTCTCTCTTCCGGATAGCAATTTCTGTGGATTTCAGGCCAGGAGGAAATGGACAGGCAGAAGGTCATGGGTATCCCCTCTTCCAGCATGTTGCATGAGAACATTAGGAAGAACAAGGTCCCAATATACACAGCTCCAACTTTGTGAAAGTTGCTGAGTTTGTGCATACGGACCGTGTGCCACCTGTATCAGGATGACGTGCCATTAAAGAAGAAAACTGTGTTTCAGTGCTGGAGTCAAACCCTTATTATTTTGAATTGCTAATTAAATAATCTGAGTATTACCAGCAAAATGCATCCTGGCCTTTTGGATAGCACTCATTTCTGGTACAGCATGCTTTCTAAATATATTATAGAAATAAAAATGCGATGTAAAATCTATTATAAACTACAGTTTCACTATATCATACACTGCAGTTTCTATGCTGGAATGATGGTAGGTGATAAACTTGTGTGGTTTTGAAAGCTATTAGTCAAATCAGTTGTGGACCCCTAGTTCACAACTATTGAGTTTATTTTGCTTCTTAACCAAGATCAATTTTAAATTTAATTTATTTTCTATTTCTTATTTCATGAAAATATTAATTTGGAGTTTGTATTGAAGGAAGGCTCAGGAGAGATCTAATCAATTTCTATAAATATCTGAAGGGAGGGTATAAAGCAGACAGAGCCCGTGTTTCCAGCGGTGCCCGGTGACAGGACCGGGGCAGTGGGCACAGACTGAAACGCAGGAGGTTCCCTCTGAACATCAGGAAACACTTTTTTACTGTGAGGGTGACCAAGCAGTGGCACAGGTTGCCCAGGCAGGCTGTGGGGTCTCCATCCTTGGAGGTGTTCAGCAGCCGTCTGGACAACCTGCTCAAGGCTAAGGCTGCTTGAGCAGGGGGTTGGACCAGATGACCTCCAGAGGTGCCTTCCAACCTCAGCCATGCTGTAATTGCGTAATTCTCTAACGTACCACATACTGTTCTTACACATAACTGTAGCACAACCCAAAACCTTATTCAGCTGTTAAATAGGAGTACACCAGTCATCTGACTCACAATATCCTGCAGAGTCAATACGCTTCATGAATTCAGGTTCAGAAAACTTCGGCACCTTGTATGGAGACTTAGTAATTTTCACTACACTGGACATGCACACATATATATTTGCAGGTATTTTACAAAGTACTCTGCTGAGTTCTGCAGAGTTTGTACTGGAACTAAGAAAAATGGCACATGCAGTCTACACAGAATAAAAATGCTAATACAATCAAAACATTTCCTCTGTCTACATTCTACCTGTACTTACTACCTGTACTTGCTGCTTTTGCATTGTTAAAATGACTAAAATAATTCTAGTGCTAACACTGCGTATCTAATGCTGTATTCTCAGAAGAAGATAATAATTCACATAATTATATGGAAGTTGTGAACCTTAATTGTCATGCATTGTTGCTAGAGTATAATAACATTGAATATGTATTATTTAATCTTTTTTTTGGAAAAGCCACTTCTACAGTGGCTTTCAGTTAGTAAAAATAATCACTGCTTTTAGTTCAACAAATCTGTGAGGCATTTTCCTTTTCCAGCTTGCAAGTATTTGTATAGATGAAGACTGCCATCTACTGTTTTTACATTCCAATTTTCAGGAATTATTTTAAAATTGGTTTGTAAACTTCAGTATAAGTACTGGTAGGTCTTCCCCAAGCTAATCTCATTTTCAGAATCATAAAAACAATTAGTCCTTCTTTAATTTTTTCTTGCTTTGTCTCAAATGATAAACCCTGGTGCAATGTGTTTGTGCCTCATTTCCCAAATCTGACAGTGATGAACTAAGAAAATGTATCTTCATGTTATCGTAGTGAATAAAGAGCAGCGTATAAGCCTTTCTAGCTCTAAAATAACATTAGAAGACCTTGAACTAAAGGATTACTCAAAGCATTTTTAAAAGTAATTGAGAGAAATGCAATACATACTATTTTTAAGTGCATTTAAAATGCTCCAAAGATGCTTATTGTTCTTACTACTTTTTCATTAGGCAGCAACGCTTGCAGGAATGGAAGTGTCTTCAGAGGAGGCAAAAGTATGGGGAGCTAAGAGAAATTTGTGGAGAGCAGTATGTAAAGGAAGTTACAAATGCTCCAGAGGATGTTTGGGTTATAATTCATCTTTATCGGTCAAGGTAATTACATTCTTGTTTAAGATGTTGAATACTTCAATACAGAGAATTGAACTGGTAATTAAAAAGCAATACCAAGAAAAATGAAATGCAATAGGCTAATGAAATAGCAATTGTTTGTACGCAATGGAATCATAGAACACAGGATCTCCTTATTTGCTAATTCACTTTGTGAGAGTTAATCACTTTTGTTCAATTATATGAAAGATTTCTTTTGCTATCTCTGCTTACCACCATCCACTGAACCTTGCTGAAATTTCTGAATTTCACTGAGAAAGTGATGCCCGCTGTCTGTGTTGAGGAAAGTTCATTCCCAGGAGTGCTCTAACAGGATTATTCTACCTTTATTTCCCCTCTCACTTGAACAAATCAAGAGCCCAATAGGAAAAGTCTCAGTTATGAAAATTGAGGACTGCTGGGGAATTTGTTAGCTTATTGGTTCCCCAATACATTCTCTAATGGTAGCAGAAGTTGTGCCAGGATCGAGCAGAAATGTCAAAGGACTCCCGTGGTTAGTTCAGCATATGTTAGCAACTCTATTACATGTTTTTCAAAGGCACTGAGAATTAGTATAGAATGTTTGACGCGTTTTTTAGATTCAGATGAGTTTTTTCTTTTCCTTCTTTTTAAGCCTCTTGGGGGGAAGCTCCTTTGATTCTTCTCAGTTTTCAGGAATCGAGTATTATTTCCAGGAGCAATAGGAATAGGTTAATCAAACGAACTTGTTCAAAAGACAACAATTTAAATTTACAGATCTGAAGAAAGAAAAGAGCAGCTTTTCTTGCTGTTCATTGTTTTTTGTTTACCAGTGAGCTAGTTGTATACTTTACCATGGCGTAAACACAAGTCTGTGAGGAAACTCATACTTCCTTAGGATTGAATAGGAGATCTCCAAAGTTTCCCGGGGCTCGCAGCAAGTGCCTCACAAGTCTTGAGTCACAAGAGGGTGCTGCTGGAACTGGTCGAAGCTCCATGGGCTAAATCGGCTTCTGGAACTTCGGCAGTTACAAAAGATCCTAACTTCTAAAAGGTTAGCGGGCTGGAGAAGAACAAAAAACCCCTATTTTTTCCGTGGGGTTTTTTGAGGTTTTTTTGGTTGGTTGGTTTGGGTTTTTTTGGTTTTTTTTTACTGAGGTTTATATGGTGATTATATTTCAAATAGGAGCTATGAAAGGAATGAACCGGCCAATGGTGGTAACACGACTACACAAAGGTTTCCAGCATTACTTAGATTTTACTAAAAGAAAGAAGTAGTAATTAAATTTCAATCTGGGAGCCAATTCAAATAAAGTAAAATGTATAAGAAGGTTTAAAAAAAAAAATCTCATTTAAACTCTACAATATATGGGAGAAATGAGCTTTAAAATTTTAGCAGAGAATTTGAAAAATTGAAGCACAATGCTTGGAGCGTCTGGCTGGCCTCACTGACGTACTGTATAGACTGTGCCTATTTTGTATTTTCACTTGGACAGCTCTTTAAATCCCAATGATCTTAGAAGAGGCTAAATAAAACTTGTGGCGCAGTTCTTATAACAAATTAAAGCAGAAGCAGACTATAGGAAAAAATATATTTATTTTTCAAAGGCTTTATTTTCATTAACTTCAGTTATTTTGCAAATCATTTACACCAGAAGAGTCATCATACTTTCTTAATTCTTTTCTAGCATCCCAATGTGTTTACTGGTTAACGAATACCTCAGCCTGCTTGCCAAAAAGTTTCCAGAAGTCAAGTTTCTCAAAGCCATCGTAAACAGCTGCATTCAGAATTACCACGACAGATGTTTACCCACAATACTTTTATATAAAACTGGTGAAATAAAAGGCAGGTTCATTGGAGTAGCTGAATGTGGGGGACTACATCTTAAAGTGGAAGGTATAAGAAGTATTTTAAAGTAATTCATGTTATACAAATTTTTATGTTGTGTAACCGTTAAATCTAAAGATCATTGCTTAAACACAGAAAAGGGTTTGGATGATTTTTGTAAGAAAAAAAACTCTACAAAAACAAAAAAATTAATTTATGCAATTCTGTGGTAAGAATATTGGATGAGCATGGATAGTTTTCAATTTCATGGTTAGATATTCCACTGAGATAAAGTTGGGTTGTTGTGAGGATGGTTCTATTTTTTGTTGTTGAGACGGAGCTTGGTCTTTAGTAAAAGTCATTTTCCTCGTAAGTAAGAATTTCTCGCAATTATCAGAGGAAATTGTGATTTGTTTTTACAGAACTCGAATGGAAACTAGCAGAAGTTGGAGCAATAGAAAACAACTTCGGAGGAAACCCCAAGAAGGACATTATGATGACACTGTCAGTGCGAAATATTTCTGCTCACAAAGACACCAATACAAAAAGCAGTGATGTGATGAAACCAGATATTGAGAAAATTTGAATACAGATCATCTGTTCTGACATAAATTAGCTCAAATATAGTTTTTTACTCCTTTGGTAATCCTAAAACAATTAAAAAAACCAAACAAACACATTTTCTGAGGGTTTGATTTGTATAAGAAAATTGATTTAGTAACTGAAAGCCACGCTTACCTTTGGATACACATAGATGGCTGGCATTAACACCGAGAGCCTGGATTCTCCATTTCAAACAAACTCTGCTTAAATAGCACGGGAAGCGGAGGGTATTAGCTGGTGGGCTTTAATCCATACTTTCTTCCTCCTTTTATCCAGCATGGGTGCCAGATACTCCTTTAATTCCCAGTGAACTGACTGTGGTGGAACCCTGCTCTGCTCAGTAATTTCTCAGTGCCGGCCCTACCCTCCCGCCCCCCAAAAAGGTGACCCCAAGACAATTATGTATATAGTAATATAAAATCAGGATTTGGCCCTGAATCCATTGACTAACAGCTCCGTTTGTTTGACAGGTGTTCAAGAATTTTCTCCAGTGTTAAGGATAATCTTCCCACTATTTTAGAATACTGACAGCTGGATTGGTTGTTCCTAATAAAAATAAGTATATCCTTAACAAAACAGTTTATGGTACAACTGTAGATAAGCAAAACTACTTATCTACAGTGATATTAAGATATTAAGAATATAAAAAAAAGTGAACGAAGAGACTGCACTCCTGATTCAGCATTTGTACTTATTATGAGTAGTGAATCAAATTGTACAGTATTAATGTAATTTTTCCAGTGACTCATCGAAAAAATTAACAATTTCAATGTGCTAATGAAGATTTAGTTGTATACAGCTGTCATGGTTTACAGCATCAGGATGCAGAAAGAAAAATGAAGCAGAAATAGCTCACTTAGCAGTTGGGACATAGATACCTAAGAAGAACAAGAAAATTATCTTCTTTTTTTCCACCCTGTGAGATACAGCTGGGCTATTAGTAGATACCTACTGACAGATACCGCTTCCAGAAACTTTTATTTTGCAGATTCAAAGAGACAACTACCAGATACGTTTCGGAGATAATGGCTTATCTGCCGCTTCAAACTAAAGCTAACTAGTAGTTTTAAATGTAAATAGGTCATCAGTGACTTCAGATATGATTCCACAGTCACGTCAGGTGAATACCAGCATTGGCTGCTATAAAAGGACAACTACCACCCGCTTCCTCTTAGCCGCGAGCCTCCCTCCTGTCGCTGTGGCTGCCATGAGCTACACAAGCACAACACGCAACGGCGCAGGAGCTCGCCTTGGCACTTCAGAAGTAACAGGAATGTGTCGCTAGGTATGTCAGGAAAGGGCCAAACCTCCCCTGTGGCGACCCTTGTTTCATCCCAGTGAAGTGACCCCGCGATCATGACTACAGCCATTAGATGTGACAAAGCAGCAGCAAAATCCCAGAGGATCTGCAGGTTAAAAGGAGATGTTTCTGGTCCGTAGCCGGTTACACCATTTGTAGGAAAAGGGTCACAGAATGTTAAGGGTTGGCTGGGACCTCTTCTGCCAGAGCAGGTCCACCTAGAGAAGGTAGCAGGTCCACCTAGAGAAGGTAGCAGGTCCACCTAGAGAAGGTATGAACGTTATAGTAAACTTTGCTTTATGAGGATTATGTAGATTGTGATAGGCTTTAAAGTCTGCATCTCCGTCAAATCACTGGATTCTAGTATTCTGGAGCGATGTGAAATTCAATTTCAAAGTTGGCTTCCTCAAACAGATCCTGTTCTGAATATGCCAGTGAGGATCAAAAAAGGAACATTGTGAGCAGATAATTGCTCCATGGCTCTGAAGTATGTCATGCACAAGATGGCAATGACAGTTCTGTAGGAAACGTGGCTACAGTTAATGCAAGTGCACTGGAAATGTCTGCACTTCTAGCCCAGTCTAGTCCCGTCATTCAATAATTCACAAACGATTCACTGCTCATAATTTGGCAATGTCTGAATACTGCGTTGGCTCTCACACAACCTTTGTGAGTGAAACAAAACTATCATTACACACCAGAGCAAACTCACATTGACAGTAAGAGCCAGAAAAACTGTATTTCTAGGTGGAGAATAATTTCATAAAACCACCACGCCATTTCTAAGCTTTCCTGTCCTGTTCCTTCAGGAGCCTTTAAAATACTTTCAAAAGAGAAGCAGCATTAAAAAAAAATGACCTTGGCTAGGCCATAACCTCGGCAGAAAATGCAAATGCATGCGATTTCCACAGCTATGTTGCCTGTTTTGATCTTTCAAATCCCAAAGAGTAATTGGCTACCGCGACATTGCAGGAGGTAGGTATTATGGTCCCATACACGCAAGGTGTGAAGAGAGACAGTACGGTACCTCTATTTTGTTCTTCTGAAGAATTACTACTAGTTACTAAAGATCTTGTGGCAAATTTGATACATGCAGCTTTTATGTTATTTTTAACCTCATGGTTTCCTAGTCATATTCCAATTCTGGTAATTACACGTTTTTGTTGAAAATATTCTCACATTTTCTCCTGGATTTTCCATTCCTGCTGTATCCTATTATCTTTACTACATTTCATCACAGGAGCATTATCTTTTGCATGAGGAGTGAAATGATTAGTTTTGTTTCTATCACATTTTCCTCAGCTGAAAGCTATGAACAGAGTATTATGAATTAGGAAGTAATAAAAGTGTTTCTACTACTGCTTTTTAAAATTCTTCCAGTGGAAAAACTGAGCTCACAGTTAGCTCTTAGCAGCATTACTACTAAAGAGGTTCCAGTCCCTACAATACCTTTGCGTAGGACTTTGGTCACAAGGTGAATCAGGTGGGGAAACTGATCTACCTGCAAAGCAATCCAGCAAGAAAAAGCCATGAGATTTTGCTGCCAAGTCAAGTTCCTTTCTTCACAAATGCTAATTAAGGTTCTATAGATACATGTGTAATTACGTTTTTAGATACTGCTGTTTAGGACAATCAACTGAAAAATAAACATCCATATAAATGAGAAAGAAAACTGGGAATATTTACAAACCATTACCACTGAGCAATGTTTTATTTTATAGAGTTCATTGCTATGTTCTGCTGCATGCGGAACAGGTTTATGCTAACATAATCACTGCACATTTAAGCATATTCTGGTCCTGCAGTGGGCAGAACGGCTGGAATCTGTTACAGCTGTACATAAAGACTGTCTCTGATTACTCTGACACTTGATGCTGTTTGTATTTATTAGCTGGGCTGTTTCACAACTTTCTCTGCAAAGTCAATAGCACAGGCACATCTTAAAGCTTTTCTAAGCTTTACCAACACACAAACACAAGAATGCTAACTTTTATTATCAGAGAGAGTCCCGCAAACACCTACGACAGCTGCACCTTGCTGTGCCGAAATGCTACATTTTCCAAGCAAATCTACAGGCCATCGCCACGCAGTCTGCCTGACAAAAACACACCAGCTCCAGCCAGGGCGCTGCGCTTCACCGACTTCACAATTACTCTTTAACCTCACGGCCACACACACCACCCCCCCCCAAAAAAAAAAAAAAAAAAAAAAAAAAAAAAGGGATGTCAAAGGAGAAGAATGGACTTAAATAGCTGCTCTTCCAAGTCAGAGAGGAGGAAACTCACTTGTGGGGAGAACTTACCGCCAGTTCGGTGGTCCAGGAATCTCACACCTCGACAGGCCACACTGGTACTGAACAATACAAATTGTACAAACCAGGCAATAGCAGTACGCTATTATAAAACTGATAGGATTTTATCAGGTGCTGAAATTCTAAACTCAGCTAGGGTCATTTCTTATTTTTAACGTCAGGTAATACTGCTTTGTAAAACTGCTACTAAAAGCATCACAGGCAAGAGGACTGAGGCGGCCAAAGCCCGTCCTCCACCACCCCGTTAAGTTTCACCCGTTTATACGCACCGACAGAAAAACTGCTACGACCAGTCGCTCGTACGCCCGAATAACTTGGCGACGGTGGCGGCGGCACCGTCCGTCCCCCATCTCACAGCCCGGCTACCGCCCACCCACCCGGCGGGCCGGCCCCGCCGCCGCCATTTCCTCCCCGCCGGAGCAGAGCGGGGTGAGGTGAGGCGAAGTCAGCCGAGGTCAGGGAGGCGCGGCGCTCACTGCGCATGCGCAGTCGCGTCCACCCGTGGCGCGCTCCCCCCCTCCTTCCCCCGCCGCCGCCACCGCCCCCCGGGCGGGCGGGCGGGTGCGCATGCGTAGAACGGCATGGGGGCGCGGCCCTCTCTACGCATGCGCGGCGGCCGCCCAGGCGCCAAGCGCGGCG
>VZSF01010132.1:342793-427562 GCA_013398295.1 Chionis minor | reverse complement strand
GGGGCCGTGAGGAGGCGGCGGGGCCGCGGCGGGCTCCCGGGCCCTCCCCGCGGCGGGGCGGCTGGCGGGGGCCCGGCGCTCCGGCTCCCGGCGGCGGCGGGGCTGAGTACGCGCCTCGCGGGCTGGTTTGTTTCCCTCTCCGATAAGTTGATCGCGGCGCGGACAACGTGCTGGTTGCCCTCTTAAACACGAGGGCTTCTCGGTGCCCCCGGTCCTTTCCCGACTCAAGTGCATCCTTAAAATCGGTGTGTCAGAGTCGGTGCCTGTGGGAAAGGTGACCAGCGAGGCACTGGAAATCCCTCGTACTTCATTTTTGTCTCTCTGTTAAGGTAGAGTTGGATTTTTGGTTGGCTTTGCTTTCAAATTCCTGGCACTTTAGGCATGGATAGAAGTTCGTAATGATTTTTTGTTTTTGCACGAGGAGGAGTGCTTGTAAACTCATCAAACGTATTTGTAGTGAGATTTTTTCGTAAGGCCATTGTTTTCACCTCCGTACTAAAAGTTGACCTACTAAGAGGCACAAGGAAAGTCGGGTATAGCTCTAGCTGGGGTATGAAGTGGCATGTAGAGGCGGAGTGGCTGATCGTAGATCCTGATCCTCTAAATCCTTCAAGTAAGTATTTTTTTTCGATGACATAGTTTGACAAGCAGTGCTTTTGGTGGCAGTGTTGACTTAAACAGGCCTGTCCGTGCCCTGCTCCCAGCCCTCACCTCTTTGCTGCCCCCCTGAGCTGTACCAGCAAAACCATTCGTGGAACCCTGTCCCGTAACTGGGTTGGGGAAATGATCCAGGTTAAAATTAACTACCTTTTTTTTTTTTTTAATGTGGTTATATTTAACCTGGCTCATTTCTCTGGGTGACAGGTGTGCCAGAAGGCAAGAGGATTGTTTAAGCAAATACCCTAGTGAAAGAAGGACTTGAGGAGAAATACACCTCAAACATGGTAGTCCTGGTAAAGCTCAATATGAGCAGTTGCAGTTGTTTCACACTGTTCAGTCTTACGGGAATAAATTGATTTTGTCTACGAATTTATGTGGTTAGACATTATTTGACTTCTCTAATAGAGGAATTCTACTTGACAGGACAAGTAACCGCAATTATTTTTTTAATAAACTGTTGATTTTCATATATATCCATTTAAGATACTTTTTCAAAAGTGTTACAGACGCTGCTTTCAGATCACCAAACATTACCTGTTAGGGTCAGAGTTTTTTGCTTGAATGTGGGTGCTAGCGTTTTTAAGGTCCGAGAATTTTGTTGGTAGGGCAAGAGTTACCTCTTCTTAAGAAACAGTCCAAACAGGAAAAAAACCCCAACCCTCCTGGGTTGATATTTAATAGTTTAAGATGTCATTCAGGCATGTCTTGTTTTTTATTTCTTCCTCTTCACGTTCTTATATAGAAAAGTTTAAGGTAAAGTAAAAGGATGTGAGGAAAGCAGAGAATGTTTTCTTTATTAATGCTCTAAGCACCCCATAAACTCTCTGCTGCAGCTAATTTTACACTTTTTGGACTCATCAGTTTAAAATCTGAGTGGTAATTACTTTATATTTAATTTGTAGTGTTGGTTAATTATCTTGTTAGTATAGAATTTCACCAAAGTCATGAATCTTCGTGGATGGATTGGTCTTGCCAAGGAAATTGCTGCTTTCAAGAGCTTTGAGGTTTTGCTATTTTTTTTAGCCCTATTCCAAATTTGTGCAAAAAGTTGAAGCTATAAATTAGTAATAGAGGCATTGACCCCCATGCTCCCCACATGTTCTTTATATGAAATGTTTGTACTGACTTTAAAAGTTGTGATTATTTTTTTTTTTTACTAAAAATAATAGACTTTTGTTGAAAATAGTTGTGAATCAAAACTACGATTTTCTTCTCTAGGTAATTTCATCATTTGAAAACAGCTCCTTTTTGAGCTATGCACCCCTTCAGGAGAGATGTATAATTTGCTGTCTAAAGCCTCACAGCTTCAGCCTAATTTTGTAGATGAATAGTTCTCCTCTTAGCATAGAAAATCGGTACCCTAATAAAGTTTGTATTAAAAACCACACAATATAATGAGGAAGAAATGGAATTAAAGCTAAGGTGCCTGCCTTTTGATCATATTGTAATGAGTTTATTTTTCTTGAGGAAAAAGTCTTTGGTGGATATTTGAAATAAAGAAAAGTGCATTTTAATGTTTCAGGCTTTTCAAAGTACTAATTCCCATATGAATGCTAGAAATGATAAAGCCCACATGATAAAGCAGATGTAGAAATGTTTCCAAGGATAGATGGTACTAGTAGATAGTTGCGTAGCAAAGATATTAGTAGTTGTTCCTGCCGTTCTTGCCTTTTATTTATTTATTTTGCAATGTATTTTTAACCTTTCTATGTTAATTGAGCTGGTTCACCCTGTAGAAGGCTGTGCTGGCACCACTAACGGGGTGGCAGAGGAACAGGAGAGAGTCAACAGGCTGCTGGGAAAGCAGTAGCTGTTTTTAAGGTAGCTTTGTCTCCGGAGGGCAAAAAAAGGTCTGTCTCTGGTCTCACAGATACGTGGCCAAACCATGCAACTGTCTCTCTCATCTTCTACTAATACTGAATTATTATTAGTAGTATTGGTGGTATTATTTTGAATTTAGTGGTCTTTAGAGTAGAAAGAGGTGTAGGAAGCACACCTTCGGTCACATAGCAGAGTGTGAAATGAAAGATTCCAGCCTCTCAATGTAACTCTGGCACAAGCAAATTGAGCTGTATCCATTGGGAAGGTATCTCATTCCCTGCTGTGGGTGGTCCACCTGGGGAAAACAGCTTACTATTGCAGTTGCTTATTTTGTTAACTCAGTTAATAGCTGTCTGTAAGAATTTGAAACTGTTGGTCCGGCATTCCCCTGTTCGTTTGTTGCAGGAGTTAAAGATGTGAAATGCAAAATCAGGGAAGAGGAAGGAGACTCATGGTTAATGCGGCTGTGTGCTGCCCTGAAGGATTGAATTCTCAACCCCTACTGCTGCCACAAAATTCCTTTGTAATGCAAAAGCCACTTTAATTTTGGCATACCTCATGCCTGAGTGTTTAATTTTATAGTCTTAATATTCTCTTACCATACTTTTTGTGTATAATATAAATTCTTAATTATAGGCACTTTCAGACTATATAATCGTATATGTGAAAAATTTCGGTGCTCTGCAGTTGTCATATATTTCGTATTACGTGGAAGCAACAAGGCTTCTCAGATTCTTTCAGCAGTTTAGTGCTGCACACTTTGGACTCTTTCCAGGTGTTACATTTTGTCATTAAAATCACTGAAATAGTTTTCTTATTCTGCATTGATGTTCTGAGGAGCATTGCTGAGTATGTTATAAAATCATCATTAGTAGCATTAATATTTTATTAAATATAGATCCTTAAAAATTAGATATATCTATGAGATTCAAGACTGATAAAAACTCCTATTCACAGAGTGAATCTTCTGAAGGTTAGTAGACACTATGGGCATTCCTTCATGATAAAAATATAGCCAAATTAGGCATAAACGTGGCTACTTAAATGCTTTGTCCTTATAACTATGTGTTTAATAATCTCAAAGTATGTGAGAAAGCTTCAGTGTTGAAGCTAATATTACTTTATGCATAATGACAGCCTGGTACCACAAGATAAATGGTGCTAGAATATTATGCTTATGTTAAAATAGAAGAAAACAGTTCCTGGAGTAAGACAGATCCATTTAAGATGGGTTTTAAGAATAAATATATGTGGCCTTGTTCTTCCGTAGAGGTCCTTTTAGACTTCCATTAAAAAGGATATTTGCAGGTGTCTCTGAGAAGGTTTTTGATGTATCTTATTTTGCTATATGACCAGATCCATAAAATAGTATAGAGGAATCCAAACTCTGATTTAGATGGATTTTGGGTGTCTAACCCCAAATAAAATTGTAGCCATGTGTTGGCTGAACTTTACAGGTCTATAGGTTTTCACTAGTAAAGTTTTCCAAACACTCTAAAGTTTTGTTCTCACTGAGATCTTCCATAATCTTGTCACAACTGAGTATCTTGGCATCTGAATCTGTTTACTATTCATAAATTAGGCAATCTGTAAATTAGGCATTCACTTGTCCAAAGGCATGTTCAAACCACACCTCAGGCACACCTATGGGATTGGACTGGGACCAAAACCCTGTGGTGACTCTCCCTTTTGTTCAGAAACACAAAGGGGGAAGGAGGAAGAGGTTTTGTTGATGGCTCCTTAAAAAACAAATAAACAGACAACAAACCTACAAAAACCCAAACCCTAAAACTCCACTTTTGCTTGTGTGCAAGATGATTAAAGTCTAATTGGGCCAAAGAGAGATACTAGGCCACTTATTTTCTTGGAGAAAAAGGTGGGGAGTACCTGTGTTCTGTCCTGTGTTCCAAAAGCTATTTTGTATTTTCTCCCATTTATTTTAAATGCCGTTAGGAAAAACCAGGACTCGTCTCTCTGGGTTGGTTGCCCTTCTCCCTAGAGAGGCATGCACACTGCTGGTTCTGCTCTGTCCAGCAAAGCTTTTCTCTTTTTATTTTTCCTTCCACATTCTGAAGATTGCCACTGAAATGAGAAGTTACGGGTTGATCCCTCTTCCCAGTGCAGCATGGAGCCTGCTGAGAGATTGAGGTTTGAACCCCTTCTGACAGAGTCGAGATTGGCTTTCAGACTTCTCTGTTCCAGGTGACTGTGCTGTAACCCCACGCTGCTGGACAAAACCAGAGCACATCTTTTTCCTCCCACTGGCCTGTTAAAAAGAATATATTACTCCTGCTTTGTCGGGAAAAGCTTAGCTACGTACATCATGGACAGGGACGGGGATTGTGAGTAGTAAGCTTAGCTGTGCCTTAGGCCTTCAGAAACAGGGGAAGGCATAATATTGTGTTCACTGGCTACCTTTATGGTTCGCATCTCTACTAACTCTTTCAAAAGTCTTGCTGAGCGATGCACATCTCCTTTTCTTTGGTACTTCAGAATTGTGGATCCTGTTGTATGAAATCCCCTTTTTGTGCCCTGCTAATAGTCGCTTTTAGTGAAGACTATAGTTTAGGGTACTATTGCCTGTAACAGGCAGAGCAGGCAGCAGAACTTAATTACTAACTCATTATGTTTAATGTCAGCGACTGGTTTTGCCTTTTCAGTTGTGGCTATTACTGAAGCTGGTTGTGACTTCGGAGAGGGTAAACTCCTGCTGGTGTGGTAAGGTAGAGGATTTGCAATTTTTCAGATGGATCTTGTCAGAGAAGTGCCAAAGGTTTGGATTATCTGAGTTTTCATCAGTCATACCAAACCTTCAAGATACATTAGGGGAAAGATTGTCTTTTTACAGGCAGTAACTTTGCCAGTCCTTAATCTCCTAAAAGTATATTTGAAACCTAGGTGTGAAGTTGGGAAAAGCCAGAGAAATCAGGAAATGTTTTGCCAAAATCTTCTTATTTCCCGTGGCTCGGTAAACACACAAGGAATTTTCTCCATTAAAGGCAGTAGGGCGTTGCCTTTTTTTTTTGTTTTAGGCCCAATTTCCTAAGGAAATTATGATTTATGCCTTTTCCTGGGTTTCACTCATTCTTTCCTTACATATTCACCATTAGCTTTTGAAATCGTTGACCAATTGCAACCATGTTTATAGGAGAGATAGAAATCTCAAAGACCATAATGTTCCTACAGGTTTTGGGAAAACAGGCAAACTGGATAGAGAGAAACATGTGTCGCTGCCCTCTCTTGAGAGAGAGGTAATGCAATGTGGGTTTGGCTCTGACCTGCTTTTTTTTCAGCACAGGCTGGGTCTGTGTCGGATAGGGGAACCGGAGATGGCTGGATGTGCCGGTGGGGCTGGAGGGGGCAGGTGGAACACTGGGCTGTTTTGGAAGGGGCTGGGGACTGAGGATCTGGTGGCGTGTCAGAGGGACAGCGGGAGGGGAAGCTGGCTTCTGGTGGTGGGGTAGAGGAGAGCAGAGCTATCAGAACTGTGCTTTACTGCCCACTGAAGAACTCGCTTAATGATAAGCTGGTAAAAGATATTTTGACCATTAGCCAGGGAATTATTGTCCTGATCAGAATTAGGTGATGCAGTGTTTCGCTGACTGCAGGGTTTTGTTTTGTATGTAAAATAAATCCTTCTGAAATTAACAGAATACCTTTAAGCTGTGATTAAATTCATGTTTTCCCATTGTTTCAGGGGAAAAAAAATGGCTTTGGTGTATTTCTTTGAAAAGACTACAACTTAGACCTCGCTTTTGGTAGTAAAGAGGAAAAGAAAGTGTAACTTGAGCTTAAGAAATAGGATTTTTCCATTTAAAGGCCATAGGGAATAAGTGCTTTTAATCGTGGAGAGATAAAACTGATAGGGTGACGTCTAAAGATTTCAGTTTGTAACGGTTACCAGATGGAATATGTCCAAAGAATAAGATTTATATGTAGCCAAAGAATAAGATTTTTCTCTCAGCATAGGAAAAGATGATAGTACCTCCCAAATGGGATTTCCTGTAAACCCACTCCTCTGTCTTGTACCATGGAGTTGTTAGTTGAAAAGCAGAATGAGCTGGACTTCTGTCTAGAATGACATTTCTGATTCTCTCCTGTCTTGCCAATATTTGCATTACCTATTAACCATGATAAACAGCGGGCTGAAATGTACCTCATTGTGTGCAACCTGGAACATTTTATCAAGTCTCAGTGGAGAATTGTAGTCTGTCCTACTGACAGGTTTAGAGAAACTTCTGATAGACTTACTAATGGTGAAAGTGAAGATATTATTAGCTTGCTGCTTTAATTTCTAGAGAGTTCCCCGCTCAATAATGTCATATACTTTTCAAGCCTTCAATAATCAATATAATCTTCACAAATGTTGCAGTATTCACAAATTTTAATTCATTAATTTCAAGTATTAAAATGCTTCAGTTTTAAAATATCATAATGGAAAGCAAAATAGTTAGGTGACTTTGAGTTGTGCTTATTTTAAAGTAGTTTTCATAGTAACAACAAATATTTTAAAGGAAACCGGATTTTCCTCTGAGTAGAAAAGCAAGTAGCAGCATGAATCACAGCTTCCAAGAACTGTCAGAATAGGAATGCAGATTCTCCCCACACACACTTTTCTCGCTGTCAATTTTAATGTAGTAATGTGATTTAATAAAGTTTTTCTTGCCATCCACAGCAGCAACATTCATTATATGTAATCAAGCTACTACTAGCGGTTGCGTGGTTCAGGATGAAACTAGTACAGTAGTTCCAATGATAACTCTTTAACATCTCAGCAGTTTTGCTTAAAATATGTTTTCTAAAAATGTTTTTTTTTTTGTTAAAGTACTGTACTTCAGGGTGGGTTTCAAAATGGGGTTTTTTTTCTGGCTCAGAAGAATTAGTTAAACATTTTGTGCTGAGCTAAAGCTTTGCATGACGTTTCATAGATGGTACGATACGGTTCCAGCCTTGAAGAGCTTGTGATCTTAATTGCACTGACATAGAAAATGAGGAGAATGACCTCAGAAATGGGGACAAGGATTCAAACGAATAAGTGAGTCACAGTGAGTGAATTAAACAAGTTGTCGTTTCTAAGAACAGAATAAGGTAAGTCAGCAAGGAGGAAGATAAGAATATGGAAGCATAAGACAGCATAAAGCGAGTCCAAATTTTGTAGGGGTTTGAAGGAAACAAGAAAACGTGGTTTTTTGCAGGATCTGGAAAGCATAATAGAATCAGAAAAGCAGTCTGAATCAAGATGAAGAGTAACTAAGTGGTGTTAAGAAATGGGGCAGGAGAAAGGTATGTAGAGAAGCTTATAAATTATGTTGATGGATTTGGCTTTTATAAAAAAAAAAAAAAGATGAGACAGGAAAAGGATTTGAGAATGTGCCGGTTTGATCAGTTTGGCAGGAAAGTCAGGACACAAATTCTAGTATTAAGAGTTTTTTTAACCCCTTAAGAAATTTAGCTGTCAATTTAACTTGCTTTTAAAGTGAGTAGCAAAACAACAGGCAGCTGTGCCTGAAAAGTCAATCTCAGGCATTCATGTTGCTCTGTCACTATCTCCTATTACACCCTTTTTTTGTGTGAGCTGGAGGACTTTTTATTATTTTCAGTGCTTTTCAGGTGGGGCTGTAGAAGGCTCTAACATGAAAGGTAATTGAGGCACTATCTGCCACTTTAAGTCAAAAGGATCGCAAACTTTTTTCATTAAAATAACTGAAATTGCTTTTCAAAATTATTTTAGTTGAACTGGTACTACTTTTACATGGATAATTGCATTTATCGTTGGTTTATATTGAGTTAACCTTTATATTGCTGGCATAAGAAACGTAATGAAGTTCAGCAAAGGCGAGTGTAGGGTCCTGCACTTGGGGAGGAATAACCCCGTGCACCAGTACAGGTTGGGGCTGACCTGCTGGAAAGCAGCTCTGCAGAGAGGGACCTGGGAGTCCTGGTGGACAACAGGATGCCCATGAGCCAGCAGTGTGCCCTTGTGGCCAAGGCCAGTGGCATCCTGGGGTGTATCAAGAGGAGTGTGGCCAGCAGGTGGAGGGAGGTCATCCTGCCCCTCTGCTCTGCCCTGGTGAGACCACATCTGGAGTCCTGTGTCCAGTTCTGGGCTCCCCAGTTCAAGAAGGACAGGGAACTGCTGGAGAGGGTGTAGCGAAGGGCCACGAAGATGACTGAGGGGCTGGAGCATCTTTCTTATGAGGAAAGGCTGAGGGATTTGGGTCTTTTTAGCCTGGAGAATAGAAGGCTGAAGGGGGATCTGATCAATGCTTATCAATACTTAAAAGGATGGTGCCAGGAGGAGGGGGCCAGTCTTTTTTTTTTCAGTGGTGCCCAGTGACAAGAGGTAACGGGCACAAACTTGAACGTAGGAAGTTCCATCTGAACATGAGGAGGAACTTCTTTCCTTTGAGGGTGGCAGAGCCCTGGCACAGGCTGCCCAGAGAGGTGGTGGAGTCTCCAACTCCGGAGATATTCCAAACCCGCCTGGACGCCATCCTGTGCCACCTGCTGTAGGTGGACCTGCTCTGGCAGGGGCTTGAACCAGATGATCTTCAGAGGTCCCTGCCAGCCCCTAACATTCTGTGATTCGGTGATAAGAAATCAAAAATAATCTCTCATAAACTTCCGTCTATATTTTTTTTTAAAATGCCACCTCGACACTTTTCCTGCCCCACAGAGTATAGTTTGCCTTTTCTTATCTATACTGGATTTGATTCAAAACATTGATTTCCAAGAATATTTCATTTTACTGTATAGAAAAGTAGATAAGTAAATGATAATGGTCTACCTCTCTTATCCCATTAGACTTGTCCAGTAGACCTTCTTCAAATGTTGGCATTCTTCCTCCTCAGCTTGACAGCTTCTATGTTTTATGTACTGGGGGCAAGGTGGTAAAGAACAGGGGTTTTAACATTTCTTTTTTTGTTATGTCAAAGGAAATCTGCCTTGCAAATGGTTAAGGGAAATAGATTTATGTATACCTTAAAGGATGTACTTTGCGACACGGGAATGCTGAATAGAAGGTATCAATAGTAATAACTAGCAGCAGTTTTCCCAGCAGGTTTGTCAGCAGTGAGATTATATTACCAAATCGGTGCATGCGTATTTAAAACATAGTACTGTATGTAGGAATATAGAATTTGGGATCTGTGGTAGATGTGGAGTTATTTCTTTGTGGAATAAGTAGAGTGTTTGTCTATAGAAATATCTATAGATAGAGCTTCTGCTCAGTGTAGTTTACTGAAATGAGTTTTTGTTTGTGAGGGGAAGATGTTTGAGTTATTTCTCATCCTGTTTTGTGCCATGTTCTCTGAGAATTTTAAACTGTGTTCTGAGGTAGAATCACATGTCCTGTTTGAACCATCATACACGCACAGAGTTAAGATTGTATCGATATTTTTTTTTTCCAGAAATTTGCCTGGCATTTTGCTGATGATTCTGCAAGGTCATAATGTACGCCAAAGCAATTGTGATATAATAGTTGTAATATTAATGTTTTGTAGGCAGTGTCAGAACTGTGACTTTGTCACCATTAGGCTGTTGCATTTGCCTCATGTATTTGGATTTCAGGCAGTGCCAGAGCTATGTAAAAGGTGGTATGCAATTTTGAAGTTCTCCTTCATGTGTATTTACTTCACTATGTTGAATAGAGAAATTGGAAAGTGAAATTGTGGACAGTTTAGGGATGGAAATAAAGGAACTGCAATGGCAGGAGGGAAAATAGAGATCAGCAATCAAGGGCTCACCTCTAAAAGTTGTTTTGAATGGATCCATCTTTATAGAACTGTGGGGTTTTTTGTTGTTGTTTTTCAGAAGACTGTGCCAAAGACGACTCTTTGCTCAGATGACATCACATTTGGACTATTAATGCTATCCACCCACTCTACAAGGCACAATGCATTTCTAGGTAATTTAAGTAAGTATGTAGATTTTATTGCTACTAGAACAGTAATGCTTTAAAGAGAAGCATCTCTCTCTCAACCTCAGGCAAGGCAGACGTTCCACTTCACTTTGAGATTGAAATTAATGTTGTGTGGGGGCAAGAATAAACTTCAAATAAGCTTTTAATAAGCTTTCATCCTGTACGCTGGAACATGAAATGAAGCAGTTGAACTAACTGTACCTGACCTGCCCTGGAAGCTGGAAGGGAAGAACTCAATTGTCCCCAGCAATGCAGTGTGCTGATGTGGCCCTGTAGTTCCTGAAGACGTTCATAATGTCTCTCCCAGGGATGCATTGCAGTGAATGAGCTTAAGTATCGCCATGCTCACAGGTTTTTTTGGGTGATGGTTTTTTTTTTCCCTTTTGTAGATGCTATTGTTTAAGTGGAGATGAGCTTAATACCCTATTATCGTAAGAATGTATAGACAGCAAAATAATACATCTTAATAGGTTCAAGTAGCAATATCTCTGTTCACATGTCATCTTATTTATGGAAGGGTTGCGTCTCCCCGCTTCCTTGATTGGACACTATGTACTATGCAGCTGAAGATGGGCCAGGAAGTGCAGATTTTCATCTTTGCAAGATATATCTTATCTTGCTGTAAGGCTACTAGTTGCTTCGTGCATCTGTGGTCAGGCAAAGAGAAACACACAACAGACAGCAGAGTTTGTTTAAAGGTTCGTCTTATGAGGACAAGGGGGTTTTGATTCAGTGTGTCGTGAGGATCGCTGCCGTGGGCCCCTGTAGCCTTCATGTATGTGTTTTATATGCTTTTTCTTCCTAAGTATGTATTATTGTTAAACTTTTTCAGATGTTCCCTTGGGTTTAAGAAACATATCTATTTAGCTAGATCAGACATTGTGCCAATCCTGCTGAAACTGGATGATTTAGTCTTGCTGGCAGAAACCCTTCCTGTGTTCCTCATGGCTTATCATGCATTGGAGATGTTTGGTCATGCATGAAGCAAAGTGAATGGAGTTACAGGTAGCAGCGTTTGTAGTTAATGATGCTTGACACTTTCTATTCCAAGACCCTGGTTTTAGTTGCTTATAATTTATCAAGACTTAAATCACTGAGCAGTAATTTTTTGTGTTATGTATCTGCTTCAGCTAAAACTTCACCAAAAGGCAGCCTGTGTCTGAGAGGGAGGTGAGAGGGAGGAACGTACTGTTTTCTTGATCCAAAATGCATTGAAAATCTTACCACTGGAAAGATAAAGCATATGTTGAGCAAGCACTTGAGGTCTTAGGAGAAAACTTGGAACTGTTATACTGTAGTATCAGGTGCTTTTTTTTGTGCCTTCTCAAACTCTTACATTAGGCAGCATGATAGATTTCTGAAAATACGGTTTGTACCAGTTCAATGGTTTACCTAAATCCATTTCATCTGTCCAAATCAGATGAGGTAGATCTATTCCAAATCCTTTTAGTCATAACCAGAGCTACTGAACATGTGCTAGCTGGGCTGTGAGAAGTAAACAGGCCTAATCTCCTCCACTCTATTGTAATGTCAGGTACAAAGACTGAGTAAGGAGACTTTCTTCTGCATTCCTTATGTATTTCCTTAACCACCTCCTCCATCTACTGTTGATTCTGTCCTTCAAATGCTGCTTCAGTAGTGTATTTCCGTAACTTATGCACTTTTGATTCAACTTTCCTATATTCTTTGATTTTTTTTCTTCTTTAATGCTATTCTTGTGTTCGGAACAGCTCGTAATAAGATAGATTGTTTTGAATAATGCATACTGTGTGTGGTTAAAAGTTACAAAAAACTTCTTCTTGAGCATCCTGAAAACTGATGCGTGCTGTGCATCTTTGGTGTCGCTTTTCAAGTAACCTTTTTGGACCATGAAGACTTGCTGTGTTTGATTAAGAATTTTTGTTTCCCAGGGTGTCCTTCAGTTTTATTTCCTGCCTGTCTCTCCATGCGCTGTTTTCCTTCACCTTTACATTTTCACTAGTCTTTTTACTTGTGTTTCTTCCTCAGAGCTTTTTTTTTTTTTAACTTGTGTGTAAAATCCTTGGTTTAAAACTGTTCCTAAGTTACAGAACTTTTGTATTTACTTATTAAAAAAATCTTTTTATAAATTTTTTTCATAATATTTTTCATAGAAGCAGGAAAAAAATAACTAAATAGAAAATACTTTTGAGACTGATTTCTAGAAATGGAAGAGAAGAGAGATTTGAAAGTTGTACTTTCTCACTGACTTGTGTGCAGATGTGAGCGTTTGCAGTAGTGCCTTTGTGCTTCTCTGGAAACATATCCATGTCACTACTTGGGCGAAACCACATTTACTCAGGAGAGCAGTGAACTAAAACCTCTTTCTTATTCTGATTTGTTCTTATACACCTGCTGTAAAAGTACAATGAATAAGGAATAGCAGCAGGACAGTCAGAGCCCGTCCACAAGGAATGGGAAATGTATTGTAAGGTGGTTAGTTATCTTGGTCGTAATTACTGGGGCTGCTCTGCCTGTCACAGCGAAGAAAAATTGCAACTCATTAAATCAAAATTTGTTTAATAGTGTATAGAGAGCTAATGGTCTGAAAGTGGCCTCTTGGTTCCTAACTGAGAATTATGGGTGAAAAAAGAGATTGTTTCTGAGCAAGATAAGAGATTACCCTAGGTTTTACGTTTGGATCAGAGAAGTTGAGTTAAATTAATAACTAAAGTAGTGGAGGTGTTGATCAAAGCTAAGGTGTGCCCAGGGCCAGGCAGAGAGGAGGGCGAAGCGCTGTGTGAGAGAAATCACCACCTCGTTTGTCGAAGGATTGTGAAACAAATGAAGGCAGTCTTATGAGACAGGCTGGAGACTTCTAGTTCCACTTTCTTTCGCTGAAACTAGAATTTATAATGTGGAGGATGATCTTAAGGTTTCCACCCCTCCCTTTTGTTTATTATAGGACTGCACTGAACTTCCTTTTCAAATACTTTGCGGTTTTTTGTGTTCAAGTGACCCAAGAGCACCTGGTGTTCATGAGTTACAGGAAGATGGACTTTGTGTTCAGTGTAGGAGTAAATGGAATGATGTACTGGTTCTGAAAATTTTATGTATTAAAAATGTAGTATGGAATTCATATTAAAATACTGTAATTGCTTAATAGCATTTAAAAAAATCAGTGGAATAAGTTTTATTTAATGTTAATGAAAATTGCTGCTAACTGATTTTTTTTTTTGTTATCAAAACCAGAAATACAAACTCTGTGTTTTACTTTGAAGCCCAGGTCCACACAGACAGAAGCTTCTGAAATGAAAAGGATTGTCATTATACTTAAAACTTCCAATTTATATGCATATGAAAGTTTGTATAGTGTTGTTTTGTGGTTTGGTTTTTGTTTGTTTTTTTTTTAAAGACACTTTTTCTTTAGGAGTTGCTTTAAAGAGATCTGATTTTCATTTCATCTAAATTTTAGCAAATGCAGAGTGAAGCTCGTTCTTTCATTTGCAAAAATCTTCAGGAAAATTACTTGGATGTTGTATATTGAATGTCAGTGAAACGAGGTGAGTCTCTGAATATTTTGATTATTCTAAGCAACTAATGAGTTAATCGTGTGTGAAAAAGTCCTGTTTATACCTTGCAATACTAAGAGAAACTCTGGCATTTAACCTAAAATCTAGAAGATTAAATTATTATATAAACAAATGACATAGCTCAAAAAAGGGAGGGGGGGGGGAGGAGGGCAAAGATTAAGCAATATATTCCTGGCTTTACTCCTAAGGTAGAAAGCTATGTATATGCCAAATATATTTTTATCTAGTGTTTCTGTAATGAAGGTCTTCCATGACATAAGTTGCGTGATTAGTTTCTCTTAGCATTTCTGTCATTGTGCTCCTGTGGCTGTTCTCCGAGATGATTGATATTCAGAACCAAGCTAATTTCTGTCTTACGGTAGACTAATATTCCTGTGTCATTAATCTGATTTTTCTCAGTTCACATAGTTGCTTAGCGCTGGATTTAGAGATCAATTTGAATGATTGAAGCAAACACATGTTCATCTTTAGCCCTTTTAAATTTTGTTTGAGATAGGGCAAGTTAAATCACAGCGGTAGGGCTCATATGCCTGTCTCAGTCTACAGCATCTGAATTTCCAAACAAAAAGGAGCACTGACAGCTCTGTCTAAAAGTTCTGAGTTGCCCGGAACTTCAGTTTTCTCTTGCTGTATTTAATATCACAGGTAATAGGAGGAAATAAATAAATGTGAGAAAAATCTGAAAGAAATAAGGGGGAAACAAGAAAAGAAATAAAATATTTAGAGGGGAAAAGATGGACATAGAAGATGGAGTGAAGAAATGACCAACAGAAAAATGAAGCCAAAGTGGTAGGGATATCTGGTTTTATGTCTTCTGCTGAATTATTCTGGAATAGGGGAAATAAACCATTTTTGTGGCAGCTAGTAGGTTGCCATGGTACAGTCTTTCAGTGCCCTCAAGTTCTCTGTTTCATGAGATGACACCTGCTTTGGTTAGCCTGGTTTGGAAAGGTGGGACATACTTCCAGTGTATGCATTACCATTTTGATTTGGATCATTAATGCTGTTTTGGAGAAAACCTTTCAATTGCCTCCCCTTACCACATGCTTGCTCAGTGTCTCCAAACAACATTCCTTTCCCAGAAAACTAGTTTGTGAGTTCTGTGGCAGGTGCGAATTGCTCTTCTGTCTCCACTGGGGACATACAGGTCTGAAGCAATTAGTAAATCCCAGGAAAACTTTGAATGGTCTGTCTGAGGGTAATGTTTGCTTCCGGAGACCACATGAAATCTAAGCCAAAATAAACTGTCTGCAACAGCCAGCATAGGAGTGTCAGCACCAGCTGCTTTGATCTACTGATCCATTTCTACTGCTCCAGATTACTTGCTGATGGAGGCGTAGCCAAAATTGTTCACTTTGGTTATAGGTCAGTAGATGAGGGCAATGAACACCTGTTATATGTATCTACTCTACAAATCCAGTTACAAGTTTTGGTGCTAGTATTCACAACTTTCTAAATGCCACTAATAGTTTTTGCAACTTTTGTTAATACAAACTATCAAGGAATCAGACAAATACTACAAGTGACAGTGAATCAAGTGACTAAATCATAACTGCCTTTTGAAATTGTGATTGTTTAGTCTGTTTTTCTTCCCTGCTTATATTCTTAAATTTCTAAAAATAGCAGTCTTCTGATTTATTTTCATAATTTTTATATAGAATTCTAAAATTTGTATACTTCTCACCCCAAGTGTTTTGCTTGTGCTGCTCATCTGCATGGGGGGAAACAAAAAAAATCAAGTCCAGTGTTTTGCTGCTGTCATTAAGTAGGAGCAAGCCAAAAATGAAGAAGCGATGGTCTTCACAGGTGTTTGCAGTTATGACTGTCTTTCTGTGCCTTGAGCTGTCACAAATCGACAGATTTTTTTTTTTTTTTTTCCCCCTGGACTGAGTTCCTCAATTTCAGGTTGTAGGTGGCAGTTGTTAAGGTGTTGAAGATTTAAGTAATATTAGTTACTAATGTTAAATCATTTTATCTTGAAGTAATAGTTGTAAGAGTTCTCCCATCTGCCACGTGTAATTTTAAGTTCAGAGATTCTCAAGAATTTTGTACACTGACTGCTTGTGTAATATCTCACATGTCTAAGCCAATGATTAGGACTAAACTCAATTATATTTCTTGTCTATTAGATCTTTGCAGAATCTAGGCCTTAGATTTCAGTTTTCCAGAAAATTTCAAAGATTTAAGTAAGATTTCTATTGATGGGGACATTTAAAATAACAACCTTTTAATATAATCATGAAAAAAATATCTAAGGTTGTAGCAGCACAAATATCAGCACTTTCTATATTTTTTGTAAAAGCCAGTTAGTTTTTTCAAACCACATTATTTGCAGTATACTTTGTTTTTATTCAGTCTATTCCCTCATGTTGTAACTAGCATAAACATATTATAAAAGTATATTTTATTCTCCTAGGCTAGATTCTCTCCATTCAGTTTGTATAATCCTTTCTAATAGAGCATTTATTACTGCCACGTGTATGTAGCACTTTATCTAGCAAAAAACCAATGCATTAAGTAAAAATCAAAATTTAGTACTCAGCTGCTTCATATAGCAGCTTCGAGACGAGACCTCATTGAGGCAGGTGCAAGCCTCAATTTAAAATGAAAAAAAATATGGGAGTCAAAACATCAGAATTGTAAGCCTGCAAGTTATGAAGAGTCCTTGTTATTTTAAGTTATCTTGTCTTATGAATATTGCGCTGTTTTGTTGAAGTGTATCCATTCTTACTCTGTTTGCATATTTGTTAATGTGTCAGGCACAAGTAACAGTTTCAAGCCTTAATTTATGCTTAAATACGATAGAACTGTTTTCACTAGCCTGTTAGCATGTGGCCTCAACATATCATTTATATTAGTTTCAGGATTTCCTGTGAATATTGATAGCTTTTAGAATCCCATTCCTTGATATCAGTGTTAAATAGGCCACTAGCAAGATCCTAGGTCACTGAAACCATATTCACAGTGTTCTGAGCTGAAGAGAATTGCCATTTAAAACAAAATCTGATTGTAGTATTACTTTTTGATAACTGATAATTGGAATAGATGTAATGTCTTTATAAATACTTTTTTAATGTTACTTTTTAGGATTTAAGTGCTGGATGATTTATGTCAGGTTCTGTTAATAAAAAGAGCCTATAAGGGGTGGATTACCACATTTTGATTTAAAATATTAATTGTAAAATACATCTAGTGCAACTAGATTTTTAACTAGGTCCTACGTGCTAGTTGAGATGGCAGTTCTTCAAGCAGTGCTAATTTCAGCATCTTCAGTAGTGACCTGGAAGGGAAGGTTCTAAATGTTTGCAAATAATGGTGATACTAATTTGGGAGGTGTTGAGAACTTGAGAGCGCAGAGAAGGCTTTGAGGAGCAAGAAGCAAGCATACTGACACTTGTTTTGCTAGATAGAAATAGTGTAGTCTAATCATTCTGTGAAAGAAAAGCTTGAGAAATGGTAAGAAAGAAAAAGGAAAAAGTTGAGGAAAAGAGTTTAAAGTCATGCAAATATAGTGAGTATGGTCTCAAGTGGTTGATACAATTTTGCGTTGAGTATTGTAGATGGTAAAAGGGACTAACAGTTCTCACGTAAATAACTTTGGGGACTCGTTTGAAACTTTTTAAAGTTTATATGGAAGTATCAGGTCAGAACCTGAATTTCCAAAAATACAAAAAGGACATTAATTCGTAACGTTTTTTTTCCTCATACCTGATCTTGAAAATTCTCATCTCAAACACGGTAGCAGCAAAGCTTAAAAAAGCTTGGCTTAGAAATTCCTCAGTTATATTATGTTTCACTTCTTTCAATCAATATTGTGAGCTTAAAATATTTTTGAAAGAGCTAGGGGAATGGGAAATAATTGACAGAATTTTTGCCATGAGTGTTGAATTAGCCTCCAAAGTCCAGAAAACCTTAATTAAAAAAATTCCCAATGCTTGAAGAGTAATATTGTCATCATAATTAATCAACTTAATTTATAATTAAATTGACTGGGCCAAGCATTTTGAAGATTGTACTGGTCCATGGCAAAAAGGAATCTGTTGGTCTGCTTCCGCTGCTTCTCTGGTGACTCTCAGAAGGTGAATTCTGGGTTTTCTGGACTCGCTCAGTTAGCAGAAGCTCTGAAAGTTTCTGCTTGTATCAGTATCAAGCCACAAAGGAGGAATGCGTGCTGTGACTGCTCAGGAGAATGAAGAAAGGATTTGAGCAAAGTTGCTATCTACATAAATTGATAATGTTTATAAAAACACAGAAAGCTAAAACGCAGTTAAATGTTACAATTCTCCTTCAAACAATAATTTTCCTTTGAACAGTGTTTACTGAACATTCAGAAATTCCGCTGTGTTCAGTGCTCTAATATTTGAATACCTAAGTAAAGATGTTCTTCTTATTTCCATATATATAAGAATATATATGCAGATTGATTACAATAAAATTACATTACATTTGGAGTTGGCTTTATATTCTTTTTTCTGTTCCTGTATTGCTGTTTCTGCTCAGTTCCTGCAGTTTTGGCTTGGTTTTTTTTTTTAAATAATGCACCATCTTTCTGCCTGAGCAAGTCCAATTATTGGCTAAATGTTGGATGATGTTCTACTTCCTTTTGATTCTTGCTTAGAGCAGGGTGGCAAAAGGACATCTGACATCTATCTCCAAAGTGGTTAAAAAGTGTTTTGGAAAGAGATAAGAAAAGTAGTCTTTCTGTTTTGGTTTTGCCCATTCTTTAGCCAAGACAACAGTTAAGACATTTCTTATCTGTACCAATTGAAAACCTTTTATTTTGTTTTATTTTTTCCCTTTCCTGTTAAGGCACTTCTTGCCGATGTAACACAAAAGACTTGTCCTGTATCTCAGGTTTTGTAATTGCTGTAATTCCGGTTGAGCCTGGATTGTTATATTGAAAGTTCTGACAAAGAGTAACTCTACTGTTTTGTCTAACAAAATTAAGGAGTACTGTAATGCAGGGGTTTGGAATTCTGTAACTTTAGTATTGAGTTTTTATTTAAATATAACCTTCTTCTTTCTAAAACAGGTAGTTGTATTGGGGGAAAAACTGAAGGATCCGCTGGCAAACACCAGAATTTTAGAAAAGTAAGTCTTTATTTTTGTTAAATCTTGTTAATGTTACAACAGTTTGCATGCTAATACAGAAGTGTATTTTGACACATCTTTTTTGAATACACTGAAGTTAGCATCCTCCAGCGATTTCCTTGTTTTGTTTTCTTCTGTTTTCCTTTTGTTACCACCTTCTGGTCTCCAGGATGATGTGCAGGACTTCTAGGTGAAAGGGGTAGGGGGAGGCAGGGAGGAGGAGCTGCTGCTTGGGCAATTTTTCACTTGGACTGTGTTTCACTGTCGGAGCTTAAAATGTTCCTGCTCTCTCATCTTGTGGAGATGTGAACGTGATGTCTCACTTCTTTCTTTTTGAAGACATTTTCCAATGAAGTGCACTGCCTACTCCGTTCTTCAGGCAGTCAAACAGTCCACTCTTCGCAAAAGCTTCACAGAATAATTTAGCTGTGCGTGAGTCACCTGTGCTGGGAAGTCTAGGCATCAGAAGCATTTCCACAGCTGCACAAATCCAGAATTGTGCAATCAACATGGAAAAAAAAAATTATGCCCACGCTAAATATTTTAAAAATGTTTTATTTACATGTTTGCATTTCTGCATGAGCTGGATAATTAAGTTTCAGATTAAATATTAACTTTCTGAAACACCTGTCATTTGTTCTTTGGTGTTGCTGTTAGCAGCTGTCGTAATATTTTTTTTTAATATAGATCTGTTTGGTGCACTTGTACAACTCTAAGAGTCACAAATAGCTACTGTTGGTACGAATCATTCTTTCATTGAATTTTCTTAGTTTCGTATCATTCGTTTTGGTGAATAAGCTCCTGTAAGTGTCTATACTGAGGACCACCTTAATGCAGTCACAGTTCATCGTAATTAACATGTTATTTGATGGACAGGTTGATAACTACTTAGCAACACATCAAGTCTATAAACTCCTGTGCTTTACAGTTTGCTTGAGTTTCCCATTGACTCTAAGGCTGAGTTCTGGATTTGTTTGCATATCCAGAAGCTGATCGATGAGTCTGGATCAGTGTATATAAACAAACCTCGTTCTGTCCAGAATTTCATTGGTCACGTGAGATGCAGCAATGCATGGGAGAGTACGGATGTTTCATTTAAATATGAAGCAGGCTTCTCAACTAGTAGCTACAACGCTCGTTTCTTTGAGCACAAATTTGGATCTTATTTTTCCTAATTTTGTTCTCTGGTTGCAATTTAACACATGGTGTAGGTCAGCATGAAATGCCATTGTTGCCAAAAGATGTCTAACCTGGTGATTCACTGCTTCCCCTTCCCCTGTGCCAGCTTTTGAGCAGCCATATGGTGAAACAAATTTAGTTGATTTAGCTGAATGAAATAATATTTGGGTTAGTTTTAGGCTGGGTCAGTTTTCAGCTCTGTTGGCTGTGTGATCACAGATACTAATGCTAGTAGAAGAGAAGGAGTTTAACATGGGTGTGCAAATGAGAGGTCAAAGTAATGATCAAAGGCTAACATTATGAAAAGTTGCAGCTTGGACAAGGAATTCAGTAAAAGTGCTCACAAATATAAATAACTGTTAGGGTTTGAAATGCCCCGTATCTGTAGCCATGTAGGTGCATGGTCTACGTATATACTGGTCTTACTATTTTACATATGGTAATTCTTCACCTGCACACTGATTTAGAGGAAGTACTTACTCTTTCTCCCACATCCTAGGTGAGTGCCCTGTCTGTAAGTTAGGAATAAGTCTCCTGTTTAAAAAAAAAAATCAAACAAAAAAACTTTGCGTTCATTTCATTCAGTTGTCTGGCATGGCATGCTGCTTTCCCTCTGCCCCCTCCACCCCTTTTTAGTGTGTGCAGAACTGAGAAGTGGTAAGATGTTTCTGGATATCTGGAGGTGCTAGGTAAAGGTATCTTAAAGGAATAAGTTGTTGATACGAAATAGTAAGTTGTCCTTGAGAAGGTAAGGTGGATTATAAATCAAGCAAAACTGATTTAAGACTCATAGCTATATCCTTAAAATTTCCCCTAAATGGACTGTAAAAGCATTGGGTGCAGGAATAACTTGCATAACTTCTTACAGGCCCTCTTGGCCATCTGTTGACTTCTTGGATTTCTGAAGATTTAGAATGCAATAGTGAGATATGTAAAAAGTATGTGTTCATTTAGATATAAAAGCTAATAAATGTTCACTAGGCAGATTTTCCTGGTGTAGGATAGAAGGTTGGAAAGATTCATTAGTGTGAATTTTAAAAACTGCTTTTTTGCTTCCTTTTCCACTTCGCAATGCACACTTGCATACTAAAAGTGGCAGTTAAGGTGCTCACCTAACATGTAGGTTCATGTTTTTCTGCAAGATTAATTGTAGTGGGTAGCTGAATGTTTGATTTTGTCGCAGTAATAATAATTGTAAAGTCTCAGTTTCTGCAAAGCAGAAATTTTGTATGGAATGGAAGAAGAATTTACTTGCTGTTATCTTGCTTTGCATATGTAATAATTATGTCTGTTGAATTTGGTAATGAATTTTCCCCGGGACAGTTTTCAAAAATTAGCTTACTTTTTATATCTAGACATTCTTCCATCTTGTTATTGGGGTAGAGGAAAACCAGCGTTTAACTCTTTGATCTATCTCATCTCTTGGTGCATTTTCATGTATATTTTTCAGTGTAGGCATAAATTGTTTAATAAATTTTTCCTCTTTGGTTAGATTTATTCGTATGCTTTGTGTTATTTCTGCTCTGAAGAAAATGTGACAACCCATTGTAGACAAATTATCTAAACTAACATCTGTATCTGATGCAAAGTATTTAAAATTGCTAATGATCTGTTTCATAAATATGCACATTTGTAATTGGATTAATCCTTTCAAAGTGTTGTTAACTCCAGGACAGATATCTTGGTACCATATTTTAAAGGTTTTTTCCTTAAATTTCTGTTACTATTGAGAAATCATCAAGTGAAAAACTATTTTTGATAACTTCACTCTGTAGAAAATCATTGTTTTGTCTGTAGCAGATAATTTTCTGGGATAATTAGTAATACTCACTGGGAATTAAAACTTTTGAGCACATGTGTGGTATTTTTTCCCCTTTTGAACTTCTGAAAAAACCCTGCCAATTGCCTGCCTTCACAGTTCCATTTAAGAGGCTGGAAGGAGGAAGCTTTTGTTTGTTTGTTGTGAAATACACCAAGTTTAGATGCCTCTTGTGAGAGAGAATAGCGGAATCTCCAGATTTTGCACCATCTACAGCACTCTTTCTGCAGCACAGTGAACGGTAATTTAGAATCTGTTCTTGAGTTGGCTGGCTGCGGGTTGTTTCTGCCCAGAATCCCAGTAAAGGAACTGGAGATTTCGAGACGTGAAGATTTTCCGTTTTGAATTGTAACATGGACATGTTAGCTTCTCTTGATTAAAACTCATGTCGTGAGTACTGCTTGCTTTTTTTATAAAGCACGATTTAAGGAGGCAGTAGGTGTATTTTACAGCCAGGCTTGATGATGAGCTAAATTGTATTTTAGATGTGCAAACACTATGTGCTCTTCCGTGTAACCCGTGGCTCCCTGTTCCAGATCCAGCAGTGGCAGATGTAGCTAAGAGCTTCCTGCTCCTCTTTGTAGAGGGGTGCTGTTCCTCAGCTGTGCCAATTTCCAGAGGCACATGAAGCCACACTTTTTAACGAGATAATAAAGATTATACTTAAAACTGTGTGATATGTGGGTTCTTTTAGACACATCATTTCACAAATCGCTTCACTGCATGTCCAGAGCCCGAAGGGGTGCGCTCCCCCGGTAAAAGCCAGGGAAGGGTGGCAAGAAGCAGGGAGGATCCTCATAAATAAAAGCGAGTGCAAGTGGAATCGTAACAGGTAGCCATGGACTAGCTGCACAGGATTTACAAGCGTTATTTCTGCCACACTTGCGGATTTGTTATTGAGGGAAGGGGATCTCCAGTAAAGAACTGTGAATGTAAAGGACTGAGAAAATATTTCAAATGAGAATAAAGAAGAATAGGAATTGTTTCTGATGGTCAGGCCATTAAACACTGCCTTTTGAATTTGTCTTATAAACTTGGTTAGGTTTGTACTGTTTCTTGGTTATCCTTAATGCGTGTCTACTCCCCCGCAAAGCTAGCGGACTCAAGCAAGCTGCTGTGATAAGTCTGGCTAAAAGTCATGGTAAACAATATCCTTATAGAAACAGGGATGATGAGGATTTGAGGAAAAAGCAGTTCTCTCCTGTAGTCTTCACGTATTAGACTGTCCCACCATCAGGCGAGGACTTTGCTCTGTACCTTGAGCCTGAATGCAGCTTGCAATTTCCATCTTTCTAGTTCGTGGTTAGAGAAAACACTCCTGCCCACCATTCCTCTGTCCATTCGTGTCCACTCACAAATCTTCCTATTAAAAGGCTATCCAGGATGAAGTTGTTTGGATGCCTGTGCTAGAAGCAGCCCTCTCCTACTCTGGTTTCCTTTATCTACAGAAAAATGACATTTATGAGATGCATCAGCTCTTCTGCACAAGTGGAGACCAAGATTACTGTTGGTTTGTTGTCATGGCAGAGAAAAGGGTGTGCTGTATGACACTTCCGAGCTGCTGCAATAACCTTTTCAGCTGCAAAGTTTGGGCAGTGTTTCCTGAAATGCCTTTCACCCCTGTCTTCTGATATTTTTGTTTGTTGGTCTGTTCTGCCTTTTTTTTATTCTTATTCTTTACTTTGAGGTAGGAAATGAGAGACACATAATGTCAGTTTTAAAAATGTAGTACTTTAACAGAGCCTTTGATAGCCTGTGAGAAGGGATCAGTGGGTCGTTACCCTCGTTTGCTTTTGTTTGGTGTGTGTACCATTGCAAGCAAAGGATCAAGTATCTCAAAACCTGCTCGCTTGTTCTATTAGGCCAAACTATATCCCATTACGGTTTGCCTGTCTGAAGATCTCTTGCTTTCTGCAAAAGTTCATGGTTACTAGAGAGGAACTAAACAGAAGCAAATTCTTCCCTTTCTCCTCCCTTCTACTCTGCTTCTGAAAAAAAAAGAGCTGAAGGAAAAAATGGTTGGGCTGGGGCTGGGGAAATCTATAAAGCAAAGAGCAAAATGGAAAACATGGGTGATTGTGATGTGCTCTTCTGGGCATGAGATAATGGGTGGATCTCTGCTTGCCCGCTATGGTGGGATGTCCCAGTAGAATAAAACCCCAGAAGTTCATAATCCCAAGTTGTCAGAAGCAAGTATTTTATTGCTCCTGGAACGGATTATCGAAAAGGTTTATAGTCCTCGTTGGAATCTGTATGATGAATAGAGCTTTGGTGCTGTGCTTACATGGGGAGCCAGGTTCTGGCTCAGCTGTCTGCTCACCGCGTGGTTTTCCTGCTCCTCGTCTTGCTTGCCCCGGTCTGGAACTGGGGCTGGAGCTCTGCTGGGGCACCAGGTGGAAGTGCAGGACTGGTGTGCTGAGATTTTGATTCTTTAAACAAGATCTTCTCTCAAGCTAATCCTTAGCGATTAGGATAACTAGTTTGCTCCCCCAACAAAATAGGATTATGGCACAGAGATCAGGTTGTATTAAAGAAGTTAATCTGTTTCTGTTTTCAGAAACTATAGTGTTGGAAAACTGTGCTGTTTCTTCTATTTTTCCTGTGGTTTTTCCTGGGTGAAAGTATTTGTCTTAATAATACGCGTCACCTCTCATTAGTTTTGTCTGAGGACTGTAATCTGTGAAATCACAAAAATATTACTTATAAAATCAAGATATTTATATAAAAATCTTTTTTACAATATGGGGGCAATACTGATTCTTCCTCAAAAACATTTAGCAATGCTACCGTTGTGGTGAAGTGCTGGAGGCGAAAGGGTTTCAGGCACTGACTATATACAAAATTATTACAGGCAACACATTGACTATTGTCACATCCGTTTTTTAGTCCTGTCCTGACCGAACATCTGTCATGAGCAAGAGTGTCATGTAATTTCACAGTTTGTTCAACCTTTGAGTTTGTTTCTAAGATTAGTATCGCCAACGTGCATACCAGTAAAATAGAAGTAGACTGAAATTCTTTGAGTCTAAAACTCCATGGAGTGTTTTACAAGATGTTGTGAACCTTTCACTGTTACCTGAGGTTGAATTGTGGCTTTTTACCCTATGACTTATTCAGAACCTGGTTTCTTTGGCCAAGCAATAACTTGGCACCCAATAGCTTATTGCCTCGCCATGTGTGATAAGTCAGCATAGTGCAGAAGTTGCAGCATTGCTAGTTTTTGTGATTTTGCTACAGATTGAGCAATGTTCTGTGTATTAATAGTTCGTATATCCATGGCAGCAACTAAGCTTTTTGATTGAGGACCTCAGCTTTCTTAAAGATGGTAAGTTTCTAGCCTTCTTGGCTAGAAAAGTTGGCTAGAAAGTTTGAAAACATGCACTGAATGTGTAGGAAAGCTAGAGTATCTAGCGACAAATACACATAATTCATTGTATTAAAAAAACCCTCATGAACTGTGGAAACAGAGCTGTGACCTTTGAACACTTGTGGCTGACCATGCTGGCACATAGGCGCCGTAACCTTTCTTCTGGCTTTCACACGCATGCCATTTCTACTGAGTTAGAGATCTGTGTGGTTTTGGTTACAAAAGCTTTTCCACTGTGATGAACTTTCCTTTTGGTCTGGTTTAAGCTTGCTTATGTTCATTTATGACATAAACATATTCCTTTCCTCCTCGTCTTAAAATCCTTTTTCTGAAATGTCCTTAAAAACTTCCTTTTTTTTTTTTTTTTTTTAATTCACTTTTAGTCGTTTTCGAATGTGGCTCTGTGCTGAAGTCCTGTGGCGTTTGTATTAAGAGTTTAGTTGTGATTTTTTGAAAAATGCACCTCTACATACTGCAGAGATGAGGTCTCCAATTTTCCTCATCTGAACTCTGGTAGGAGCTGGGTGAGAGTTGCCAGAGTTGTGGGAGTCCAGGCACTTTAAAAACACTGGTTTCATGTTGCAGTCTCTGTAACCTAGACTTCCATGGGACTCTTTGTCACTATTAACGTTTGCACTTGTCAAACGGAACAAAACAGAATAGGAGAGGAGACTGTAAGCACCTAAAAAAGTAGGTCAATGGGCCAGCAGGTTATTTGGCGAGAAAAGAACGAGTGGCTTCATTGAATCATGCTGTAATTGTTTTTCTCCTGTTGGCAGATTGTTCTGCTGTGCTTTAACTGCCTGTGTTAATATTTGCATCTGTATTTTAACCACTTAAGAGCCTCTGTTAGGTGCAGGGGAAGGAGAAACTTAACTTTTCTGATCAAATAAGAGGCAATTCTGGTGTTTTCCATAAAATCCATTCATGAATTTAGGAGTAGCGTAAGCTTAGTTTTTAGATCCCAGCCTGCTTTTTAGAATGCAATATGCTTTAAAATAAAAATTTTTTGAATGGTACATGTAAATTGCATAGTGAATACATTTTATTTTAATAACAGTAAGAAAGACAGAGAGAAACTGGATAAAGACAGGAAAAAAAACATATTTCACCTAACTTAAAAATGTAGAAAATCGCATGGTTCAACGAAAGAAACTTTATAAATGAAAAGTAATAGTAGAAAGAGACTGGAAGTTGGTGATCATTTATATTGATTCTGAGGGGTTTTTCTGGAAAAAGTGCATTTGTGAGGTATGTTTGGAATACATTCTTGAAAGTGTTTGTGAAATGGGTGTTGAAAGAAGGGGTTAATGACTGTGTCTGAGGGAGTAGCAGTAAGTAGCTGGGCAACTTTGCTGGTTGCCAGCAGCAGCATTCTACACATTCTGGGGTCCTGAAAGTGGCAATTTTGGATACTGGGAGAGAAAAAGACGTAACTGAAAAAGCCAGTGGAGGCCCAAGGAAGAGTTTCAGTAGAAAAGGTGTTGAAGTAATGGTATAAAGGTATACTTTGAAGTTAGCAAGTGCAAGCAAAGATGTAGATGGTGTGGGAGATACCAAATTCAAAAGTAAAAATGACAGCAAGGTTAAAGATTGGCATAAAATGATAGCTTTAAGCAGAATGAAATTGTTTCAGAATATCCATTTTATAAAGAAGAGTTTTAAAGCAAGGTGAATTCCAATAGTGAAATACTTGGAATATTTTTAGCAAGCAGAGTATTGCATTTAGAAATTACTCTTGTTAGAATGATTACTTCTCTTTTATTAAAAAAAAAATGATCATTTTAAAACTCCTTGATTATAAAATTCTAAGTGTTTATATTTTTTACAGTTTGGAATTTAATGCTTTTCTGCAGAAGAGGGTACATCTAACTCCACGTTGTTCTTCAAAGGAACCAAGTTTCATCACTAAACCTCGCACTTTAACAAGTTCCAGAGTGTAAAAGGTAAAATTGTGCACTTATAATTACTAAGCTTCCTGTGGCCTTCTGTCATCAACACTGAAGGGCTGAGTAGCAGTGTTAAGTAGCGTCTTTCTGTTCTCCAGAACATGATGGAATTTGATTCTTAGAAATAGACGTAGTCCTTGTTTTCTTGTAGTGTTTGCTTTAAACTCGAGTGATTTCAGTGGAATTATCTCTGCAATCTTGACCATTGGCATGTATAAGTGCTGAAAATGCTTAGTGCATTGCAAATTTGGATGCAAAGTCAGAAAGGTCAGACCTTGAAGAGAGAGAAACAAATGCACTACAGGTGCATTTCCTGTAGTCTTGAAGTTCTTTTTACTATTTGTCTTGGATACCACGTCTAGGTTGCTAGTGCAGATGTAGGGCCTGTATACTGTAACATGCTATTGATTTTGTTGAATTCTAGAAGTTGAGTGCTTTGATTCTTAAATTCTGATTTTGCGTAATGAAGATGTCAGTTGTGTCACAGGTGAAAGGGTTTTGTATTTATCTTTACATGTATTTTTCTTTTGCAGATTAATGGAACGATATATCATTTGTCCTACAGAATTTCTTATCACTCTTGATCCCTATAGTGTTAGGTACCAAATTAAATTAAAAATTAACAAAGAGCTAATAATGCAATTAATATATCCCTGACTAGTGCACACTATGTAAGCTAAACAAAAACAAGTTTCTAATTGGTGTCTTGATTTAAAACCTAATTCCATGCTAGTGATGGTAGTTTGCTTTTACCGCTGAGCAACCTGTTTGTTGTTGCTTGCTTTTGGTAAAAATGTGAACAAACACTTCTTAATTTACTTTCCTCTGCCATTTCTGGCTGGTTTTCAAATAGTGCAACTCTCTTACTTTGTAAAACCTGGCCAGCTAATTTGGGGAATTCAATTTGTCGGTACGGACAATGCAATTGTTTTTTTGAAGAATTGGAGTGAAGGAATGGTTTGCTTCCAGTGTCTCTTCAGGGCACTAGATTTGGGAAATAAAGGCGGGATGAAGTTTGGGCCTTATTAATTGAAGAAGTGGGTAAGAGGGCTCATGGGGAATTTGGGCAAAACTGCCTGCGCACCTTGTGATGCGCCTCGAAAGAGATTGTGCTGCAGCACAGCTCTCCCGGCTGCTTTCCTGCCACGCTCAAGCCATGAAACTTTGGGGGTGAAATCCCAGTCTTGTGAAACAAACCTGCACAGTACGTGGCCGTTATAGATCCCAAGACAATTTGGTGGAAACGTAAGCTTTCTTCCTCAGTTTCCCCATATAGTAAAAAACTGGGATACAATTTTCCTGGAACATTTTGCAGATTGTCTGGGTCGTGGAGTTGCAGCTTCCATATTTCTTGTTGTATTAACACTGCAAGTTCCACTGAATTAGCACTTTCAGAAACAAACAAATCCTGCCTTCTCAGAAACAATGAGTCACTGAAGTGGCTAAAGCTCCAGCTCCTTTGAAATAAATTCAATGCCTTTTTACTATTAAGTTTATAACATACTAAAAATTCCCAAAGATCTGCAAATTCAGCTCACATAAAACTCCTTGCCGCATGCAGTTGTTCCTTGATCACTGACAGTGTTACAGTCTTGCTCCTCCCTTTGAGCAGCCTCTGACATCTGACTTTTCTATGTCAGAGAAAGGTTTCATTGCATTGGTTTACATTTTCATAAACATTTCAGCCTTTCCATACAGTCACGTAATTTTTGGGTACCTAAAAGTAGGTTCTTGTTGCATTAAGTACTTATTTTAATTTTATATTCCTTCTCTCACTATTAGTATTTAATTCACATTTCTTATTCAAAATCATATGTACACATGAAAAACCAAAACCTTCCTACTGAACCTTTGTAATGAATAAGTGACTGCTTTAAGAAATAGACAGGTTAATGATAACTTTCTCACAGTATGGAGGTCACATTCTAATATACATCTTCTTGTCATCATTTCACATGTCTATTAGAACAATGTGCTCAAGAAAAAAATGCAATAAGAAATAAATAATAGCTGTAATATATATATTATCCCAAATCCTTTTTATTTGCACAGTTTCTAAATAGAATGTGTTACTACTGAGGAGTTATTTTACATCTGTTCAGCCTTCAAAATTATGAGAGTCTTTTAGGTAAAAGTTAAAGTAAAAAAGAAAAACTGTATCTGAATTCAGAGTCAGAAAAAGGTTTGTATTGGTTTAGCCCAGACTTATTTATCACGACATTTAATAAAACAATGTTCTCTTGAACTCTCTGTCATGTAAAATGAGATACTGAAGTCCAAGTTATGGTGGTTAATGGAGACTGCATTAGAGAAGGTAGGAGGGCAGAGCAGAAGGTTGGAAGACAGGGGAATACTAAGAGCAGCCTATAGAGCAAATGAAAACTTCATTATGCTCTAATGAAGAACATGCTTGTTCCTCCAGAGTAATGTTCTGGTGTTTTTTCTTCTCTTATAGGCAAACGTACAAATGTCTACCACAAGACTAAAGTGTGATATGTTATGTTTTTTACCATAAGCACCCATAAAATGAGCTCCATTGCAGACAGGTATGTTAATAGACACTAAGAGTTTGGAGGGAATCACTGTTCAATGCTTTCTTAAATAATCTTTTCTTGTGGTTAATATATACACAATGTTAATTTATGCAAAAATTAAGAGGAGTGAGTTTTGGGCTTTTTTTTTATACAAAGTTATTTTGGTAGTTGTTAGATGTGTTGTTTTGTGCTCACTGGAAATAGTGATTTTTATTGTTTGAGAGGAGTCTTTAATGTATTACTTGTTTTCAGCCATGGAACAGCATTTGTGCAATTTAAGTTGATTTTTAATGCTGACTTCAATTTTTTTTTTTTGAGTACTTCAATATTTGATTAAGGAAAACAAAAACATTTAAACAATTAGTGATGCTGCAGATGATAGTAAAGTGACCTGCTAACCTATTTCACGGGAAAAGTAATAGCTGAGACATGGTTTCTACTTGATTCCTAGAGCTGGACTTTCTGAGCAGCTTAGGTGAACATCTGTCCTTAATATTCTGTGTATTGCCATTTTTGATACTTCAGGAAATGAAACTTGCATCAAATTTACAGAAAGTCAATCCTGTTCGAAATAAATAACACTAAAAGCAAAGGGTAAAACTTGTCTGAGTTCTCAGATAGTTTAGTGAGGTTTTGTGGCATTTCATTTAAACTTCAGCCTTTTTTAATATACAAATTCCTTTTAATTGCTTTATGTTTATGTAGTAGCGTACAAAATAATTACTTCCAAGCATCACTGCTTATTGTAATGTATAATTGCTTGATCACAGTTATGTGCATGAAGAGAAGGAAACATTAAATTAAACATGAAAAAATTAAGGGCGGGCACACAGAGGTCAGTGTGGACAGCGCTAAATACACTGAGAGGAGACAGAAGTTGTTAGAGAAATAAAATGCAGAAATCTGTTATGCAGCAGTTTTGGAAAACAAGAACAGTTTTGACTTACAACAAAAGGAAATGAAACAGAGGTGTTGTATGAAGTACACTGAGGCATCTTCAAAGGAAAATATGTTCTCGTTTTGATACTTTAACACCTCTTTAGCAGTACATGAACAGTTGTGAATCAAGGAAAATTTATGTGATGGTTGGTTAGGGAACAAATATAATGAATAATTATCATTATGTTTAATGTTGATATTAATTGTATGTTTATAAAATTACATACATTGGTGACATATAGTATATTCCTCAGCCCTCTTCTATTAACGATACTTCAGTTTTTAAGAAAAATGTGCTTTCTTACAATAAATATTCCCAGTAATTTTAACAGAAGTTACCAATAACTAAAAATAAATCATGCTTGTCCTCTCTTACGTTTTCAAAAGGGTGAGGTAATCCAAATAATCAAGAAGACAGAAAAATAAAATGAAACAGTATTCAACTAAGTGTTTGCAGAGGGTTTTAAGTTCTCATTAGAAATCGTCCTGAAAATCCTTTGAGTTGTGTCAGAAACACAAGGTTTTTTGCTTTCTGTTTAGAAAATGTCCTGCAAGAAGAAGATATAGCAGACTTAGCTTCAGGTAATTGATGACGGTCTTTGCGGACATCACAGTAAAACAGTGCCTCAGTTTCTTGATGTAATGGGGATGGGGAATAATTTTTTGTTTCCTTTGTTGTGGTTGGACTCCACAAGAGAGAAATTTTGTACTCTTAACATCTGTTTCTTTCAGAAATGATGGAAGCATTTTTGATGGGCTGGTGGAAGAAGATGACAAAGATAAAGCAAAGAGGTAAGTTTTGAAGTTATTTAAAGCTCAGACATGTCCTATACTTGTGTATTTGGGGCTTACTAGGGTGATTTCTGGACAATAAAAATGTGATTCTTTTATAAATAACTGTATTATTCAGCAGCATTTCTTTTACTGTCATTATTCAGGTATGTTACTGTGTAACTGTGGTTCAGTTATTTGTATTTTTGTCAAAATATACTTTATTCCAAAGGCTTAGCTGCACCCCTCCACGGGAAGAAGGAAGCCACTCTTCAAAAATGGTGTCTGAGATTTGGAGTACATGTTTTTGTGACCGTTCTGACAGCAGAGATTCTTAAGGGGGTGTTTGCATCAGAACCCTGGCAGTAGTATGCAGCTTATTGTAAGAAGGAGTCATAGTTGTTATAAAACACTTTCTGTTTTGTTTTTCAGAGTGTCTAGAAATAAGTCGGAAAAGAAGCGGCGAGATCAGTTTAATGTACTTATCAAAGAGCTGGGTTCCATGCTTCCAGGTAATGCTCGGAAGATGGATAAATCCACTGTACTGCAGAAGAGCATTGACTTTTTACGGAAGCACAAAGGTAATTCTTTGTAATAATAAAGAAAATATTTGTAAATTCTTACTTATTTTAATTATATTCACTTACTACATAAAACATTAACAGTTTTTCAACTCCTTCAAAGGAAAATGGCAAAAAATGCAGAGAGTTCCCAAAGAAAGATATTCCTAAGACCATAGTTTAGGTACCAGAGATATTAACTATATTTTTGCTAATATTTTGCAAAAGCCAGTACTAATATTGCTTGTCACATAGTCGTCAAAGAAGTCTGTTTCATAAAGAGGAGCCTTTATTTTTGAAGCAACCTTCAAGTTTTTTGTTGCGGACAGATGGAGACCTTTAAAATATAGTTGCTTCATAAGATGCGAGTTGTCAAAGTTTCACTTCGCAGGAAAATTCTGCTGATCTGTTTCAGTGGAAATACTCGCTGGAAGTACTTATTTTGGTATTTAGATAAGACTGGTTTGAACAGTTGGTTTGTCTTTCCAAGTTCCATGGAAAACAAGATAAATCACTGAAAGAGCTCGTCTGAGGGAACGTAATGCTCCCTCTCTTTGTGTCAGGTGTCTGCACAGCTATCTGCTTTAACACAGGTGATGAGGCAATGGGGCACTGTGGTCTCCAGCGAGCATTACTGGGGTGGGTTGTTTGATGAGAGAGGGTGGCAGACAGTGTGCATACAGACCAAGAGCCACGGGCATTTTCTTTTTTCCTTGGGAGGAGGGAAAAACCCTCCAAAAATCTATAAATACTTTTAGCTGAACTTTTTAATTTTCAAGACACATCCACTGATGTGTAAGCCGATGAGCGTGTGTTTGTTGTTTTGTAAACTGTCGTGTGACATCTCCAAGGGATGAACATCTTTGAACATCCATGCTATGTTTGTTTCTCTGGTTGTTTGCATCAGGTGATGGTAGGATATACCCAGATATGTTGTACTGAAGTTCATTACTGATAATTATTTCTGTCACGAAAAGATTCTTCCACCAATTGTATACGTATTTATGGCTACTTGATATTTCAGTATATAAAAAATCCCTTTTCCTGCTCCTACACTTCTTGTTCATACGGCATCTTGTGGTTCACACTGCCAAAAACAAGACTGAAAATTGAAGAAAATGAGCTCTTTCATTAGTTAACCTATTTCCCTGAGTAATTTCTGACCGTACATACTAACTAGAAAGCAGTAGGGAGAAAAGAAGCAGCTATTAGGTTACAGAATAAAATAAGTAAAGCTATTAAGTGGATGGATAGGTAATGTATTTATCAACAGTATGTATGTCAATTTAAGGTATGTTAAGGTATGATAAATATTTTTGCATACCCTATCATCTCTCTTCCATTAGTATTATGTTTCACGTAGAACTACATGTGTACTGAATAGTGCCACTAAAAGGTAAACAACAATTTAAATGGAAAGGGAGGGGAAATAATCTGTGCAAGAATTCCTAGCTTTGGTGGCTTTTTTTGCCAATTAAATATTGATTATGCTGTTTTAATTCTCTGAGACGCGTTAGTCATGACAAAAAGAAAAGCAGCATGAAGGCTTCTTTTTTGTAAAAGTCAGTTCTGTAGATTCTAAGGCCTTTGTGAAAATTCGTTCTGTTTCAAAATCTTTTTGTCTTGTATTGATGATTCCTATCATAAAAGTGTAGAATGAACATGTATCAGCCAACCAGCAGCGCAAGTCATAGTTTTTTCTTCGCAGTGCTTTCTGAGATGATTTTTTAAAATAATTTTTATTTTTTTAGGATAAAGGGGAAAAAAGCAGCTCCGGAAATGGGTGCCTTTTGAGGCATGGCACTTTTGTCCTTTACCTGGTGGGACAGAGGTGCAACTTTGCACATGTCACATTAAGGTCCCTAAAGCCCTGGCTGCTGGTGCTTGGCGGCATTGCTCTGCACTGGTTTACGTTAAAATGCTGTGGACAAAATCCTGGCGAAGGTCAGAAGCGAGCTTTGCCTCCTGAGGTGCTCGGATCTGTTTGTTGCAGTAAAGCAGAGTGACCCTAGCAATAAATGAATTGTTCAGCACTGATTAGCTGCTTTATTGCTGAAAAGCCTACTGTGTTCAGCCACCAGGTTTTGATTAACTGCGTTGCTTCTGGTTCTTTGGGGACCGTTTCCACGTTGGCCAGGCTTGGTGCTCTGGCGGCAGCTCCAGATGAACTATCCGAGCTGGTTGTTGGCCAGTGTGGATCCCGTTTCTCATTGGGGAAAAACCAGCAGGCTGAGCACGCTGAAATTACATTATTGAGAGCTTCTCCTTGGCTAATAGTGCCCATCATCCTCCTTCGAATTTGTAAACAAAAAGGTTTGGAAAATCATGAAATACTGAAGAATTTAGCTGCTTATAATTACAACTAGGCGAATTACAACAATTCATGCAGCCCACAGATAAATGCTCCAGATCTTGGCCCAGCTGGCAATTTCTTTTGAGGATGCGCAGTGCTGAATCAGATCCAGGATTTGAAGGCTGGATGAGTTTAATGTGCAAGCCTGGTTATGCTTCTTTGTCTGGTCTCTAGCTCAGAAACATGACCTAAGTGCCATTTATCTTTGAATGCAACCTTTTTCCATAATTTTTAAGCATTTCTCTAAAGTTACCGAGTGAAACGAGTTTCTTCCCCTGTTACTTTGGCTCTGTTTTCCAACATCGTACTTGTTCTAATTACGGGAAATGTAAAAGAACACCCATATTTGTCGTAAGATAATTCAGAATGGTTCATTAAAGGCATAAACTTCAGTTTTTCTTTGGAAAAAATCCTCTCTACTGTAGAAGCCAGAATGACTTTTTTTTAAAAAAAAAATTATTCTGGAGTAGGATGATTATATGGACCAGAATGAGCCAATGAATTGGACTTTTCCAGTTCTAAAATGGAGATTATCTGTGCCCTGTGGACTGAATACATTAAGTTCCTTGTATTTTGCCTCTACTTTGATGGCACAGCTTTTCAGTTCTATGTCCTTTGACTTCCCCCTCAGTGCTCAATATGTTTGTTCTGACTGAAAAGTTAGGCTTGGCATTATACTTGCATTATCCTTATTCCCCAGCCTAGTTACCGCTTTGTGATGCCGTTTCAAAAGAGATAGCAAAAGCCTGATCAATTTATGTCTTTTGTGAGATCTGATCATTGGAAATTCTGGTCTGTCTTATTTGTTGGTATTTTTCCCCCTCTCCTTGCAGCTCTCCGCTTCCTGCCAGTTTCTTGCATGACATTGCTGCTGTTTATAGTTCTTTTAGTTAAGTCTGAGGCTCTTTCGTAAAGTTTTCCTCCCTTCAGTCTGAGAAGCAAAGTTCTGAACTGTTCCAGCCCTTTGCATATTTAACTCAGTTCCAGGTTTTCTCTTCTCTTTGAGCCGTCTGAACTAACAAACTGGCTTACGGCCTTTGTACAGACTTGGCCTTCAGAAATCAAAAAGCCTTAAAGACATGGTTTGGTTCTTTCAGTTTGTCTAAATTCTTCATTCACAATTAATTGTTCAAGGTTTCTCTTGTAACCAGTATTTCTGTAATGCCCTTGTTACTCATCAGAAACAAAGTACTACGTGGTCTTGCTGCTTGTTGTTCCAGCTATCAGTTGAGAAGGGAGCATCAACTTTCCAGAATCTGGAGTCTGGTTTTGCTTTGCAGCTGTTCTTTCTCAGACCTATGTATGGGAAGCTAATCTATATATTTCTCTAAGTCCTACAGGAATCTCTGTTCAGAATTCATCTCTGTGTACGACTCAGGAATTCTGCAGCGGAGTCTGTCATACAGTTCTTAACAGTCTTTATTGCGAACCCATTCTTTATTCAATGGAACCTTATTTCTTTACAGAAAAGGGTGGGAAGAAGAGAAGGGACGGTGGCAGTTTTTAGAGCAGAGGTTAGAATGACCAGGATTGGCCAAGATACTTGAGGATTAGATGTTTTAATGACCTAAACTGATCAGGAATTTTGGCTTTCTAAATGTTTGAAAAACAACACTCTCAATAAAACATTTTATTATAGTCTCAGAGGAGAGAATATTTTTCTGTTGTCAAAATCCATTACTTACTGTCATTAACTTCAGCATTCCTGTGACATCTGGCAGGATTGTAGCACAAAGTGGTAGAAGGAAAGAGAAGACAAATCTCATTATGACATAGGGGGGGAAGACATTTATTTTCTTTAAAGGAACAACATCTGTATGTAATGAACGAACAACACAGGAGACTGGAGAACCTTCTGCTATTTCCTACTGCGTATATGTAACTTAGTGGGAAAATAATGCCTTTTGGAAGTGTGAATCCTTATATTGTGTATGTGTTTGATTGTAGAAATTACTGCACAATCAGATGCCAGTGAGATTCGACAAGACTGGAAACCGACATTCCTTAGTAATGAAGAGTTCACACAGTTAATGTTAGAGGTATATTATTTCTCTTTTTCTGGGAGTAGCATATTTCCTCATAGGGAGTCATTCCAGGATGAAATTTTTGAGTTTGATGACATAACTTTTTATTGGCATATTTTAATTGTAACTACACATTTTCTTGAAGACAGTTAAAATTCCTGTGTGTGCAGTGTAAGGCAAAAGAGTTTTTATTTTAACTGCATTTTCAATTACATAAAGCATTATAACAGAGCAAGTCCACAAATGAACATCTTTACTGTCAAAGTGGGTATTTGAAATTATCAACAGAAGAAAGGTACTAGTCAAATAAAGAATTGTTCTGCATAACTTAATTATAAACAAGGCTCAACACATCCATGTAACTTTTGAGCAAAAAAGTGTTTAATTTCTTGTTATGCTTTCCAAATATGGTGTGTGAGCGTTATTTTGCTAAAGAAGATTACATGAATAGTTGGATTACTACTAGAAATACAGTTTCAGCATAAGCTATAATTGCATTGGAAATGAGGGTAAGTCATTTGTATCTTGTCAATAAAACAATTTCTAATGATAGTTAAGTGAAAAATATGAAAGTAAATGAACAGGCACTTGTATTTTCATTCCGTAGTTAAACCTTTTAGTTGAGGCACAGATTTAAAAAGTAAAAAGTTCTGATTTTTTGTACTTGAAAAATTTTCAAAAAATCCTCTGTGGTGAATTTGCATATTTTTTCCAACAAGTTAGTGAAGTAGTAACTTCTGTTTTTTGAGATTTTTTGCAGCTGTTTCTGGTGTTTCTCAAGTTTTCTTACAAAATATGTGTCCGTATCTAGTGACCATAAAGCTGTAACAATATGATATACAAATGTTTTTCAAAGATGTGAGTTGTAAAATTTCCTATTTAGAAATGTAGTTCTGTCATGCCTTTATGTTTGGTAGTGTTCGACTAAAAGATACTCGTGTTATGTTCAGTGGAAATAAGTTTAAGTAGATGATAAGGCGGTCAGAACTGTATCTCACAGTTTTCAAGTCTCCATAAAATCTTGTTACAAGTTTTTTATTGAGAGTGGGAATACTGCAATTTTAAATACTGAAATTCATTGATTTTACCACCTTTTTTACTTGTTCTTCTCTTAGTTTTTCCACCTCGTCTTGCTTTTGTCTCTAGCTCTTTTTTCTGAGTTTTCTGAGGGGAAATAGTGGCTTGCTGTATATGGACTGAAGTCTTGCTTGTGAAACCACAGATTATTTAAGAACAGAACAGTATGGGAATTGTAATGCTTGTAGTATAAAAGCAAGACTAATGAGTTTTAGTAGTGAAAGGTATTTTTATAATAAATGAAACTAAAATTGGTCTAAGTTATTTTCCATATTGAATGTAGCTTAACGTTTTTAATATGCTCGCTTTCTTTTTGTTTAACTGCCCATTATGTTTAATTTCAGGCTCTTGATGGTTTTTTTTTAGCAATTATGACAGATGGAAATATAATATATGTGTCTGAAAGTATAACTCCCTTACTTGAACATTTGCCAGTAAGTACAGATTGCTTTCAGTAACTTAGCGATTTATCTATGGATGGTGTTCTGCTGTGAGTGCTAATTAATCGTTAGCCTTTTTGGCATTATAGAATAGCTGCTTGCTTTGTTCTATTACTTTTGTTTTTTCTTCAGCACAGTTCCTTCCTACTGGTCTGTCTCCTATATTAAACATTTCTTTTGGAAATACAGAATGCTGTTGGCACTCTGTTAAGCAGAACTATGAGGTGCCAGACTAGCATCAGTTTCTCATCAATATAATTGAAATAACCCTTTAGAGTTCGCACCTGTGACAGTCTCTACATGAGTCAGAAAAGTATTGCTAAAGAACTATATCCTTGGGATTTTTTTTGACCTACTTCTTTACTCCTTTCTTGTCAAAGAATTCTTATAAGAAATAAGATATAAGAAATAATTATAATAAGATATAAGATAATAAGAAATAAGGCCAGGCTGGATGGGGCTTTGAGCAACCTGCTCTAGTCAGAGGTGTCCCTGCCCATGGCAGGGGGGTTGGAACTTGATGATCTTTAAGGTCCCTTCCAACTCTAACCATTTTATGATTCTATGATTCTATGAAATGTATTACTGCTCATTCTGCTTTTTAAGCTGCTTTGGGTTTTATCACGTTCACCCATCTTGAACCTTGGTGGCATTGGTCACTGGTAAATCTAACATTCTGCTTTTTTTGAAGTTGCCTTTGAATAATGTTTTTCTCAAATGAGGCAAATTAGTACTCAAAAAGTAAACAACTGATGAGTGAAGCAATGAGTCATTTTTTAGAAGAGAGGGACAAGTTATCGTTCGAGGCTAGTTGTCTTACTGTGATAAGAGTATTTTGTAAAACTTGGAGTGGCATGTTTAAAAAATGATTCTGCAATACAAATTCCACTAAGATAGGCGTGATATCAGCTTGAGAATTTTGAAAAATGTACAGGTAATTGCGATTATTTTTTTTTTTAAATAGAATTTACCAAGTTCACAGAGGCACATTTGTCCTTTGCTTTTTGGTGTGATTTATGTATTCTAAACATACATTCTACGATCCCTCTTTTCTGAATACTTAATCAAATGCATTTTTGCATGTAGTCACTTGTTCAGTTGTTCAGTTTTATTGCATACATCTCAGTTGTTCCCAGTTTTGTGTACATAGTTGGGGAACTGATTATAAAATTTATTAATAAAATCAATTGCAATTAGATACAATTATTGGTAACATAATAATCTGTGATGTAGGGAGAAGAAGTCTTTTGTTTGAAGATACAGTTTCAGTGTTTTGGATGCCACTGACAGGTTACAGTGCCCTAGAACAACACCCTATAATTTCTAATCAAAATGTTCCTTTACTTGGAATTGTTGCATTCCAGGGATGTTAATACAAGCTCCATTGTACTTTAATGTGTATGTGTTTCTGCTGCATTCAGGGGGTTATTTCATTCAGTGGTTCACAGTGTCAAAGTTAAGACAGATCAAAGTGAGATTTTTTTCCGTGCAAAATCTTCATGTGTGTATTCCAGCAGGTGGCTTTGTTAAGTCAGTAATGTTTTTCTCATCTCAATGTGGGATTGTTTTGCATTAAAATAATAGGCTTTGTGTTATTGTACGTCTTGCGTTGCTTTAATGCTTATTAAATCTTTTTCTTTCAGTCTGATCTTGTGGATCAGAGTGTATTTAATTTTATCCCAGAGGGGGAACATTCAGAAATTTATAAAATACTGTCTTCTCATCTGCTGGAAAGTGATTCGTTGACACCAGAATACTTAAAATGTAAGTAGTGATTGTGGATTAAGCCCGGTAGGCGGCTCAGCCCCACGCAGCCGCTTGCTCGTTCCCCCCGGTGGGATGGGGAAAGAATCAGAAGGGTAAAAGTGAGAAAATTTGTCAGTTGAGGTAAAGACAGTTTAATAGGTAAAGCAAAAGCCACGTGCACAGGCAAAGCAAAATAAGGAATTAATTCGCTACTTGCTATCAGTGGATGTTTAGCTGTCTCCAGGAAGGTGGGGCTGCACCATGTGTGACGGTTGCTTAGGAAAACCAGCCCTCTTCTCCCTCTTCCTCCTTCTTTCCCCAGCTTTTATTGCTGAGCACGATGTCCTATGGTATGGGATGGCCCTTCGGTCAGCTGTCCCGCCTGTGTCCCCTCCCCGCTTCTCCTGCACCCCCAGGCTACTCGCTGGTGGGGCGGTGGGGGAGACAGAAAAGGCCTTTGCACGGTGCCAACAGTAGCTCAAACACCCACGTTATTGGCGCTGGTTTACTCACAAATCCAAAGCACAGCACCGTGTGAGCTGCTATGAAGAAAATTCACTCTATCCTAGACAAAACCAGTACAGTGGTTTTTGTTAAAAATAATCTGTTTTGCATCACATGTGATCAGTTCCTTNGTAAAGACAGTTTAATAGGTAAAGCAAAAGCCACGTGCACAGGCAAAGCAAAATAAGGAATTAATTCGCTACTTGCTATCAGTGGATGTTTAGCTGTCTCCAGGAAGGTGGGGCTGCACCATGTGTGACGGTTGCTTAGGAAAACCAGCCCTCTTCTCCCTCTTCCTCCTTCTTTCCCCAGCTTTTATTGCTGAGCACGATGTCCTATGGTATGGGATGGCCCTTCGGTCAGCTGTCCCGCCTGTGTCCCCTCCCCGCTTCTCCTGCACCCCCAGGCTACTCGCTGGTGGGGCGGTGGGGGAGACAGAAAAGGCCTTTGCACGGTGCCAACAGTAGCTCAAACACCCACGTTATTGGCGCTGGTTTACTCACAAATCCAAAGCACAGCACCGTGTGAGCTGCTATGAAGAAAATTCACTCTATCCTAGACAAAACCAGTACAGTGGTTTTTGTTAAAAATAATCTGTTTTGCATCACATGTGATCAGTTCCTTTCTTCCAGTGTTATTTAAGCAGAAACATATGGGTGAGTCCTGAAGAACAGAAGTGCTTTTTTGTGGGGTGGTTTCCCCCCGCCCCCTGCCGAAGACTTAAAATTTTCAGCATTACACTGCTTTTCACTCTGTGACTTTCCCATGTATTAGAAATGTTCGTCTTGTTTATGTAGCTTCTGTTTAGACAGTTGTAGCAGTTGGCAAGAATAAAAACATAGCAGCCTAATGGGTNAAATTAGTACTCAAAAAGTAAACAACTGATGAGTGAAGCAATGAGTCATTTTTTAGAAGAGAGGGACAAGTTATCGTTCGAGGCTAGTTGTCTTACTGTGATAAGAGTATTTTGTAAAACTTGGAGTGGCATGTTTAAAAAATGATTCTGCAATACAAATTCCACTAAGATAGGCGTGATATCAGCTTGAGAATTTTGAAAAATGTACAGGTAATTGCGATTATTTTTTTTTTTAAATAGAATTTACCAAGTTCACAGAGGCACATTTGTCCTTTGCTTTTTGGTGTGATTTATGTATTCTAAACATACATTCTACGATCCCTCTTTTCTGAATACTTAATCAAATGCATTTTTGCATGTAGTCACTTGTTCAGTTGTTCAGTTTTATTGCATACATCTCAGTTGTTCCCAGTTTTGTGTACATAGTTGGGGAACTGATTATAAAATTTATTAATAAAATCAATTGCAATTAGATACAATTATTGGTAACATAATAATCTGTGATGTAGGGAGAAGAAGTCTTTTGTTTGAAGATACAGTTTCAGTGTTTTGGATGCCACTGACAGGTTACAGTGCCCTAGAACAACACCCTATAATTTCTAATCAAAATGTTCCTTTACTTGGAATTGTTGCATTCCAGGGATGTTAATACAAGCTCCATTGTACTTTAATGTGTATGTGTTTCTGCTGCATTCAGGGGGTTATTTCATTCAGTGGTTCACAGTGTCAAAGTTAAGACAGATCAAAGTGAGATTTTTTTCCGTGCAAAATCTTCATGTGTGTATTCCAGCAGGTGGCTTTGTTAAGTCAGTAATGTTTTTCTCATCTCAATGTGGGATTGTTTTGCATTAAAATAATAGGCTTTGTGTTATTGTACGTCTTGCGTTGCTTTAATGCTTATTAAATCTTTTTCTTTCAGTCTGATCTTGTGGATCAGAGTGTATTTAATTTTATCCCAGAGGGGGAACATTCAGAAATTTATAAAATACTGTCTTCTCATCTGCTGGAAAGTGATTCGTTGACACCAGAATACTTAAAATGTAAGTAGTGATTGTGGATTAAGCCCGGTAGGCGGCTCAGCCCCACGCAGCCGCTTGCTCGTTCCCCCCGGTGGGATGGGGAAAGAATCAGAAGGGTAAAAGTGAGAAAATTTGTCAGTTGAGGTAAAGACAGTTTAATAGGTAAAGCAAAAGCCACGTGCACAGGCAAAGCAAAATAAGGAATTAATTCGCTACTTGCTATCAGTGGATGTTTAGCTGTCTCCAGGAAGGTGGGGCTGCACCATGTGTGACGGTTGCTTAGGAAAACCAGCCCTCTTCTCCCTCTTCCTCCTTCTTTCCCCAGCTTTTATTGCTGAGCACGATGTCCTATGGTATGGGATGGCCCTTCGGTCAGCTGTCCCGCCTGTGTCCCCTCCCCGCTTCTCCTGCACCCCCAGGCTACTCGCTGGTGGGGCGGTGGGGGAGACAGAAAAGGCCTTTGCACGGTGCCAACAGTAGCTCAAACACCCACGTTATTGGCGCTGGTTTACTCACAAATCCAAAGCACAGCACCGTGTGAGCTGCTATGAAGAAAATTCACTCTATCCTAGACAAAACCAGTACAGTGGTTTTTGTTAAAAATAATCTGTTTTGCATCACATGTGATCAGTTCCTTTCTTCCAGTGTTATTTAAGCAGAAACATATGGGTGAGTCCTGAAGAACAGAAGTGCTTTTTTGTGGGGTGGTTTCCCCCCGCCCCCTGCCGAAGACTTAAAATTTTCAGCATTACACTGCTTTTCACTCTGTGACTTTCCCATGTATTAGAAATGTTCGTCTTGTTTATGTAGCTTCTGTTTAGACAGTTGTAGCAGTTGGCAAGAATAAAAACATAGCAGCCTAATGGGTTTTGGAAGTGCATGCTTTAGTAAACTCAAGTTTAGGGCAGCTGCTTCTTTAAAATAGCTCTAGTTTTCAGCGGGTTTCTGTGTCATTAGCATTCAGGCCCTTTGTGTGCATATTCTAACAGTTCTCCTTTAGGTTAGTTAATATCACACTGGTTAAAAGCAGAGGCTGTAGCCATTTGTAATCACAACATTTACAATATCTCCATAAGTGTACAGCTTAATTATTGCTGCTTTCCATTTCATGTTGCCTGTGAGCTTCATCAAGCATGTAGCCTTTTAATTTGTTTATTCTTTCCTCAGCAAAAAATCAGCTAGAATTCTGTTGCCATATGCTGCGAGGAACAATAGATCCAAAAGAGCAACCTACATATGAATATGTAAAATTTATAGGAAATTTCAAGTGTTTGAACAATGGTAAGTGATTTCAGCAATGTGAGAGTGGAATGCCTAGGCAGCTTCACAGCTAAACAGGCTTGGGACCATTGTGCAAAGTTTAACGATGGACTAAAGTCAGTCTTTCAAAAGATGAGCTTGAAGCAGAGTTACATCACTTGTATACTTTTTAAATGAAGAAGAAGAAAAACTGCCTGTCAAGTATTACATGTCTGTGTGCTTGAATGCAAAATGTGATAATTATGCTTGCAATTAAAGAAAACTACTATTTCGTAAAACATTTTTTAAAAGAATGTAAGAGAAATTTAAACAAACGCTTTAAAATAAATAACCTGAATTCAGTTAATTACGCATAATCCATACTTAAGCAGGTGACTAAGTGACTTGACAATCAGTGGCACTGAGTAACTGCAGTTCTCATTATGCAGTGAGCTGGGAAGTAAAATGTAGGTTTTCTCTCCCCCCCAATTTCAATTTTGTGCTTTCACTGATGAGACTTACCACTCAGGTGTGTGGATGGGGAGTTACAGTTTTCTGCACTAGTTCCATCAAAGTTATTTTTACTAGTTTTGTAGTAATATTATTCCTCTGTACTATGTCTCTAATGTGTCTGGCCAGCCCCTGCTGAGGGCTTGAGAGGCACGTTTGTTTGTTTGGTCAGCCGGACAAATGGGTTGTGAAGTGTGGTCAGTAGTAGATCTTCATAAAGATCACCCCCAAAAATATTATCAAAACCAGTATCTTGTAAGTAAACCTGTATTTTTTTTATGGGATATCAGTATTTTTCTCACTAAATGGGGAGAGGTTGAGTCTTAGTGCCAAATGCAGGTATGTACTATTATAGGAAAAAAAAGAAACAGGCCTGAAAAGGCCAAATACAGTGCTGGTCTTGGAAAGAGGAGGAGTTGGGAAACTGCAGACCTATTGGTTGGAAAATATTCCAGAACAAAGAATTAAACTGTACGTGAGCTTCAGGAAGCTAGCAAGGAATTCATTTGCAACCGTTGTGGATTTTTCATGTAGAAATAGCATCAAATCAATTCAGTTTCCTCTAGCGAAGAGTAACACGCTGTGTGGATAAGAGGACAAAGTGCAAATAAATGGTGGACTTTTTTTAATATGCTTTTGACAGTTATCATACTCACAGACATGTAAGGAAAGCACACATTAATTGAAAATGCTGGGCAGTAGCTGCAGAAACTGGTTGGAAAGGTTACTGATGTTCACTGTCAAAATGGAGCTTTAATGGACTACTGGATTTGATCAGTATTTTCATTAATGTTATGAATGTAGTTTTCAGTCATGAAATGATGCAGTGACACTAAAACCAGGATAAGAATTCGGCCCCAAATTTAGAAAAGAAATTTTTGAGGGAAAGAAGCCCCAGACAAATTGTCAGAGAACAAATGCAAGTTTCTACATTTAGGAATAACAAACTATTTGAACAGGGGAAAAGGTTACAGTCAGGTAGGCAGCAGTCCTTTAGAAAAAGGAGTTACTGTGGAACGTAAACTGAACATGGCCAAATCACCACGACCAATCACCAAATTGTGAAAATACAAGTCTTTCTAAAATTCAGTCTAAACCACATGAAATAATCCCTCTGCACTTCTCAGCACCCATATGTCCTCATCCTGTTTTTGACACCATTTGTCAGGAGTAAGTAAAGCACCTGGAACGAGTTCAGAGTAGAGCAATGAAAGCAATCGGAAATTTAAAAATCTAACTTACAAGGCAAGATCAACATGAAGAACAAAGGAGAAGGGATAAGATAAAGACTTTAAAGATACTTTTGAAGAATATGTATTCTAGTAATTTTGAGTCGTTACCAAGAAGGATTAGAATTGTTATTAGTTTCTTAAAACTGCTCTGTCACAGGTAATATCATGTTAACTGTAATTTTAGTTCTTTGAGAATGTTGCTTGGTGGTCATGTTTCCATTACTAATTCACAGCTACTGTTCCTATGCATGCATATATATATAGATTATATGTAGTGTTTTTCTTAATGCATGTTAAGTTATAAGCAAACCACATTCGATAAATACTGGGCCATTCGTCTTGTGATATTACTGCCATTTTCCTCCATGCTTATTTTGTAACCTGTGTTGACCTCATCTGTCTTCCCTCAGTTCCCAGCTCAGCGCACAACGGTTTTGAAGGAACTATTCAACGATCGCACCGGCCTTCATATGAAGACAAAGTTTGCTTTGTCGCCACAGTTAGATTAGCTACACCTCAGTTTATCAAGGTATGTACAAATGAAATCACTTTAACATCATTTTTGAATGTATTCTGAATTGGAAAACTTCAGAGAGAATACACACAACATTTCAAATACTATTAATGAAAAACATAAGGCATTTTATTATATGAAACTGAAAGTGTCTGTGTTTCTTACTTCACATACAAACAGGTTAAATGTTATGCAAAGTAGCAAATGAAGTTGCTATGATGAGTGCCATTTCTAAAGAGATAAAATGGTAATATGCAAGAAATAAATTTAGAAGTCCGTAGGAATATGATTTGCTAAGTTTAACTTAAACACCATGAAAGAGAACGCTGAGATTCCACTTTCACTGTAAAAATTATTAATTTTTGTTGACGCTTGGATGTGGATTTTGTGCTGCTGCTGATCTTGCTGTAGTTTGACATGGAAGCAAATCTTTTAGGGCTTAATGAAAGCTTGAATTATTTGTCAGCAACTGAAAGTCAGGTTTGAGGTAATAAAGATCTTTCCTTTTGTTTCAGTACTGTTTGGTATTCAATAACTCAGTTGTTTCAAGAGAACCTTTTTCTTAACTGCTAATGCACAGTGAAGATGTCTTTACAAGTTTAGAATTGGATGTGTGTGAAATTTATAGACTTTACTAAGTGTAAGCCTGTTCCTCACCAAAATGAATCAAAAGAAATACTCAAGATACAGTATAGGATAATCTGTGGTCTTAAGCTGAGGGTTGGTGGTGGTATCCTCTGAAGACATGGTCTACACACTTGGTACTTTGGAGTACGGAGCCTGTGGAGAAATCATATTAACTTCTCCACTTCTGTCAGGCTGAATAGGAATTGGGTCTCTCCAGACCGCATACCAGGGAGAGCTTGTTGTTTATTTTCCCTGAAGCCGTGGAAATCTTTCATCTGATACTTTTCTTCCTATGTGGGCCTAAATAATATTCTTCCTGTTATGCCTACGTTTGGTAGAGATGTTAAATGTGTGATTTTTGCTTCGTGAAGTACTTGGGGGAAAAAAAGACAAACCCAGCAGTATTTGCAAATATTTTAATCTTTTAAAGTCTGACAGTTTAGAACGTACTATAGTAAAACTTCTGTGTTTCCTATTTCTGGAACTGGACGTTTGGAAAACAAGGAACATCCATTTATGATCTCTCATGTCTCCTGAGGGAGAAGCCTTACAGATTATACTCTGGCCAAACTTTCATTCCTCTTTACCTGAACTTCAGAGCATCTCGCGCCTAAGGAAGCTTCTATGTTCCAGAGGTTTTAAGATCCTCTCAAGGGTTTCGACTAGTACTGTTCATCTGAGAAATATTCTTGTGCAGAAGACTAACATTAGTGTGAAGACTTTTAATCTGACAATACTTGTTTGTAATCTTTTGATACCTTGTGTTATTACTGAGGCTAGCATTGACTAGACTCTAGGAAATAAGTGTTATGTCAGGAACTTTACCATCCCAGTAACTTTACTAACTGGTGCGTGACGCAGCCAGTAATCAGAGAATCATAGAATGGTTAGAGTTGGAAGGGACCTTAAAGATCATCAAGTTCCAACCCCCCTGCCATGGGCAGGGACACCTCTGACTAGAGCAGGTTGCTCAAAGCCCCACCCAGCCTGGCCTTAAACACTTCCAGGGATGGGGCCTCCACAACTGCCCTGGGCAACCTGTTCCAGTGCCTCACCACCCTCACAGTAAAGAACTTCTCCCTAATATCTAATCTAAATCTCCCCTCTTCCAATTTAAAACCATTACCCCTTGTCCTATCACTAGACTTCCTGACAAAGAGTCCCTCTCCAGCTCTCTGTAGGCTCCCTTCAGATACTGAAAGGCTGCTCTCAGGTCTCCCCGGAGCCTTCTCTTCTCCAGGCTGAACAGCCCCAGCTCTCTCAGCCTGTCCTCATAGGAGAGGTGCTCCATCCCTCTAATCATCTTAGTGGCCCTTCGCTGGACCTGTTCCAACAGTTCCATGTCCTTTCTATGTTGAGGACTCCAGAGCTGGACACAGTACTCCAGGTGGGGTCTCACAAGCGCAGAGTAGAGGGGGAGAATCACCTCCCGTGCCCTGCTGGCCACGCTTCTTTTGATGCAACCCAGGATACGGTTGGCTTTCTGGGCTGCCAGCGCGCACTGCCGGCTCATGTTGAGCTTCTCATCCATGAGCACTCCCAAGTCCTTCTCCTCAGGGCTGCTCTCCAGCCATTCTCTGCCCAGCCTGTATTTATGCCTGGGATTGCCACGTCCCAGGTGTAGGACTCTGCACTTGGCTTGGTTGAACTTCATGCCATTTGCATTAGCCCACCTCTCAAGCCTGTCCAGGTCCCTCTGGATGGCATCCCTTCCCTCCAGTGTGTCAACCGCGCCACCGAGCTTGGTGTCATTGGCAAACTTGCTGAGGGTGCACTCGATCCCACTGTCCATGTCTCCAACAAAGATGTTAAATAGCCCTGGTCCCAGTACTGACCCTTGCGGGACACCACTCGTCACTGGCCGCCACGTGGACATTGACCCATTAACCACAACCCTTTGAGTGCGGCCATCCAGCCAGTTCCTTATCCACCGAGTGGTCCATTCATTGAACCCGTGACTCTCCAATTTGGAGACTAGGATGTCATGCGGGACAGCGTCAAATGCTTTGCTTAAGTCCAGGTAGATGACGTTCATTGCTCTGCCTTTGTCCACCAAGTTCGTGGCAGTATCGTAGAGGGCCATCAAGAAATGATGAGATGTGTATTGTAGAAGGCCATCAAGAAATAACGAGATGTGTATTTTAGTACTGGATTGCCTTATTTAAGATAGAACCTGCCCGCTCATCTGCCACTTTTTCTCTTCATTTCAGATGGTATACGGTTCTGAGTGTGGGGTTCTTTTTAACCTACAATATGACTTCTCAAGGATATACACTGCTTTTGCAGAAGGACGTGGTATTCATGAGAATAATCTCTGAAAGTTCACATCTTTATTTTCTGCATAAGAGCCGCCATTTTTGTAACAAAATGTGCCACAAATTTTGCTCCCCAGTGAAGGGAGCATTCTTTAAAACATTTGTGTTGCGTTTTGGCTGGTAAAATACTAAATCCTATCAAGAAAGCAGGATTATTTAAGCCAAAAGGATTCTACCAGAATACTTTTTGTTACACATTGAAGTCCTTTCTTTTCTAGATGCCTTGTTGACAACTTCAACAAGGTGCCTTGTTGAACAAGATAGCTTCTACCCGACGGTATTTTACAGTGGAATATCTGTAAATCATTAATAGAAATGCATTGAGTAATCGGACACTAACCTGCTGCCAGCTTCTCTCTAACAATGGTGGTTTTACTGTGATTTTACTACGTACACTTAAGTTATTTTTACTTTCCTTTCAATTTGTGCCAAAATAATTATTTTAAAAGAAACAACAAATCAAAACTGTATTTCAAGGATATATGCTTGATATAGATAATTTCTTTTGCTTTGCTGTTGAGTGTTGCTTTATTAAATGCTGTAGTCTTAGGAAAGCAGATGACCTTTAGGTTTTAGAGGTAGTTTGAGTATTGAAGGTTAAGTTTTGCTAATTGGAATTCGGACGAAGAGTCACAAATTTGTTCCCAGAGTGATTTTGTTCATTACCTCCGTCATATAACCCACTTTCTGGTCCTTATCTGTAGATTTTACATCAATGAAGGAAGGTGAGGAAAAAACACTGCCTAGATATGTTAATTTTTTCTTTCGTAGAAAGAAAACTTAGAAATAGCTATTTAAGGAACTGCGAAATAGCCACTTAAACTCTTTGGTTTATAACCGGAAAGAATGAAAAGGAAGGTGTTCCCTTTGTAGGAACACGAGTTAGCCTTCTACTGCATTTTTCTGCAGGAATATTTTAGTTATAGATGTTTGCAGAGCGGCAGTGTGCTTGTCTATCTGCGTCTTCGTGAATATGATGTCAGGGCAGCAGCGGGTTCCATGCTCTAGCCTTTTGGGAGACTGTTGTGGTAGCTGGTCATCAATTCTACTGTGATTCTACATGATTCTACCTGATTCTACTGTGTTCATGGCTGTGGGAATACCATCGCGAGCTCCGGCAAGCGTGACAAATGTGGGCAGGTGTCCAAAAAAGAAAGATTTAGTGATCTCTACTTTTCTTGTAATTCTTTGAGGGGTGTATTTGTACGCACGCATGTATTCTGTCATCCATCCTTCTTCTTGGAAAGGCGGTACTAGAGGAGTTTGCAGAAGAACCGCCTGGCCTGGGGTACTTCTCTCCGTCACTGCCTCAGCGTGAGGCACAGTCCCCGCTGGGGCACCTCTACCTCTCTGCAAGGGGACAACAGAAATGGACCCACCTGCACTGATTGCCCATATGTCTGAGCATTTAAATCCATTTAAAACGAATACCTTGAGGATTTGTTGTACTAGTGTAAATGCAATCACTGTCTTACTGTTCGGGAGTTCTAGACTGTAACAACAGCATGTTATTTGTAGTACGTGCCTGCGCCCTCAAGGCAAAGTGATTTAGAGTATTCTGCATGCAGTAAAAGGAAGAATCCTATTGCTAAAGTCAAAGTAATGTGGCCGTCTTGCTAATGTTGTTTTTTAGCCTTTATGAGCATATACTGTAATCGGAGTGTCTGGTGAGAGTGTTTCATCTCTTCTTTGGCTTGTTAAAAGTTAGAGGCGTAACTGCAGCAGGAACTATGGATTTCTGCTTGTACTACTGTGTGTGTGGACGCTGAGCTTGAGTTTAATCTCACGCCGGGGTGGTTCCGTTTAAATCAACCGAGTGTCAGCCTGGCACAGCTGAGATTAGATTCTGCCTCAGTACTATGCTTCTAAACAAGCAAAACCAATGAAGCTGTCTAAAAATAGCATTATAACTACTGTAGAGTTATCTGCTAACTGTAGGTGAGCCTGAATTTCGAAAGAGCTTATGAATTAGAATAGAGCAGTTTTGAGAGAGATTTTTATTTTTTTACTTTTTAGGAAATGTGCACTGTTGAAGAACCCAACGAAGAGTTCACATCTAGACATAGCTTAGAATGGAAGTTCCTATTCTTGGATCACAGGTGCAATTCCTTCTATGTATAGCAGCAATAGTAGCTGAATCACAGCGGTGACTATAATATTTAGAGTTCACTAATCAGCATTAAGTACGCATAGCTTGTGTTGGGTTTAATTTTTAATTTTTTTCAGAGCACATACTGTAAACAAGCAAAATTATATAATGAAATAATTATTGGTTGGGTTTTTTGTGTGAAAATAAACTGACATTGATTTTTTGTATTAATTAGGGCACCTCCGATAATAGGTTATCTTCCGTTTGAAGTTTTGGGAACATCAGGCTATGATTATTATCATGTGGATGATCTAGATAATCTGGCAAAATGTCACGAGCATTGTGAGTACGACTAAGTTGCTACAACAAATGGGTTTGCTTTATAGATGTTAAAGTTTGTTAAATTGGTCTAATGTAGTGAAATTCAGTGATAAATTTGAGTGAAGCGTCTTTACTCCCATTCATCTGACATAATTGCACTGCTGAGCTTCATCTTTTTTGTTTTGATACAGAACTGCAAAACAGATTTAACTTTATCTTATAATTTAGAGTTTTCACTGGGATACACTGGAACGCACAGCACTCTGACTAATACTTCTCCAGTTCTTCCAGTAGCATTTAAAAGGCTCTGTGGTGTTTAATTAATGCAAAAATTGTTTAAACATGTAATAGAATAAGCTTTCTGTTTAGCTATGGTTTTATTTATGAAGCTGTATTTAATTTTTTTGCACATAAATTTTTCACAATATGTAAAAAACCCCAGAAAAATGAAAGTTTAAATTTGCAGTTCTCTGAAAAATGCAGTGTAGATTTTTGTTTGAAGAAAGCTACAGTTTTAAACCTGTTCTTAGTCGTTGTCATAATACTAGATTTGGACGTGGTTTTGGGCCATATGACGCTAGGAAATAATGTTTATTATGTAATTGCAATATTTACAGACTGGAAAGATGGTAAACTTTATTCTTCACTTTTATAGTAATGCAGTATGGGAAAGGGAAGTCGTGTTACTACAGATTCCTTACAAAGGGACAACAATGGATTTGGCTGCAAACACATTACTATATCACGTATCACCAGTGGAATTCCAGGCCAGAGTTTATTGTCTGTACGCACACCGTTGTAAGGTAAGTTATTTTTTTAAAATCTATATTAGAGATATTCTAATGATGTGGGAGCTAGATTGCTGGTAGTTTGGAGACAGAGAAATCATAGCAGTTTCAAGAATTGTTGGAAAACTTCCTGGGATACTTTGTAAGCGAGGTACCTCTGAGGAATTCTGTTTTTTGAGGTATATATAGTAGTCATATTTGCTTTATTCTTCTAGTTATGCAGAAGTTAGAGCAGAAAGACGACGAGAACTTGGTATTGAGGAGTCTCTTCCAGAGATAACAGCAGATAAAGTGAGTCTGGTAATATTTTATTTCACTACTTCTTTCTTTCATACTAAAAAGAATATGTAAGCAAATACACGGCAGCAAGAAGTGTTTTGTCCTGTTACAGAAAAAGTTGTTATTTTGATCTCTAAATAATACGACTATTTAAAATCATCCAAGAAGTCTAGGAAGGGTGTTTGTTTAACTGTATTCTGCCCTGAACGCTTACCTCCCTCTTTTCCTGAGTTCACGCGCATGTAGCTATAACATGGCAACATCCAAGTCCTGATTACGATCTGATTCCTGCAGAGTTTGATTCATAAATAAATGTTCTTCCTTGCTGGAAGCACCCGTAATCTGCAAAACTAAGGTCAACACACGAAGATGGTTTAAAGGAATTCACAGGAGGAAAGGAGGAGCTGTTCCACTGGGTGACTCTGTCCCACTTGTTAGAAGCATACATGATTCATTCTGAATTAATGTCCTTGGAAGCTCAGTGAGTCTTAGATAAGCCAGCTCGTGCAGATGCTCTGTCGTCTTTTCCCCTGGCAGTTCCGAAATGTTTTCCCTTGGCAGTTCAGCAAGTTTTCCTTTGACAGTGCTCCTTCTTGTGGAATTAACTCATACTTCCTCAAAAGAATAAGCAGCTCGCTCGTTACGCAGGTGTTCAGAGTGAACTGAGTTGCTAGAGAAGGAGGTCAACTCAGCAGTCACTTTGTGGCCTATGTCTGAATGCATTTTTTTTTCTAGGCTTATATGGCTTTGGTTTGATTTATTTTCCAAGGATAGAAGCCGCAAATGGAAACTCAGCTTACAGATATCAACCGGGCCAGTGCTTCTGCACAGTCAACTGTGTCAGCAGGTTGATTACACACAGCATGGGTTTAGATATTTTTTAACATTAATGTACATTGTGTGCTGAATCAGATAAAATAATTGTTGTTTGTGTGTGTCTCTTCAGAGTCAGGACTCTGGGTCTGACAACCACATAAACACAGTGAGTCTCAAAGAAGCGCTGGAAAGGTTTGATACCAGCCCCACACCTTCTGCTTCCTCCAGGAGTTCGAGAAAATCTTCACATACTGCAGTATCTGATCATTCATGTAAGCACCAAATATAAATGCCTTCCCGGTGAAGGCTTTTTCTACTTTACTTATTTTAATTAAATGCATAACTAGCAGTTAAACATCATTTTGTGAAAAGCATGCAAATGAAAACGTTCTTTTTGGGAGTTCAGAGATCTGCTGACTGCTCAGATTTTCCGAGGTTGTATAGCGATTTCTACTTCTAAAAGTACAACAGCAGCCTATTTCAGTCCATCAGGTTGCATTATTATTGGATAGTCAGGGTGAAAAAAAGAGTCCAAGCTTTAAGCTTTTTTTTATTCATGAAAAGCTTCCTGTGATTTGATTATTCCTGTGCTATTGATTATTACTCTGTCCGTTGTCAGCAACACCAACTAAAATGACGGTGGACACTAGCACTCCTCCAAGGCAAAGCTTATCCGGTCACGAAAAGACTGCGCAAAGAAGATCATCTCTGAGTAGTCAGGTAACTCTTCAGAGAAAAATTTTGTGCTTAATCAGTGTAATTCCTTTAAAAGGTATTACTAAATCCACATGACCTTTGTTTTGTTTCTTCTGAAAACACATAATTTAAACTGTAACAGTTTCACCTGGAATACATGACTATAAGAATTGTATCATCAATATGCAGCTTGGGTATACTGCATTTTAAGAGAACAAAACAATTACGCAGATAAGTACGTATTTTTTTGGCATTAGGGCTTGCAAGATTGTGTATAAATCTCTGATTTAACTCACACAGAACTTCTTTCTGTGATTCTGCATTTTTTATATATATGTATATAAGCAATTGCATACATATATGTACAAAAATGCTAATGTGATGCTGTGTATCCCTGTAGAGAATTCATGTAGATTTACGACTCTAAGAATACTAGTGAGCACTTTCATATAGTTTCTGAAATCTTGGTAACATGAGATGATGTCACGCTTCATGTACTTGGTGCTCATGTTCCAGTGGAACTAATACATTCACTTCAAAAATGCATTACTTATAAAAATATGCTTTTTTAAAATTATTCCTTTAGGAATAAATCAAAGGAGTCAACTTCCAAACTTGTTGAAAAGTTTTTTCCTTATTACAGATAAGACTTTTAAAACATTTGTAGTGTAACTTCTGTTTTGCCTGTTTTATACCTACTGGTTTTATATATTTTAGCAGTGCAAAAATTGTATGTATATTATTTATATAATCAAATGCTCTTGTGTTCCTAATTCTGTAATATTTCAGGTTAGATATTTCGGGAAACATTTACTTGTTCTTATGTTCATATGATGCTATTTCGGAATTGACACATTATGTACAGAAATATTTCATGTCAAGTATGAAGTTCATTCTCTTCCAGTTATGGAACAATTTTTTAAATCCTAGTCTTTAAGCTCCCAGTCTCTCGGACAACCAGTAACACAGCCAGCGATGTCTCAGCCTGCAACTTTACAGCTCCAGTCTGGCATGTCCCAGGTGTGGATTAATTTGGTTTATTGTTTATTATTTTTCAAACAGTCTTGTTCTGAATATAAGGTTAATTTCTGTTTCAGAAATTGAGTTCTTTGGTGCCAAAGTTACTTTTAACATTATTCTTTTGAAGTGAGCAAATTCCCCAATTTTATGCTTTTCCTTTATTTTTTTTTTTCTTCTCATTTGTGTGGATATAGTTTTCAGCCTTGGCGATTAGAAACACAGGTACAAACACAATTTAAGATAAAATACTTGAGGATAGCAATTTAAAAATCCATCAGCTACGCTGGTTAACTTTCTACACATACACTTGTAACAAAAGGCAGCTTAGTCTATGAAACACTTTGGTGAAATAAGAACTGTGGTGTCAGATCCAGCTGATAGGTGCTGCAGATAGGATATAGCTATCAGAAGGTTATATTGACTCGCCACCCCTGCCAGATGTCTAGGGAAGAACAGAAGTGGCAAACAGCTTCTCTGTGGGCTCAGCCTTCAACAATTTGTGACTGAGAGTATGCCCGAGTCATTTGCATACGTACAATTTTAATTTTTAACCCGACAGAGCTTTAGCATCCACAGTACCATGTAAATTCCTAAGGCATTTTATAAACTGTCAGTGATTGGGACACCAGTCAATTTCGTTTGCTATGGATTTATTTTTTTTCTGAGTTCACCGATTCTGATGCATCAATTAAACATGAGTTCTGTGACATTTTCATACTAATGAATCTGTCCTCAGATTACGGTTATTAGCGGTTTAAAAGGCAGTGCTTGATGTCATTGCTACTGCGGAGGAGTGTATTTGCTGCTTGTAAATAAAATGTCATTGTTTTTACTCAGCTTTTAATTTATTCATTACACTACAGCCTGTGTTTCAGTTTTCAGCTCAATTAGGAGCTATGCAGCATCTAAAGGACCAGCTAGAACAAAGAACACGCATGATAGAGGCAAATATTCATCGACAACAGGAAGAGTTGCGTAAGATTCAAGAGCAGCTTCAAATTGTCCACGGTCAAGGGCTCCAGGTGAGATAGAGTAACTCTTCCGGGTTTCATCTGTAGAGAATGAGATGCATGTCAAATGAGAGTTCGGCACTTCATTCCACAAGTTGATCTTCCCTACTCCCTGGCAGCTGCTGTCTGGACCTAATGTGCCTAAAATCCATAGCATCTGCAGCCCCTGCTCCTGAGGTACCTGCCGTTTTGGGGAGGAGTGGCTGGAAGGCTGCCTGGCAGAAAAGGATCTGGGGGTCCTGGTGGACAGTCGGCTGAACATGAGCCAGCAGTGTGCCCAGGTGGCCAAGAAGGCCAATGGCATCTTGGCCTGTATCAGGAATGGTGTGACCAGCAGGAGCAGGGAAGTGACTGTGCCCCTGTACTCAGCACTGGTGAGGCCGCAGCTCGAGTGCTGTGTTCAGTTTTGGGCACCGCAGTATCGGAGAGACATTGAGGTGCTGGAGCGTGTCCAGAGAAGGGCAACGGAGCTGGTGAGGGGTCTGGAGAGCAAGTCTTGTGAGGAGCGGCTGAGGGAACTGGGGTTGTTCAGCCTGGAGAACAGGAGGCTGAGGGGAGACCTTATCACTCTCTACAGCTGCCTGAAAGGAGGTTGTAGCGAGGTGGGGGTCAGTCTCTTCTCCCAGGTAACGAGCGATAGGACCAGAGGAAATGGCCTCAAGTTGTGCCAGGGGAGGTTTAGGTTGGATATTAGGAAAAACTTCTTCATGGAAAGGGCTACCAAGCACTGGAACAGGCTGCCCAGGGAGGTGGTGGAATCACCGTCCCTGGAGGTATTTAAAAGCCAGGCAGACGTGGTGCTGAGCGACGTGGGTTAGGGGTGGTTTTGGCATAGGTTTATGGTTGGACTCGATGACCTTGAAGGTCTCTTCCAACCCAAGTGATTCTGTGATTCTATGATTTTGCTTCTGATTGTGTCTAGAAGTGCCCCAGTGTCTGTTTTCAAAGCTGAGCAGCTCAAGCCTAGCTTATGCCTGAACCTAAATGTAAAAGGATGCAGTGGTTGTTACCTCCTGCAAAGTATTGCAGCCGTTAGAATACTAATCCAAAAGGTGCAACATAAACGTTTATTTCCAGTTTTAGCTCAAAGGTGTCAAATGCATACTTTTTGTTTCTTAAACTGTCCTAACAGTCGGGCTGTGGTCCTCCCACACACCCTCCTGGTGAAGCCGTTCTGCTTTGCCTGCTATACTGAAGTAGTTACTGAGCCCGACGAGAATTCTAGAGGATGCATTATTCAGTCTACCAAATGACTACCTGATTTCTCTATTTTAACCAGTGTCTTTTTTTCTGATTTTGTCATTCCCGTTTCAGCAGCCAGCTTTGGAAGAAAAGAATGACCCTATTGGGGTTTTCTAGTTAAAAAAAAACCAAAACACCAACCGAAAACACACAAACAAAACCCCACCCAAAACTAAAATACACCTTAAGGACATAATCTAAATATTTTCGGTGTGGATTGTGGATAAAGAGTAGAAAAAATCACTTCCTGGAAGTATTGAGTATGTTGCTTAAGTTCTGTTGAAGAGTAGGAGTCTCTGGCATGTGCCATTTGCAGTGTTTTATCGTGTCTGGCGTAAGCCTGCCAGCAGCAGACTGCCTTACAGATGCCTCAAAAGGAGAGATTCACAGCTCTCTTCCCATGCGCCGTGGAGGGACCTTATTCAGGACTGTGGAAACTAGGGAAAATACCTAAGTGCTTGCATGTTCTACCTTATTACCCTGTCTCCTTGCAGTCTTGGGCCTAACTTTTTGTAAAGGCTCCAATATTTTTTTTGCTGAATTCAGTTTATTACAATGATGTTGGAAAGTTCACTATAATCTTTATGATTTCTTGATTGCCAAGGAGGATTATGTGCTTGGCGCTCTGGTGATCTATTGATTCTGAGATTTTCTTCATTTGAATTATTTTCTGATCCTACAGATAGAAATGTGATCTCAAATATGCTTTGTCTTTAGACAGTCGTAGACTACATTACAAGTTAGTCTCAAAATAGTACTTTTTCTGTAAGAACAGATATTTAACCTTAATATTTAGGGCTCTGTAAATCAGGATTCTGATTCGTATCTTATTGGTTAGAGTCTCTGAGTACTGACCTTATATGGGAGTTTGGCCTTTTGCTGTTGGTGGATGCAGTGCTGTTTCAACACTTGTAGTAACTGAGATGAAACTTGATTTTATATTGATTTAAAGTAATTAGTTTCTCTAAAACATCTTAAAACAGTTAACAGATTTTTTCTTAAAAGCTAACTTGCGGATGTGTTTTTTAAGATGTTCTTGCAGCAGTCAACTTCTGGACTCAACTTCGGTTCTGTGCAGCTTGCTTCTGGAAATTCTTCAAGCGTTCAGCAGCTTACGCCAATAAACATGCAGGGTCAAGTTGTTCAGACTAATCAGACTCAAAGCGGGATGAACACAGGCCATATAAGTACCCCACACATGATACAACAACAGCCTTTGCAGAGTACTGCAACACAGGTAAAATCCTCACTACTGATTTTGGTGGATAAAATATATGCTCAAGGCCGTAAGCTGAAACACAACAATAGCTTCCCTGACATCCCCTTCCCGAATTTTTTTTGACCAGTGTACTTTGAGTACACTGTTTTGTCCTTTTTTGTATGAATTTCTTCATGTGCCAAGTTTTGCAATTGAAATGTGCTTATGTTCTTGATAATGCAATTTCAGATCTTGTTTTTATTTTAAGACTGAGGCATGTACATAACTAATAACAAGTAGCTTTTTAGAGAGACTAGTATCAAGAAAACTTTTAGCTTGCCTTGCTTTAAATGTTTTAGGAATTTTCTGTTGACAGAACACACAACATGAAATTTGTACTAGTTGAGCTTGAAACCGGCTGTCCAGAGAGCAAATAACTAGAAAAGCTTAGGAACAGGACAAGCGGTTATTGGTGCTTCTGCAGGTGGCTTTTCTACTTTTTAGCGGCTTCAGTTAGACGCAATAGGCCTATGATGGCTGTAATGTAATAGCCTTTTTCTTCTGAGTTTATTCCGTGTCTTATGATTCCATGTAAATTTTGAAATCCACAGTATCTCGTAGCGCGTTCTGCAGCTCTACTTTTTGTAAAATATGATTATGTTTGAATTTTAAACCGGCCACCCAGCTCATATACTGGGAAACCCCTTGAGCAGCTATTCACTTTTCATCTTCTCAGTCATACGTGATTTCCAAGTCCTGTGTCACGTGTATCTCCATAGAAGCCGGTTGTTCAAGCTGAACACTTCTCCTGGGTTTGACCGTTTTGTGTACGGAGGCTCTTTATACCGATGAGACTGTGGTTGCCCTCCTCTGTGCTGTATCCAAATTCCATACTTTCTTTTTGAGATTTGTGAGGGGGCAGACTGCTGGTGCATAGTGTTACTGTCCAGTCTTTCAAGTAAGAAATTGATTGACGTGATGTGCACATTTTAGTCTAAGTCTGGCACCGAGATGCTATAAGAGCGGAAAATAGGCTCTTGAACAAACAGTATGCAATTAGCTGAGAAATCGAGGAAAAAAAAAAACCTGAACAAGAGAAGAGGTTAATCTAAGAGATTTTCAGGTGTCTGAGGACCAGTCCCACCTCCAAATCCTCAGTCGGTAGAAATACCTGTGTACTTTAAATTAAGAATTCATTTGTAATAGAAAAACATTGGCAATTGTGAATAATGGGCAATGATGGTGAGGAGGGCGGCTGTAGCACCGGGCCGTTTTCAAATTACTATCTCATAAAATGTTTTTTCTTTTCAGCATAATCAACAAAATGTAATTAGTGGACGCAATCAACAGTCTTCTCTCGCCAGTCAGTCACAGAACACAGTCTCGGCGCCTTTGTATAACACTATGGTGATTTCTCAGCCAACAACAGGAAATGTGGTCCAGGTTCCTTCTAGCTTACCACAGAACAATAACCAGAATGCTGCTGCAGTAACCACTTTTACACAGGAAAGACAAATCAGGTAAAGCTTCAAGACCAATATTCAGGTGACTTGCTGTAATGATACGCTTGCATAGTTCCCTTTGTACACCATGTAGCTAAAGTAGTGTTAAAAAATCCCGTCGTTTACTGTTTGAACTATATATGGATACAACTGCTAAACTAAACTTTGCCCAAAATAACATGTCCACAGGCTTATCAAAACCATTGTTTTTATACTGAAGTATGAACCTGACAAATCTGCATTTCTCAAGGGCACATGATGCTTGATAGTCTTTTTTCCTTAACAGGACTCCAGATGTCTTTTTTCCGTTAACAGATTTTCTCAAGGGCAGCAGCTGGTAACAAAACTTGTCACGGCCCCAGTGGCATGTGGAGCGGTCATGGTACCGAGTACCATGTTCATGGGACAGGTGGTGACGGCTTATCCCACTTTTGCTGCCCAACAGCAGCAGCCACAGACTTTGTCAATAACGCAGCAGCAGCAGCAGCAGCAGCAGCAGCAAAGTCAGCAAGACCAGCAGCAGCAGCAGCAGCAGCTCGCCACGGTTCAGCAACCAGCTCAGCCGCAGCTGACCCAACACCCCCAGCAGTTCCTACAGGTAATGCAGCATTCTCTACATATTTCTCAAAGTCCTGACACTTTCAGCATTGCTGTTATCCTAGGGGTGCTTTATCTGAAAACAGAGCGCTTAAAATAGTAACCGACGAACAAGCCTGATGCGTGAGATAAGTTTCTTTTGAAGCCATTCGTTAAAATCTTACTGCTTAAAGGAGAGGTCATCTTCCCTGCAATTTCAGGCTATGCTTTGTCCTGTTTTAGACAGAAGAAAGTCTTCTTCCCTTTGAATTGCTGCTCTTGGTTGAGCATGGGATGAAGAAACAGATGTTTCCCTGTAAAATAGCTTGTGTTTTCTTTGCTGTCACGTATTAATGCCAGAAGGTGTGAGAGATGATCTCAAACAGAATTGGTTGATCTGGAAGGCGGCGTGCAGCCCAAAGCAGGACACGTCCCCGTAACACGAGGCACGAACGTCTCTCTGGGCTACAGGGGAGGCTGAGCAGCGACTCACCGCGTAAGCAAAGAGTAGGGAAGAACCTTGTTGTAGTGGAGGACGAAGAGAGATTGGCTCAAACGTGAAGGAAGGTAAAACCTAAGGAGTTTAGAGATAGGAAACCTCAGAAAGAAAAGAAACAGAAAGAATTGATGTGGAAATCTGTTGCCATGTGTTGATTTCAGTTAATTGCTGGCAGGTAGCTCACCCAGCAGATGATGTTGGTGTGGGAGATGTAGTGGTAGCTAGAACACTAGAGAGGAAGGGCCTCCAAGAAGGCAGGGGTTAAAAAAAAATCTTAATTTGGCCTCTGGTGTGGCCTTCTCCAAAGGAAGATGAAGTCCATGTAACTATCACAGGGTAGTTTGTGCACATTCTTAACATTCTTTAACTATAGGATTGTCAATTTTTTATTTTTTTTTTACTCTTTAAGAGTATACATAATTAAAAATCCTTGTTTTGCAAGGATTTCTTACCACGTCTTTTCTCCCATTTGCCCTAAATTTGGAACCCTGTGCATAGGTGAAATATATATAAATGCAGTAAGTAATCGGAGACTTAACCTACATTTATATGCACAAGGAATGGTTACGGTTCTGTTTAGGGCTGAGTAAAGTTTTCTTTCACTAGGTCATTGACAGAAAATACTGACTTGTTGGAAGAAATCTTTCATGGGAACATACTGATTTCAGTCATGCATCAGGCAAAGGCTTTTCGGCTGCAAGTTGACCCTCAAAAAGAGAGCTGAAGAATACCTAGTGATTTGAATTTCAGCACTCATTTATGTAGTGGGATGCTCTTGAACTGAATCAAACCAGAGCACAGATTTGAACGTGTTCGTGGACAAGTCGTGTAACTGACATGCAGCAATGCTCTTTAGCAGTTTCGTAGTGTCTGTATCTCTGTTTCTAAATTATAAAGTTTGTACAATTTTGACTTAGTTCTGGTGAAAAACAGAAGATCTGTGAAAGATGAAGATCTCCAAAGGTCTGTTCCTGTCCTAGAGTTTCATTCTAGGCAAGAGTTCAGTATTTTTAATACAAGCTGTTAAAAGCGCTAGAATTTGAAGTGAAGGAAACGCTCTTTAAAAAGGGAGAAAATTGCTTTTCCTGCCCTTGCTCACTGGAGCTTCTGACAGTCTGGTTCTGTAGGTGCAGCAGTCGATGTAGTTTACTTTCTGCTGCAGGATGTGTTTCTGGATGGAGACGTCCAAGTGCGTTTGTACCCATCCTCCGTCGCTTTTCTTCCGTAACCACCATCTTTTGGTTCTAAGACGACTGATACTAAAACTAAGTACTGTTTCCAACAGCAGTTACCCCCTTTCAAAGGGGATGTTTGGGCTCGCGAATGTGGCGGTTTCTTTGTTGGCTTTGGCTGGGGGGATAAACGTGGTCCGTGCCAAGTCATGCACCGTTTTTTCCTTTGGTTGCCATGGCATCCGCCTGCACTTGTTCCGGTAGATCCCTTAAGCCCTGTTACGCCCTCGTGGTTTGAAATGGAGACCCACTGCCACGTGTTCCTACCCCTTGTCACCGGAAGTTACAAAGACCGGTTGCAGCTGTTTTCTTGGCTGGTCGGACGCTCTAATTAACGTTGTTAATATGAACTCATCTTCGCATTGTTTGCTCAGCTTAAATGACCGAATCGGAAGTTTCTTTTGCTTGCACCCGCCTGAAAAGCCAAAAACCCAGCTAGGCCCTGTGTTTCTCAGCGCAGCGGGGGAAAAATAATCTTTTCCTTATTTGCGTGTTTTAGACATCCAGGTTACTTCACGGAAATCAGTCAGCCCAGCTTATCCTCTCTGCTGCTTTCCCACTACAGCAAAGCACTTTCACTCAGTCCCACCACCAGCAGCATCCGTCGCAGCAGCAGCAGCAGCAGCAACTTGCACGACACAGGACTGACAAGATGACTGATCCTTCCAAAGTTCAGCCACAATAACGTGGGGCTCGGCCTCTTTTTGGAAGAAGCCAATGACCGGGAGGGGGGCTGCTCCACAAACAGTTGCACTGAGGCTACGGAGGTAGCAGTACGAAGGCTTTCTAACACCCGCAGGGTTGCGATCTGCTCCCAACTTCTCGCAGTCCGTTCCGAAAAGCCGCGAGACGGCGGCGGGGTCGCGGCCGACTTCGAGGGTTGCCCCGCTTTCTGCATTCGAAAGGATTCGCTGCCGTGTGGTAATTTGTCCAGGAGAAATGGCGAAACGTGACTGAAGTGAGCGGGATGCTGAAAATACTGGTATTTTTATCAATCCTGTACATTTTTAAAGTATTAAAATGGACACGGAGCAATTATTTGAATTAGCAGAAAAAAAAAAAAATGCCAGGAATATAGTCCAGAAAACATCTAATTTTTTTCAGATGATTATGGGACAGTAAATATTTTGAAAATGTTGTGTGAAATCCAGTTCTCTGTTGTACAGATGCTGTAAAATATTGTGTATATGTCTGCATAAAAGGAGAAAGAGCAAAATATTTTATATGATGCATGAAAATGTAATCTGTTATTTGTAGGTTTGAATATGTTTCCCTAAATTCTCACGCCATACTCAGACTAATGTTTTCCTCTGTTCTACCCTTTTGTTTACAACATGATGCATCATAATTTTCACCTGTAATGTGGGCACAAGTCTCTTGTTTGTGCTTTGTCTGTGATGTCAGGGTTTGTTCGGTGAGGTACAGTGTGTTGGTTAGTTGACTTCTCGAAGTTAAATTATTGATGAAGCTGTTTGAACTGGTGATCATGCATCAGGGTTCAGGACATTCGGAGTCATGAATATCATCCATCATTTCATAATTAGTTCATCCTTTTATTTGAAAAAAAAAAAATAGGAATTTGCACTGCTTTCTTGCGGATGGTTTGGAATTTTATTCCCCAAAGCTATCTTTTGATATAGTTCATAGTTGGAAATATTTATGTAAAAGGTTTAAAAAAAAAAAAAAGACAGTAATTTTCAAGAATGTTTCAGTTATAGGAGTAATTTGCACAAAAAAATATATTTACATTTAATAACCTTTTGGGCACTTTTTAACCACTTTGTGGTGAGAATTGTAACTTGTTAAAATATGTTGGAATCTTTTTATTCTCCTTCAAAAATTAGTCAGAACTAATTCAGGGTCATTTTAACAACAACAACAAAACCCATAGTGCCTTGATTTTAATTCAGGTGATAACGTCAAACATCTTGAATTACAACGTCTAGAATCTGTAACCATTTTTGATTTTGAAGTCTTAGTACATTGTCAGCCAAACTTGTGTATCTACTTCATAGCAATTTCTGTATTGTGTCGATTTTAATAATGGTCTGAGTCGAGAACATGAGCATTTTTGAGTGGTACTCCCCCTCAACGCTAGCCGGAAACAGAGGAGTCTCTAAAATCTCAGACCTTGGAAAATAATACTCCTAAAAGATCAAAAAAAATCTAAAAGCATCGATTACTCCTTTTGGAATAGTAAGCTGATTTTTTTTTTTTTTTTTAAATGTGGTGGTGGGCTTTTTTTAATCATTTTTGTAGCATTTAAAACATGTGTTGGGGGAGATCGTGATTGCATTTCACACTACTGGGCTCTTGATTTAAGAGATACCACCGAACTAAGACTTCAGAAGGCAACTTCACTTTATAAAGAAAATAAAAAGTTCCAACAGATACGATGTGCTATTTTAAGTAAACGTTCAGTAGGTTTTTATTGTACTAGCTTGTGGAAAACCAGAACTTCAGAGGAAAAAGAATAAATGCTGATAGAGCTGATCATTAAAAACAAAACCAGTTAAAATTAGCACTAGGGAGAGAAAGCTGGATTAATCTTGAATACCGAGGAGGAGTTGAATGAATGTAACCGAACGGCGATGGGCTGTTTTGTACTCTGGAACAGTTTGATTGTATTTACTGGATGAACCAAACCCGCAGGAAGGCGATACCGGTGTAGCCCAGCGTTTGGTGGAGCTGGTGGCGTTTTGAGGCGAGCCTTTGCCTCCGCGCGTGTCCCACCCTTCCGTCTTCGTCATTCCCCACTTACGCAGCAAGAGTTTGGCACCAAAAACCACAGTAGCCAGCAGGGCAGGAGAGCAGGAGGGACGCGGTACCAAAGAGAAGGAGACGGAGTTCTGCTCCAGGGGGCCTCTTGCAACCCGGAGCGAGGGACAGACGCCAACGCCAAACGCAGCGAGGAACACTTCCCCTTCTTTACAGGGATTTCTGGCATTCTCTGGGCTGGAATAGCTGTCAGAAACCCGTTTCTGTAAACCTCTACCCTAAAGAAACCCTGCCTTGCTCTCCTATCCCTACCATGCCGTTCCGCCTGTTTCTAAACAAAGCGGCGTTGACTTGCAGGCTGTGCTAGCAGTACTTTTGCTTAATGGAAGATAGGTTAGATTAAAAAATGTTTTAACCGATTACAATAACGATATAGCACTAAAAAAAGAAAACCGGGAGAGCTTTAATAGTGCTGTTAGAACTATTGAATAGTGGTAAAATAGGTTTATTAAGCTATTATGCTGAGAATTACAGAAAATAGAGATACCAGCCAGACAAGTTAACGATGCGGCTTTTTATATAAAGCTTCATTTAAACTTCTCTTCCTGTGTTCCCCCTTCCCAAATACTCTGGTGTGCTGCTATAGGTCTGGTGGTAAAAAGGCTAAACTAGGCGAGAGAGAAATTAGACAGTGACAATAGCGTGGCTGCTGGAAGAGAACGATGGAAACGTACGCTTTGATCAGGAAGCTTTTTGTAACCTCGGAGAGGGGGCGTTCAGTTGGAGAACTTCCACCTCGTAGAGAGGATATTGAAGATGGGGAAAGGCAAAGAAACTGGAAAAAATACGGCACGCATTTGAAAAAATTCCTGCCATGCATCAGGCGAGCTTTTTATAAAAGCGAGCGTGTAGGACTCGCTCCAGCTTCCGCGCGAGGGTGCGGAGGCTTCGTTTCACGGCTGAGAGTAGCTCAGAAGTGTGGTTTTGAAGGGTCTGCAGCTTCCCCTGTCGCTGAACCCGGGGCGGAACCGTCCGTGATCTTCAGCGGGAAGAGGACCGGGCTGCCGCCTCCTTCTTCATCGGCCTTTTGCTTCTGCCCGACTCATTTACGACAGTCGTAGGCTTAATTGCAACATCCTAATAAATAGTGTGACGCTGCAGGTTCCGGAGCGGAAACGTTGCAGGCTGACTCCGACAGGAGGGAAGGAGTCTGTTAAGGAGAGGATCGTGTTTGTGGAAAAAGGGGCTGGCGATACCTGGCGGAGTGAAAAAGGCGGCGTAGCTGCCTGGAGTCAGAGAGACAGACATTGTTTGCCTGTGATGGGTGAGGATTTGAAGAAAAGCTTCTAGGATAACTTCAGAGAAAAAGAATATAGCTATTTTTATATTATATTTAATATATATTATATTTGTATATAAATATGAAAGGATTCTAGTAGGAGCTCTCCATATGCCTTCCATTTCACCTAGAAGGTTTACCTTCTGCACTACGGTTCCAGTGTGTCCCCACCTTCTGTGGGCGTCTTGCCTGCTGCCAAACACCAAAATTAGTAACCCAGTATCCTTACAAGAGATAGGTTTCATTTCAGCTTTATATAAAAATGAGTAAAATAAAGCTATATCAGGCAGTTTTTCACAGAAAAAGAAATTCTCTTAAGACTCAAATAGCACTTTCTCTTTTTTTTTTTTTTTTTGAGTAATAACAAGCACTTTACTGAAGAGACTATTTGAAAAACAGTTTATTTCTTTAGTCAGTGAAACTGTTAAAAAAGGGGAGGGGGGGTGGCGTCGAGGAATAACATGCATAAAACTGTCAAGAGAGACGTTTCTGGAAAATGTTTCTTTAATACGGTGATCCTTTGAGGCTCAAAGTGCAAGATTAAAAAGGCTTCTAAAACCGGTCGGCATGGTGTTTTATGTGGCCAGGGGAAGGGCTTAGCGAGGACAGCTTCCTCGGGAAGGAGGCTTTTTAAGTTGCACAGTTGCCTATGAGAGAGAATCATCTGGAGACTGATTTGCCTGCTCGATAATTCTAAGTGTCCCTTAGGATTACGGTTTGCGTAAAAACGTTATGAAGGTTTAAAGATGTGGCCTTTTTCAAATGTTGGAAGTCGAGTCAAGAACCATTTATATTTGCAGAGATTTAACCCAGGTATTGTTATGAGTGTTTTAAATGTCGTGGCATCAGGAGATGTCACACGTGTCAGATTTCATAGGTTTCTCTATTTGAAATCGTTATTAAAATCAGATGTACAGTCAGAGGGCTGGAAAATGGTTATTTTGATTAAAAGGGAAAAGAGACTAGTTTTAATAATTAACCTTTTATTTTTTTACTTGTCCCTGGTGGAAAGAGTTGAAGAGAGTTAAGTGAATTTGGATTTAAAAAGACATATTTAAACAAATCGTAGTAGACGAGACAGCTGTGAGAGAACATTTGAAATTGTCTTGATTGTCCATGAGGCTGGATAGTTGCTTTTTCACTATCATGATTTTTAACACTACATTCCTTGTCTTGCTCTCTTTTTTTTTTTTTTTTTTTAAAAAACGGTGATTTTAAGCTCTGCTATGCTTCATGCTCTGTCATCTGCATGAATTTTGCCAGCATGATATGCTATATTCAAATAAATTGTACCTAAATAAAAAGGGGTTGGGGGGGGGGCGGGAAACAACGCAAAACACTGTGTCTGAACAAAATACTGTATGGCCTAATGTAGAGACCCCAGCGGAGACCGAGAGATGCTGCATTAATAGACAATCAATGGGTAATTATTTATGAAACACTTCTGGGAATGGTCTTAAAGATGTTACTGCTTTGAAAGCAGTTGGCGAGTTGTCTTTTTTTTTAAAACAGGAAAGCTAAAAATTATTTATTTTCAAATATATCAGATTGAATTTTGAGTTTTTAAGCAGTGTTGATTTCACAGTGTCTTGGGTTTCGGTTTTGTTTTGTATTTTTTTAACTGGCATTAGATTTGTATACGTAAAAGAAAAACGGAAAAACCCCGGTGCCGCTCATATTGACGTCAGGAAATGTAGATACAGTTCCCTGGTGTTCATGTGACCATTACTAACTGTTCAATTTTTTAACTGAATAAATGTAACTCATTTAAAAATTTGCTTTCCGTAGCTTCTAAGGTTCCAGAAGTTCTTTCTTGGAGTTGCTTGATGTCAGTTTCCTCCCAGTTCCGCAGTGAAGCGCGTCTCACCCTTCCCACCACTGTAAGGAAGGCGCTCGCTCTCTCTTTTCCCCCCAGAACCAACTTGTGAGAAGTTGCTCGATGTCGGTTTTCTCTTCTCTCCCCTTCCCAGACACATGATTTGTGAGATTTCAGTAAAAACGCATACTGTATTTTATTCCTTTTTTTCTTGTCTGCTCTCTGTATCTCCTCATAAATGGATGCCCCACTCTACAGGCCAGAGACCTTTGATTTGTGTATTTACGTTACTGCCTGGGGATTCACCGGGGCAGCGCTCGCCTGAACGCGCCCGGCTCGCCACCGCTTGTCTCCAGGCGCCCGCAAAACACCCCTCCTCGATTCGCTCAGCTCCCCCCGCCCTGGGTGTTTCTTCGGGGGGTGAATTGACAAAAAATAGTATTTTCAAAGGGGTAGGGATGATCCGAAATGGCGGCGGTGCCCCTGGAAATGGAAGCAGAGACTGGCGTTGAGCCGTGCGGGTCTCGCTGCGACGAGCTGCCTGATAACATGCAACCTGGGAGGGGGGGCCCGGTCCTCGTGCCCCCGTCAGAGCGTCAACATTAATAATTTGAAATTAATTAAATGTTCGGGGAGAGGTGGGAGGGAACAGAATCCTGTAACAATCTGGAGAAAATGATAAACACGCTTGTCTATTTTTACAGTCTGCAGTTCCTTTCCTTCTGTAATATCCCACTAGATGCCCAGGGGAAGCTGCCGAGCTTTTGCCTTTGGGAATTAAGTACTACGTGTGCGAGGAGTACACTGCCTCGGGATGCCAGAAACCCCCTCTGCCCCAGGAGCCAAAACAAAATTAGCTCTAGAAATGCTGCGGTTGGAGTTAAAAACTGTCAACGCCCACCGGCGATAAGACCAATAGTGTGTAGCAAGCAAGATTATCAGTTTTCTTGAAGCTGAACTTTGGAAATATCAATATATTTTTCCGCGAGCTTATCAAGAAGAAGAGCTGTAATTATAACTGCTGCCACACCTGAAGCAACGCTCTTCAACGGCATTTTGCTGTCGTGCAAAGTCAGAAACAAGAACCGTGCTTATATGAGAACGCAACTGTTCGGTACTCGTAAAGATTAGCAATCCAAAGGTTAGCCGCGCTTCCGAGCCCCAGGCACGAGTGAGACACGTGCCAGAAGATGTCAGGTGGTCGAGCGCAACGTGTAAGAAGAACAAAAACATCCCTGGTCTCGGGAGCATCCTTTGTAGCACGCGGCCTCTACCACTGTCACCCTCCCTTTGGCACCTGTGTTTTCCCTCGGGAAGTAAATGTCCATCCTCCTCCAGCGGAAATCCCGGTTACGGCGCCGCCGTGCCCGGACAGCGGGGGCTGGGGGTCAAACATACCCCGTAGCGGCCCCAGCCAAAGCCGGCAGCCGGAACCCGCGGGGGGTGCTGACTCCTGGGGCGCTGCGAGGTCACCTAAGGCAAAACGCCACGTCAGCCCGGCGCGTGCCATTACATCATTATTTCCATGTCTCGGGAAATGAAGGATAGCTCGGGTCAGATTCAGGTGAAACCGCCTGCTCCTCTTCACTCAGGCACCGAGATTTATTTTTATATTATTTAATTTTTTAATGATGTACAAAATCCAGGACCCACACATAGTTAGGCTCAGCCACCAGCCCCTTTCTCGACCGGGTGCTGTGGCAGCGCTCCGGGCAGCCTGCCCCGGGGCAGGAAGCACAGCCGGAGCCGGAGGAAGCCTTGGGGGCAGCCGGCTGCCCCGCACAGCCCAGCGCTCGCTGAATACAGCCCCTCATTCTCTTGTCACCTTTCCGCGCATGGTACCCGATGGGTGTAGCTCAGCAGAGCAAACCCAAGCACCAGCCCCGCACACGCATACCCACCCGCCTTCCCCTCGGAGCTGCTCGCGCTCTGGACCTGTGCTTTGGGTTCAGGAGGTTTCCTTTGAAAAACTTTGTCTCGGCGGGACGGAAGAGCAGGCTTTCACCTTCATCTCTGCCGCGCGCACTTTGCCACGGAGGGCGCAACACGACAGGCTTGGGAATGGGCACCTGTGGAAGAACCTGGCACAAGCTGCTTCTCAGTTTAAACATCTCGGGCGACGTGAGATACAGGGAGCGTTTTCCATCCCAGTAGGACCAACCGTCCTCATCTCCGTTGCATTTCTGCTGCCGGGGAATGCCAGCTGCCGGAGCCGTGCTCTTTCAGCCCCAGGTGCAGGCAGAGATGCCCATCCCCGCATCCCAGAGATGCTGCTCTCCCGGAGGTCCCTTCGGCAGCGACCGAGCCGGGCGGCAGCTGGCCCCGGCAGGGATTGCGGCAGGACGGATGGGATGGGATGGGAAACCTGCACTTGCCCATTTCCCGTGGCCCGACGCGCCGCGGAGCCTTCCTTCAGCACGTTTCATTCGCCAGCTGCAACAGAACAGGAAATGGCACAGGACTGCGGTGATTAAAACTTCAGCTCCTTACCTTATGCACGTCTTTCCTGTTCAAAAATGCCGGGCAGCCCCCAAACTTACCTCCATTTAAAAGGGAAAGAGCGCTATCATTTACGTTCTTTCTCTTATTTTCCTCCTGAAAAGCCAGGCCTTGCCTGGGTAATGCACCAACCAGATCCTGCCCTAAAAGTCCCGCCATCCAGGAGGTGGCTCCACATCCTGCCTCGGGACAGACATGTTCATAAAGCCACGTGGGACACACCAGTACAGCATCGAGCCTGCTCTGCTGTCTCGACCTTTGAGGTTTAGCAGCCCCCGGCCCCACGCACGCTCCCCCAGCCCCCCCGAGAGCAGCTCAGATGCTGCCACCCCAGGACTGAGCCAGACACGTGGTCGTGATTCCTCCCCGTGAGCGACCGGCTGTGGCCAGAAGCACCCAACCGCCCGCCCCGAGCGCTCGGCTGCCACTTCAGAGCTTGAGCCCCTGTTGCCCACAGCCTTCTCCTGCAGAAACTGGCTGCTCGTGGCTTGGATGGGTGTCCTCTTCACTGGGTCAAAAACTGGCTGGAAGGCCGGGCCCAAAGAGTGGTGGTGAATGGAGTCAAATCCAGTTGGCAGCCGGTCACAAGTGGTGCTCCCCAGGGCTCGGTATCGGGGCTGGTTCTCTTTAATATCTTTATCAACAACCTGGACGAGGGGATCGAGTGCACCCTCAGTAAGCTGCAGATGACACCAAGTTAGGTGGAGTGTTGATCTGCTTGAGGGTAGGATGGCCCTACAGAGGGATCTGGACAGGCTGGATCGATGGGTCAAGGCCAAGGGGATGAGGTTCAACAAGTGCCGGGTCCTGCACTTGGGTCACACCAACCCCAGGCAGCGCTACAGGCTTGGGGAGGAGTGGCTGGAAGGCTGCCTGGCAGAAAAGGATCTGGGGGTCCTGGTGGACAGTCGGCTGAACATGAGCCAGCGTGTGCTCAGGTGGCCAAGAAGGCCAATGGCATCTTGGCCTGTATCAGGAATGGTGTGACCAGCAGGAGCAGGGAAGTGACTGTGCCCCTGTACTCAGCACTGGTGAGGCCGCAGCTCGAGTGCTGTGTTCAGTTTTGGGCACCGCAGTATCGGAGAGACATTGAGGTGCTGGAGCGTGTCCAGAGAAGGGCAACGAAGCTGGTGAGGGGTCTGGAGAGCAAGTCTTGTGAGGAGCGGCTGAGGGAACTGGGGTTGTTCAGCCTGGAGAACAGGAGGCTGAGGGGAGACCTTATCACTCTCTACAGCTGCCTGAAAGGAGGGTGTAGCCAGGTGGGGGTCAGTCTCTTCTCCCAAGTAACAACCAATAGGACAAGAGGAAATGGCCTCAAGTTGTGCCAGGGGAGGTTTAGGTTGGATATTAGGAAAAACTTCTTCATGGAAAGGGCTACCAAGCACTGGAACAGGCTGCCCAGGGCAGTGGTGGTATCACCGTCCCTGGAGGTATTTAAAAGCTGGGCAGACGTGGTGCTGAGGGACGTGGGTTAGGGGTGGGTTTGGCAGTGTTGGGTTGATGGCTGGACTCAGTGATCTGCAAGGTCTCTTCCAGCCATGATGGTTCTACGATCACACAGATTCCGCTCAGCCCTGGTGCTTTAAAGCACAGGCTTAACGCTCCTGGGAGCTGGGGAATGCCTTGTCAGGACAGTGCCTCGGGAGAGAGGGAGCCAGGGCTATAGCTGGCTGCTGGAAAGACAAAAGAATCCATTCCTGTCTGCCCAGCTCTGCTGTTAAAGCACCTTTCAGCTCCTCAAAGATGCTGAAGGAAGTTAGACGAAGGTGCATCACGAGTCTATTGACCTGCACAGCTCACTCCATCAGACAGATATGCCCCGTGCTTCCTGCTTTATCTCTTGGCGTAAGGAGAAGTGGAGACACAAGAGCTTCTTTTACTGAAAGATCAGTAACTTCCACTTTGGGCACAGGGTGTGGAAAGGAGGGGCAGGGAATGAACTATTGCTGACATCCATCAGCACCTCGAGCTGTCAAGGCACCAGCTTTCAGCTCCCCGCGCTCCCGAATTCGGAGGGCACCACAAGGCACTGCAGCACCGGCCCAGACCTTCTCACCTCCGGCCTCGGCCACCTCCTGCAGCACAGGGTGTTCCAGCCCAGGGGCCGGCGGCCAGCTCGTCACCAGACTCACCTCATCGTACCAACAATACACCCACACCTTCAATCAGACCCGCTGCTTTAAGGCATATAGGCACAGGGAAGGCTTTGACAAAACGTTGAAGTTTTTGATGCAAACTCACCCTACGGAGTAAGCCACTTTTACAGACGTATATATAAACGCACACGCGCACACACACGCGCCTTAAAATATTACCTGTATCTCAAGTATCCAGGTATTTCGAGGCAGAAGGGTGCCGCACACCTCTCCAACAGCAACACGCTGGAAATAACAAGAAAGAAGTGTGGTGAAAGCTGCTAAAATCCCAAGCCCTGGAGAGGCCAGCAGTCCGGAGGGATGGCCGGGGCACGAGCACCTGGCGAGGCCGTGGAAAGACACCATCCGTGCCAGGGACAGGACAGCAGGCACAGCGCTGCTAAAAATACGTCAGGGGAGTCCTCCATCGCCTTCTCCGGGCTTCGGTTACACCCTGGCTGGATTCTTCACGTTGTGAAAAATTCCAACAGGCGCTTGACGTTAAATCATGGTAATTAGTGGCAGCTACTAAAACACCTTTCAAAGCTTTCACTAAAATTTCACGAGCTGATTTTATAAGATTCCCAAGGATAAGTCAATGTTTGTGCTTAAAAAAAAAAAACCAAAAAACCCCAAAAGAAAACAAAAAAGCAAGACCGCTGTTCAAACTAATGCCTACCTGCCCAGGTGGCATCAGAGAGCAGCCAAATACATTGCTGGGACTGGTCAAGAGCAGCACTTCGCATCATATATAAATTTTTAAGAGTAAAATGTAAGTGTGGAAGGTGCAGAGACTTGTTCTGCAACTTCACGCCTACCTCTGTAAATACCGCAATAAGTAAGATTCATTTTTCTGTTGACCCTAGTTGTTTTCATATCAAAAGAGCTTTGAGCAGTGCGCAGAAAGTTTGGAAAGCTTCTATATTAGGATACAGCCAACTAGTTTGGCTTCTGGGATTTTGAGCAGGAATTCTGAGCAGGATGAGCAGCGGCACCAGCGACTTCACCCAGGACACATCTGTATGACCGTGCTGTAGTCCAGCAGCTCCGCTTTTGGTTAACACAAGGAGCAGCTGTTTGGTAAATAGCTAAAAGTTTGAGCTCTTCCATGTTTTGGGTTCCCTCTTCCTGCCATTTTAAGATGACCTCTGCTACAAATCCCCTCCACACAGGAGTTGCAACACATGACGGCCAGAGTGTGTTTTTCCAGGCTGTGGGGGGGGAAAAAAAAAGAGGCTACAATGTTTGGTTCAGAGGAAAAGAATTAAAAAAAACCCAAACCTAAACAACCAAAACACCCCCAAAAACCCACCAGCAAAGCAATGCTGTGCCTCACCCTGTCATTCGCCATGGTGCTGCCACGGGGACACTTCCTTCAGGCCAAGACACAAACACTGAGACCCGGAGCCTGTTCTCACACCGCTGTGCGGGACCGACACCGTGCTGCCGCAGGTTCAGAGTTTGAGAAACGCAGCGTTAAGGGCTTTTCTGGGCAGAGAAACCCAAAAGGAGGATTAGGGACGGCTCTGTTTGCAAGCTACCAATGGAACGGTCACATCTGTAATGCTCCATGTTACCTCAGCTTCAAGGCAAATTCGTCATGTTAGAAACCCTATCTTCTATTTTACAAGATGGAGTGGATCTTAGTGGGTTATTTCAGCTGTTGGCTCTGAATCCAAATCATCCCTGCAGAGCAGAGCAAAGCACGTACTTCTGCAACCCACATATCCTCAGTGGTCCCCGTTTTCAAAGTCCCTGTAACACCGGCATTTATCAGTATCCAAAATAAATTTAGTAAACTTTCCTCACCTTAAGCACGCGATCGCGAGGTAAACCTTTGGGGCAGGAATTATGTGAACCGTCAAAAACAATACTGAAAAAAACCCCTCAAATGGAGACACTGTGTTTTATTAATACTCTTCCAGATTACACTTCTATTCCTAAAAAGAAAAAAAAAAAGAACACATCTAAACCTAAGGATTCCATTATTGTTCAGTCCTGGGAATGGAATATTGTTAAATTGGACCATTTTATTACTTTCTGTATACTTTAATATTTCAATTTTTTTTTTTTTAAAAAAGGTCAAATAATACTAGCTCCAGACAGATTGCATATTGAACACGGTAGGTTGTTAATCACCACACATCAATTTCCTGATAAAAATCCCTGATTAAGAAGTTTTCCCTCTAAATTAAGTTTATAAAATTCTCTGTCGGTGGCTCAGCCACTCGATGCTATAGGAACCGCTCCCAGGTTTCTGGTTGCTTTGATTATCCAGCCTCGGGCGCACCGTGGAACCGACGGCCTTGGAGGTGGGAGCCAGCAGTTTTCTCCTGAACACCATCTGTTGAGCAACAAGGAACGAGACACAGTCTGCTTCGAGAAGCCTAAGAATCAGCTCTCGGAGAAACAGGAAAGGTGGCCATGTGTAACAGAGGAAGAAAAGAGGAAGCCTCATTACTCCGGAGAGCAGATCCTCAAAATTCAGCTGAGCCAGGTCCCGCAAAGCAAGAAAACCACACAAATCCCACCACGGGAGCAGGCACCGCGGAGCCAACAAAGCAGGCAAGAAGCAGATCTCTGCTGAAGAAGCTGTCCACAAACGTGTCAGTCCCATGAATCATTTGCTATAAGAAGTTCAGTGTCTCATCTTCAGTGCTTGTTTAACTATAGTTCTGTACATTATATACAAAAACGCACAAGGACAGCTGCTTGATGCTTCCAATCCTTGTTCTTCTGCAGTGATGAAAAATTTTAAAAACCAGAGTCTGGGCTTATAAATAGTGCAGAAAATGCAAATGCTAAGAAGACAATGCCTCCTATGATTGTCACTGAAAAGGAAAAACAAACCAAAAAGGAAGTTAGATACTGAAAGTTAAATATCTTCCACGACACATCACAGATCTCTTTTTTCCAGATGTCCGATTCCCAAGTAATTTTACTTTAAAATTTATGCCGCAAACAGTGGACTTTTTTTCTACCTCACTGTCAGGTTGCCCATACGCCATCCCACTCTCTAACTGCATCTACAAGAATATATTCTGGTCCTTAGAAGGAAGCTCTGTATTTATTACTTTAAATACCTGAAGTACTTTAAATACTTAAAGTATTTATTACTTTAAATAGTATAAACCTATTTATTTTTAATAGTATTGTTGAGTATTTGGCTGTATGGGGGAAATTAAGATACAATATTCTCATGCTGGAGCAAGCCATCAGTTAAGAGTAACGTACTAATTAGCATTTTTTGCACAGTTTAGGTAACTATCTTGAAATTTTGAGACAGTATCAAAAGCCTTAACTGCTTGCCATGGCTGCAGTCTGCTGGAGGCTGGGACAGTTTTCCAGGAAAGCACCACCGTATTTGGACTGTTCCCTGTCTCTTCTCTAAACAAGCTAATGAGTTAGATGATCTCTGGCCTAACCTACTAAGGCTATTCCTGTGGCCACAGACCCACGCTGAGCTTCTAAGGAGCATGTGAAATCACTGCTAGATTAGCACCTTATCATTAATTGCCTTGGCAAGCAAATGCAACCAAAAGTGCGTTTCACTTTTGCAGTGAAGTTGTTTTTTTTTACAACTTCTGCAACTGCAAGAAGAAATATTCTGAATGTACAGCTTCACAGAATCCTTCCTGTGAGCAAGAAACCTCACTGCATCAAGGGATTGACAGCTGAAGCAAGCTGCAACCTAACCTGAGGAAAAACAACCAACCCAATATAACCTTACTGGTCCTGCCCGTTACAGGTAGCAGATATGATAAAAAAAATAACATTATGCCACACACAGAGTAGCTTTTAAAGCTTTTATATGGTTGGCATAACTTGTACGCATGCAGTTCTCTTGCTCACCTGCAGGCCTGCACTCAGAATTGCGACAGAATTACAATTCTATTATTGTTCTATTGAACAATATGTACCGATTATTCAAAATACTGTACTTCCTTCCCCTGGTCTCCTACGAGCTAGCTAATAGCTAAGCAGAACGTGCTTCACCTGTGTCCATCTTTAAACCTGGAGCTACAACACTCATTTTGACTCCTTAAATCAGAGCCAGTAAACCGTTAAGTTCAATTAAGGCCGGAGCCCTTAGAAGCACCCCGTGCAGGGCGGTGGCACGTGGGGACAGCCAGCCTGTGGCATGGCACAGGGTCGCTCCCCTCAAGGGGACCCGACTGCGGGGTGGTGGCAGGGCAGGCGGGACAGAAGACACGGACCCAAAAAAAATGAAGTTTTGGGGTTTTCCGAAAGTGTTGAGAAACACTGTTCTCAAGCATGCAGTCATTTATGCCACAAACGTTACCAGCATTAACACATTTTATTTTTGTTGGAGTGAGTTTTCACTTACCAGTCCTAACAGAAATTTTTTGTGCTATCATTCTGCCTCCGATAACTGCTAAACCGGTGCACAGGCAATGTCCCACCGTTCCTCCCACCGCCACACCATAGGGGTCCTGAGGAAAAAACACAGGAAGGAAACATCAGCACAGCTGAAAACCCACTAGGCCTACAACAACCTCCTGCCATGGAGGAGCAATGCCTCGATTCCTCAGTTGCACAGTCAAGCGTGGAAGACACTCTCTGGTGTTTGCTCTGCTCTCCATCACTGCCTTAAAGGCCAGAAACGGTGTACATCAGCTACTGAGACAGACTTAAGTCTAAACCTGACTAATATAGGCGCATATGGCATGTTTCAACCCAGAAGCATCTTGAAGTCATTAAATACAGATCCAGAAATCGCTCTGCTGTACTTAAATAATTAAACAACCTCTAGAGGGAAGGTGGCAGCTGTTTAGAAACACAATACGCATCAGCTGGAAGAACACCAACCTAACGATACAGCCAAACAAATCCATGAAGTACACATGAAAGCTTTTGGCAACTAAAACGTGACTCCTTTGTCCAGCTTCACAAGCTTGTGCTCTACACTCTGCGCTTTTCCCCCCCAATCATCTGTAGAGGGAAGTATGGAAGAATTTAAGCCCAGAGGATAATAACCAGTTTTCCAAGTTTATTGCCAACAACAGTTTTCACACATTGCTGCATAACAAGCAGCTACTCAACACGTGAACAACTCTACTACGTAAAGAGGTTTCTCAGATCTGCTTACACATTACACAGTTAAGGGCAGCATATGTATTAAACACCACATTAAACAGAAGAATTATAAACAAAATCCAATCTTTTAATGACAGATAACGGAGGCAAGGTAGGAGCATAACTGTACAAGGATGAATGAGGGAAAGTGGAGTTGAGTCCCCTGCACATCTCTACGTGAGACTTCTCGCTCCAAGAGGGAAAAAAAAGCTGCTGCCATCACATGAGGAATGGATGAAATCTCTAACCAGCGAACAGCAAAACTGGCTAAGAAATTCTATGGTGTGAAGAAAAGACAACACTGACTGGCCAAAGGCACCAAAACCACAAGCGAGTGAGAAAAGGCAGCAAGCACCAAGCAGAGGACAGGTAGGAAAGTCCCAGGAAGCGCAGGTCAGAAGCACGGCAGGACAGCAGAACACACTTGCCTCCAGGATCCAGGACCAAAAGTTCCTGGAAATCCCCATTTCCCTGCAGTCCACAGTGACCTGCCAAGCCCCTGCTGGCAGAGGGGATCTCACCCCCCAGCCCATTCCCTAGAGCTGTCCCTGGAAGGTAAGAAGTTACGAGGGCTTCCCTCAGCCCAGCATCTCCAGGAGCAGAAGCGCTCAGATGCAGCTGCTGAGGCAAAGCCAGTCTAGTAGGACACTACAGAGTTTCCTTTTCTGTTTTCTTTAATAGATGAATGATTCTTACACACAGTAAAATATTTAGGTGTAAAATCAAGTTCTTAAGGACTGTTGTCAGGACTAGGTTCGTGAAGACAGACTAACTCATTCCCCTGGTGTATGCTCCGAGACAAATTATCACCCTTTTCCCCCCCCGCTCCAAAGGAGCCGTTTGTTGTGACAGGATGGACACTACTCACTTAAAGTCAGGTAGTATTTTGTTTTCTTTTCACTGAAGAACGTATGGTCCCAGCTGACTTATCACACTACTCACATCTCTGTATATAATTTCTTTCTTTATAAGCACTTCTGTAGTACTCCTGCTATGTTAACTTAGTACTTCACAAACAAGGATTTATCTGAATATATTATGAAACAAAGGTGTATAAAAGAATCCTACAGACAAAATGAAAAAAAGATCCAGATCACAATCGTTCCCTGATTTTGAAAGCCAAGATCAAGATATCTTCAATTCACTTCTTGCAGTATTTGTTTTTGTAGCACTTATACAAACACTCCACATGCTGAAGGCACAACATCCCACAGTCTTTAGCTGCAATGCTCAGCACTTGGCAGATGGGATCACAGAGCCCGAGGGACACTTCCTAATAGGACACTTGGAAAATGCAAACCAGAAGTCAACCACCACCTGTGGAAAGACGGGCTTAAGGAACTTGCCTAGCACCCTACAAAAACCTGGGCAGAGGCAGTAACAATTCCTCGTTTCCAAGATGGCATGTACCTGCCTGAACGAGATCATCCTCTCGTCCTGCTGTTCTCTGCCTCCTTAGGTCTAAGCACCTTCCCTGCACTGTAACAGAGACAAGAGGTTCCTACAGATTACAGCCTCCATACACAGCCCTAACTTATCCCTAGGGAAGGTCCCAAAGTGCACTGAAAGAAGCAGGAGTTCTAGGGAAAAAACGTAAATTATCTCAATGCATGAAAGAGCACAGGCGAGCTACTTATGTTCATTAAAAGTTGACTATGAGCCTTAATTTTCCTTTAAATATAATACAGTTACACAAATTCCAATTGTCATGCTGAATATCATTTCAGTTACAGTATTACTGCACAGCAGTTTACATTTTAGTTCTATACACTGTACCATATTCACTTTTTTAAAGTTACCTTTTTAACAGCTTTAGGTTTGCTGGGATGAAGGTGTCTTTTTAAAGCTACTGTATTAAAACTGTATGACCACACAGATCAAAGAAAAAGGTGTTCTGTAACATCTCTCAACACTGTAACAAAAAACAACTGTATTCATCTACAGGACATAAAACAACTATTTCCAGAAATGCCTGTGCCGCCCCAACCATGTAACAATAGTTCTAATAATACACAGAGCTTCAGTGCCTTTATTTTCAGGTCTGGGCAGGGCTGTAACGCTCAGGCACAGCAAGGCAGCAGCTGTGAATCTGATTCCTCCTGCCAAGAGTGTTTTGTCTCTCACAGTTCCCTGCGGGCAACACAAAGAGGGCAAAAGAACAGCGGGCATTCTGCAACACTCACCTCTCTGGCGGCCAAGACTATGGTTGTTAATTGGGAACGATCACCCCATTCTGCTAAAAATGTTAACGTAAAAGCTTGAACAAAGATTGGAGAAATGAAATGTAGCCACTTCCTCTGAGGTATAGTGGTGCCTGGCCCCGATTCCACGTCTCCTGGCCCGTTTAGCAGTTTCGTTCTCTGAAGCTGTGGAGGACAAGGGAAGGAAAAACACCCAACCGAAAGGTTAGAAACGTCATCTAAACAACCCAAGTGAAATTCTTAAACAGTAAAGCTAGTCATTTAGTATCTGGAATGTTATTAGCCACTGACTGCTGCATTATCAATGTAATATTTATATTAGACACCATTTTAAAAAATTAGCTACCTATATGTACAAATGTGTGTGTGTGTGTACATAAACACATATATATACTTGTAATCACCTCTAACCTCCAGTTATTGTTCATCTTGCACTGCTTGCACTTAGGCAGCAGTTTCAGTAGGAACAAACACATGGTTTCTAACCACAGGTTTCCTCCCGTTTTTAAAGAAGGGATCCCCTTCTTCCTAAGTGGTGGCACTCGAATTAAAATTTGCTAAACTTAATCAAAAAAAAAAAAGATTAATACTCCGCCCTATTCCTTAGACACAGACCAGAATATTACAAAAGTGATTATAACAGAGACCTTTGCTGCAACACTACAAACCTCAGCATACATACAAAGAAATAAAAAGTAGAGGCAAGAGTAAACTGTTGATATTCTCTCTGCTAGTAATGCATTAAAAAAACAAACAAACAAAAGGACTCTGCAGAGAAAGTCCCTTTTTTCTGAAAGGCAGGCTTGCCACAGAACTGGAATCACCTGTTGGAAAAGCCTCCGGGGGCCACTTCTGCCCCATTTACCACACATTTTCTGTGTCAGATTATCCATCCCAGACACAGCTAAACACCCCAAACATGACAGTGGCCTTCTGCAGCTTCACGGCTGTAACTATTTCATCAGCCATAATGCACAAAAAGTTTAGGACTTACTTCCTCGTCTTTTTTTTTAATTTCTGCTTGAACTTCCTCCAGCTCTTCCTGACCCTCATCTGGACTCATTTTCAAGCCTTCCCGAAGCATTCGGATGCCAAAAATTGCAAACAGTGCCGTCGACACATAGTATGTGTACACGCGAGGAATAACTGTGGTAGCATAGCCAAACAAAACTGAAAAGAAAACAAACGCACCATTTAAAAAAAATAAGCATGAGGATTGTTTTTCCCCACATCTAAGAAATGCTTACTAGCAAAGTCTGCTATTCAAATATCCACTGACAAATATTGTGTCTTTTGTTAGTTTTATACAACTTTTTTTATTTTTTTTTTTTGCAAGATAACAACACTAGAAGCTCCAACCATTACTGAGCATACCAGAGAGTGAAGTTCACAACATGCAGACAAGGCATACCAGGCAAACTTGATGTGCTGTTATTCCCAAGAGCCAGTCTAAACAACATTATCTTTTCCATCAAGGACTACGCAAGTCCTGCCTTTCTCCAAGCACACCATGAAACTATCACCTGTAATCATGTTTGGTTAATTCCATTTTCATAAATGACTACGTGTTGGATAGCATCTCTTTCCAGTACTTTCATTTATCAGATAAAGTTAGAATAAGATTTTCTACGAGTTAAATCTACGACACATACCCACAAGTCATCCAGCTGCACAAACCCATGTCTGTCTTCTTTTGCCAAGTACAAATACCTGCACGTTACTACTCCCTTCTCTCCCACACTCCCCACAAACACATAACGTGACCAACTTTGATCTTCCTTTAATTTAAAAGTACTGATCCCACTCAAAGACCAAAAAGCTACGTCCATGGTGCATCTACTTTTATGGATATCAAACGTGATCAAACTAAACTAAAACTAGTTTTCAAAGAAGAAGAAGAAATATGTATCCACAACAAAGTACTGGCGTCTTCCCAAACTAAGACTAGTTAGCATTTTTGGACAAAAAAGGCCTGTATAAATGAGAGGGAATTAAAACTCCACACCTAACATTCAAGGCTGCTTGGACCATGCACTGACAACTGATTCTGTTGTTTTACTCCACCTGCAATTAGCTAAAAGGAAGGATATTACTTTGTGTGTTTTCTTGCACACAACTTGCTAAACTTTCTTAGTTTAAAAATGCAGTCAGAAGTTACTGAGTTATTTGGAAATCGATCTGCACTGCCACTACCAAAGGTAAGACTACGAGATCAAAATTAATCAGGCTGTACCATTAGAAAACATAGCACATATATATACAAATAACAGTATTAGTTGCACAGCTAAATAAAAAAGGAGTTTAACTAAACTTCTTTTTGAAGACTGAAAAATACTAAAGAAAAGCAATGCCAAAAACTACACAAAAAGATACTATTTTTTTAGCATTACTTGCATGTACAAGCATAGAAATAATGAAATAAACAGAACGATAAGGCAGCTTATTTTGTCATAAGGGTAATACTGTCTCTAAGCACAGCTTGAAAAAACATCCCAAGTGGCGATTGCTTGGAGCCAGTGAGTTTAAGTGAGAAAGTTTTCCTGAAATTGAGGTGGGAAAAAACCCCAGGAATTTCCAGACACAGCTTATATAAAACAAGGGCACTGGACAGAGCGGAGAAGAAAAAAAGAAAAGAGAAAAGGGGAAAAAAGAAAAGGCTCCTTTCTGAAAAAGAAGAAATAGTTGGGAACTTCTAAACTGGGGGATAAAACAGAAAAGAAAGCTTTTATAAAAAAGCATTAAGACTTGAAGAAAGACTTAGTATCGAAAATGGGAGAGTGGTGATGGGCAGGAGGAGAGTGATTACAAGATTTACAGAACAGTGCATCACCTGCGGTACTAAATAACATTAAATGAAGCAAGCAGTGCAGAAGTGGAAGAAGCAAGGACTGTTATCTAAGCAAGTAATCAAAGAAACTCATACAATGCTATCATTACACACAGTACAAATGGAAACTGCTCCAAGACTGCAATAGTAATTGCAGCAATATACATAGCAATAGCTACACATCCAAAACCCATTCAGAGAAACACTTGCTGAGAAACCTGAAGCCAGTTAATCATCTGTCTCCAATGTATATAAGCCAACGAGCACTATTTCAATTATTTCTGAAATGAGCATGGCTAGAAACGAGCACACCTACAACAAAACTTGTGCTGCATCTGATACACCTGAAGGCTGCTCCATTTTACAGTCGCTGCTACGTAAGCGCCCACAGCTACAGGCTCCTCAAGTGCCACCTGCCACCTCACTCCTTCTCCAGCTCACCCATCCCAAAGGATCGCAGCAGAGCCTCATCTTCCACTTACGCAGCTCCTAGCACAAATCCAAACAGCTACGCATACAGGGATACAAGTCAGATGAGTGAAATTTGTCATCGCATTAAGAATCTTTTGCCTTAAGAGGAAAAAGAGAAGTCACTCCCACATTCCCTTGAGGCACGCTAATTTAGCAGGAGCTGAAAATGAAAAGGAAACTAGTGGCCAAAAAATCAAAGGAAGTGTGTAGGCTCCTAATCCCACATCTCTTCTTTAAACTCATAATGAGGTCTAGGGAGCGTAAACACCTCAGTATAGGTAAAAGCCTAAATATTCAATCTGAGACATGGTCTCCAGAAAAATCTCCACACACTCCTCAAAACAGAAAACTGCATATACCTACTACCTTCATTTTAATTGCAATTAAGATTTATTGATACCTGTGTACCCAGCACATTTTAAGACACAAAACAAAAAGAGAAGAGTGCTAACCTGATAAACATGTCATCAGTCCCAAGGCAAGCATAGCACCAGCCAGTACAGTCAAACGGTTGTACCGCATTGCCATGATGGCTGCAATGAAGAAGGTCTTATCCCCCAGTTCTGATACGATGATGACTGATATAGCAGCCACAAACGCATGAATGAAGCCCAAATTAGTCTTGTCAGCTGACTCTTCATTGACAATGTGAACTGGAGCAACTGGCGAGGACCCCTTCTGTAAGAGGGGAGGAAAAAACAACAACAAAAAACCCGCTAGTTAATTATACCCGAATAGTCAGTTTGCAGAAGTACTGAGCCTTGTATTTCTCCTGTCATATCATACAGTGCAGCGTGACATTTTAAGTATACACCTCTCATGCAGCATTAATGATCATTAACTAGTTACTAGCTGCCACCTACCTCAAATTAGGCACTTAGCAAGATCAGATTGTGCACTGATCATTAAAGCAGTACTTCACTGTACACATTATTACCAGAACATGAGAAGCACTATTAAAACAAAGTATTGGGAAAGCTGCTTTAGTTCAGCTCCAATATTGCTGTGGTTACAATCCCTGGCTACTTACTTTATGACCTTGACCAAACAAGCAATTTTACGATGCAAGTCAAGTATTAAGAATCTAATGCTTCAAACTAAAACTGGGTGACTGGGATAGCTTAGCAGAAATCCGAAAATTTTCAAAAACTGTCAGAATCACTTTCTTCCCTTGCAGAATCATTGCGTCTCAGCTGCATTAAAAATTTTCCACAAGTTTTCAGCAGCTTTTTTTTTTGTACATGCTCTGTATTTGTTGAAAACTAGCTTCAAGACTTTCCGGCAGTCAAACCAGCTCAGCAGACTCCAGATCTCACTGACCGAAGTGTTTACTTTTACAGAGATTGAGACACGAACAGTCAAAAGCAAGACCTAAAACGAGGAAGTCGACGTTCACGTACTTGTTCAGAGATGGCTAAGCAAGCTTGTTGCAGCACATCATCCAGCAGAGACAGACTGCAACATGTTTTAACACAGTGACTTCCCAGCATTCCCCTTCCAGCCCTGCTCTACGTTTCTGAATTTGATATTTAAAAGTTTCCACGCTCTCTCTGAGACGCAGCGACTTCCCAGACCTCCTTCACCTTTAGCAGTGCTGTAAATGTTTTGGTTTCGGCATTTAAAACCTGGCATGCTCTATGTGCTACATCAAGCCATAGGGTAATAATGTTTTCATCCCTCTGAGCACTCACCCGGCGCTGGAACCTCCTAACCGTGAACACCATTTAAAAAGTTTTAACGCAAAAAAATTAATCTTAAATATCGAGGCGGGGGGGGGGGG
>VZSF01010132.1:273929-342292 GCA_013398295.1 Chionis minor | reverse complement strand
GAGGCCATAGCGGCCGAGCGCGGTGCTGAGGAGAGGGCGGTGCGGCGCCCAGGCCCCCTCGGAGGGGCGGAGCCGCCCCGCGCCCATTGGCTGCCGCCGCCCGCTGACGGCCGCCGCTGACAGATGCCCCGCCCCGCCCCGCCGGAGCCGGTCGCCGGAGGGGGACGGGGGCGCGGCGGGAACCCCCCGCCCGGTACCGGTGCGGACCCCCGGCCAGTCCCGGTCCCTGCGGCACGTTCTGCGCCGAGTAGTTGCTCCTGGTTTGCAAACCCATAGCTCGGCTTGGCAAAACGATACAGAACGGAAAGAGAAGGCGTAACAAACGGGTTTAATTACGGTTAATTGGCGAGACGGGCTTCCTCACTTAAAAATCCTTCTCATGTACAAAATAACATATGCCTGTGAGCGCAGACCGCGCCGACACACCAGCGTCCACGTGCTGCATCACGCAAAGTCATCATTCACTCCAGCGTCATGCAAAGGACCAAAATATTCAACGGTTCAGGGCAAAAAGGGCTGTGCAGCCCGGAGAAGAGAAGGCTCCAGCAGACCTTCCAGCCCCTTCCCGTACCTAACGGGGGCCTGCAGGAAAGCTGGAGAGGGGCTTTTTACAAGGGCATGTGGTGACAGGACAAGGGGTGATGGCTTCAAACTGGAAGAGGTCAGATTTAGATATTAAGAAGGAATTTTTCACTCTGAGGGTGGTGAGGCACTGGCACAGGTTGCCCAGGGAAGCTGTGGATGCCCCATCCCTGGAGGTGTTCAAGGCCAGGTTGGATGTGGCTTTGAGCAACCAGGTCTAGTGGGAGGTGTCCCTGCCCATGGCAGGGGGGTTGGAACTAGATGGTCTTTAAGGTCTCTTTCAACCCAAACCATTCCATGGGGAAAGGAGAAAGAGAGGGGGGGGAAAAAAAAAAAAAAAAAAGCATCCTGTGCCGAGTGACATCATCTCCCCAGTAACAAATTCCTTGGCGCTGCTTGTCAGGTACTGGTTTCCACGTGTTCCCTGCACCAGTGGCCACGGCCATCCTGCAAAACTGACCCCTCTAACACACAGGGGATTCCAACAACCCGCAGTGAGCATGACAGAACCATAACCAACAACATTCATTTTCTACAAATTTTCTCTCTACTGTCTCTCTAGAGAGAGAACCTTCCATGATTTTCCCAGTTTAGGGATAAACAAGGGGTTTTCATCAATGAATACTGACTCTGGCGCAGAAGAGAGAACGCAGAGAATGGGTCTGTTTAGCTCCACTGCTGAGCATGAGTCATTCCTCCAACGCAGCTTTCTCCACCGGTTTCTGTACTTGCAGTCATAAAGCAGTGGTTGGTTTTAATTATCAACAGCGAAGCACAGAAAGACAATACTCAATTTGCTTCCCTCTGAAGTGATTCAAAGAAAAAAAGACTAGGAAAAAAATACGCTTAAATATCAGACGCGGCACGAAACAGAGTATTTCAAATGATTCCCTCCACCTTCCTTTCACTACACAGTTTCCAGGTATATGTATTTTGGCTTGCTGCACAACAGCAAGTGTTTTATGCATAAGATGTAATTATAAAAACAGAAAAGAGCCAATTAGCATCTCTTCAGTTTGAATTAAGGTCTTCAGCAAACCTTTTTTTAGCATGTATGATATGCAGAGACCTTACATTTCCTCATGTAAATCAGTAACATGGACGAGAATATCATTAAAATTGTGAACTTTTAAGCTAGAATTAGAGAAAATGTGCAATTTTACCTTGGCTTTAATAAACTGCAAATCCCTTTCCTTTATGGAAAACATTTTGCAGTTTGCAGTAAGGATACTTTAGAAGGAATACTCTAAAAAACAAACGGTATAAACGCTTTTCGATGCTTCGGGTAGGAGCTAAAGTTTTTCTGATAGAACTCGTGACACAAAACAGCAGCCAGTGCTTGGTTAAAAAGAACATACATCACTACACACCACCACGTCACGTTGTGAAATCCAAGCGTGACGGCCATAGATATGTATATCAGGAGTTCTGCAAAATAATGAGGGCAGGAAACTCTCTCAAACCAGCCTCCGAAAGGCACGCTGTGGCTCAGACTTACGACCTTTCCTGCAAACAAACAGAAAGAAATTAGTTACAACATGCATTAAATAAACTTTTCCTTCTACTCACAATTACAGAACAACAGGTTCATTAAAGTTATCATCATCATCCACCTCCATCTGATCTGGCAGCTTTGCACTTCTTAATGAAGTAAGATGCCACCTCTGGCTGTTTGCGCAAATACAGAGTAAGGGAACCTATTTTTAGTTCACATGGAGAGAGAAGGAGGTCCCTGAGGAGTGGCACAGCTCCTAAGCATTAGGATGTGTCTGTCCTTAGGATACTAGAAGCGAGACCTTCGTTTTAAGTTCCATAAAACCACATATGCAGACACAGAGACACACACACCCCCCACTCAGCCATCCAAACAGCCTCATTTAATCTACTGAAAGCCCTACAGAGAGCACCGAACTATAGAAACTGAGAAATACTTGTTTTTTAAGGTATTAGAAGCTACAGAGGCCTATTGAAACAAGCAGGAAAAAAATCATCTGAGTAAAGATGAAACACCTTACCTGATTTACTTTTTCTAAGATTAGCTAGAACCACAAGACATCTGTGTTGGTGAAGAGAGGCCCAAATGTACATCAGAACTCCTACAACGTGATACCAGCAGATCTGCACAGAAAGCCATTTTCCTGAATGAAATACGTTTCATTAATATACGGCCAGGAAACACCTTCCCAAGCATCACCCCAAAACATTGTATATGTTTTTAAAATCTTACTGGCTTACAAAATTCTAGAAGGGAGTCTCTAATCCATTGAAAGATGTTTTTAAATCCTGCACATTTAACTGCTCAGCTGGTAGTTCACTTCCCTTAACCGCTCTATGCTAGAAATACCTAGTTCTTAATCCAGTAGCTTGAGGTACAGCACAATGTATAACCGATACATAATTGATAGTTTTAAGACCTCAGTATCCAACACTGTCATTCTTATCATCCTAATTAAAGATGTCGCCATGGCTCAGGTCAACATTTAAGTACACAGTTGTTTGTCTTGTTCACAATTAGATACAAACATACACACACTGACACAGTAATTTCAACAACTGTACTGAAGATGATTTCCAATGTACACGCCAATACACCACCTCTAAGAATCTACAAGGTGTGAAAAGCAGAAGACACATCCAGAAAGAAAAAGGTTCTAACCTAAACCTTTTTAGGTTTAAACCTAAGATCTCCTAAACACAGGAGATCTGAAGGTTCTTCTAAAAAAATCGCTGAATTAAACTAGAGCTGACGGGGTTGGAAGTGGTTAAAAACTTTGGTAAAGTTACATCCTTGGTAATGATCACCTTATAAAAATTAGTCATGGAAGAAGCGCTACAACCAGCTTATTGTTTGCCTGTGCAGAGGAACAGCAACTCAGCTGTGAGACTCAGTTGAACATGCTGACAGAAACAAGTCATATAAGTCAAATTTCTGCCATATTAATGGAGACGTTACAGTCCGGAGGGAAAGAAGAAACTGACTGATGCAAGGCAGAGCAGTGGTGTGGTGAGTTCTCAACGGAAAACAAAGGAGCCTTGCAGACTCACCTCACAGTAAAGCTTACAACAAAAAACCAAGCTCCAGTTTGAGACCTGAAGTTGCACAGCAGCACTTCAGAACTGGTACCTATTACTGTCCTTCATAAAGTGTACGTATCTCGTCGCCAAACTGATCAGTAATGATCCTGAAAGCATCTATGTGAGATGTCTTTCAGGAAATAACAGTGATGGTTAACATGAAAGCGCGGCTCAGTGTCTGTGTGTATGTATAATGCGGGCTGATTATATGAAATAGCAAAATGTAGTTACTTTGAACTACGCCAGTGAGTATTTTGATGTCTTCCCAGTTAATATTCTCAGACAAGCCGCCCTCTATGAAACTGTGTTTGCCATGATGGAAACAAATGGGAGTAAAACCACATCTTTGGTAGTAACTAAGGAGGCACTTACCATTCCTGACGTTCGTAGGCACTTGACATAGCACAGTGGAGCCGACAGCGATGTAGTAAGCCAGTCCAAAGCAATACTGCACGATATGAATAACGCTGTTGGAAAACACGCTGGTCCAGAGGCATTCTGCAAGTCTTCGACAGCTATGCAGCCAAAGCAGCAGGAGAACCAGGAGCGCAGAGAAGCGCTCACAATCTGTTTGCGGATAAAAACCAGCAACTTTGAGACACATGGAAACAATTTAACACCAACAGTGCTTCAAAAAGGCTATTTTTTCCCCTCCCCACAGCAAAATTTTCCCTTCATTTCAAATTAATTGAGCACCGGGGAAAATATTTGTACATCTGAGGCACTGCTGACCACAGCAAGATTACTTCTAGAAGGTGCTACGGGCCCTTTCTGCGAAGAGAGCTGTTGAAAGCCATCATATCCATAAATTAGCACGATTTCTACCCTGAATAATGACAAACGGCCTTGGTATGCCAGGAAAAAAAAGAAAGCAGCTGATAAAGTAGCACTTGAAGAATAAAAATTCAGCACAGGATGGTAGTATAGGATTCTAATATTTATATGGCTGCATCACAGTAGCTGGAATACTTGCCCGTGTCCTCACTCTGAGGATCTCTGCCAAGAGCACGGTGCACATGCTCAACCCATGATGGGAGCGACCCGCTGAGGAACTCAGCTTGGAAAAGACAGATCAGCAGAAAGCCGTTCCAGAGCACAGAAACCACATAGAAGTGAGTAAACCACCTGTGGGAACAAAAAGGGGCTTCATTAATGTTTCTCATCGTTCCTTAGTTGGAAATACAGCTGCAGGACATGCTTACCTGATGGTGAGTACGTTCCCTTTTGGTTCCCACATCAACGAGTACACAACTCGGGGACTCTAGTGGTACCAAAAGCAGGCATAACCCTAATGCCTTCTTCCCTCGGTCAAATGCTGCCTGGAATAACCTTTAATTTAGCTTACCTTACTAAGCACAGCTGCACTAAACAGGACTAAGTGTAAACCACACATTGCAAAGGTATTCCTCAATGCTTACAACTAATCACAACATGGACAACTTTTTCTTTATAATTTACACCACTGAAAGCATATCCAAATTAATTTTCTGGACATTTCCAGGCTGTTGCGCCTAGCGGCAGTCCCGCTTTCCTTAGTTCTAGTGGATGCATTACATGACTTGCTAAAGTTCACAAACAGCAAATGCAGATGGTAAAAGGCACCCAGAAGTAATTAGTCAGCTGTTCGCTAATGTATATCGATTCTCTGCAAATTCAAGGTCTGCAACAATCATATAGGAAAAAAAAAACAGAGACCACCAATATGACTGGGTGATTACAATGCAAGACCATGCGTTTTTTTGAAGAAAACAAAGAATTCCCCCAACCTCATAATGCACTTACGAAAGTGCATTATGCATTACTGAAATACAAGATTTTATGGTCAAGACAGGTAACTGGACGAAGTTAAACAGCCTACAATATCCAGCTCAAATCGGGTGATCCAGCATTTCCTTTTGGTTTTAAAACTAAAGTCTTTCTGGCTATGCATAAAAATTGCTACCTGTGGAAACACCGGCAGAGATGAAATACATACCACGGGAAGATGCTGACAGCCTTCCCTTGGAAATGTAACTATTGGTAGAAAACTAGGATATAACTGTATAGTCAGAGAAGACCATGTGTCTCTGGAACATGCAAACTTTTCTTTTGGGGGAGTGTAGGGATACAGTGCCCTTACTCAGTGAAACCAAATAAAGTGACCCCCTCCCAAAGCAGCTCAGGTGTCTCTCAACAGCGATGCAAAGGCCAAGTCAGAGCTACGGAGGCAGCGAGCATTCCTGCATGCTCCAGACTGCCTTGACCATTAGCGGCATTTGCTTCCTCTTCCTACCAAGCAGAGGCTGCAACATTCGCTCTGCTGATTCGCAACACCAGAAGTAAACTTTAGCCCCTCTCCCCCGTTTTCTGCTTAGAAGACAAACAGAACTCGCATATTGACAAAAACTCATCGCCACCTACAAGTTTCAAGCTTTTTCCCTGCAGTTCTGTTACTCAGTAGGCTTCAGTCTCATCTCTCGCCAGAGAACTTTCTCCACACGCATTTCTTTTTGCTACCAGCACACAAACAAGCCCTGCCCGCCTAGCAGAGACATGCCCTGTGAGCTTTCAGCAATCCCAGTTATGCTGGGGACGTATCTGGCTTACAGAGTGATCCAGCACTGCCATAAGTACATGTGTCACCCCTTGAGGACAGATATGTTTGCTATTTACCAAACCAATCTGAAATGAATCGTAACATTTGACAAGATGGAGTGGCAGAGTTAAAAACAACCCCAGGCTAGTGGAAATACAGTGCTTGTTTGGAAACAAGACACAGATGAATGGAAACAGCAAATGCCTCACCAGCTACCTTCAGGATCTTCTCTGCTCTTTCAGCTAGCAGCGTTATGGGATCACTCCTCAAGTACAGAATCGCTTTGCAGATGTTGATGAGCTCGAGACCAATTCCCTGAAAAAGCCACGTTCTTCAGGCACCACCCTCCCTAAGAAGAGGTGGTGGGCAACTCCTGTTGGGCAAAGGTCAACTCAAATAAGAACCTACCTTAGGAATGTGGCACTTTGCAGCACGCTGCAATTAAGACAAAGCCTTTACACACCCTTATTATCGCTGAGCGCTTAACCACATCCCTGGCTATTCGCTGGGACCAGAAGCATGATAACCAAGATACCCCATCACAACCTTTACCATGAGTAATAACACACTGCCTCACAAAACAGCTTGTTTTAACGTTTGGTTTGAAAGCTACGTATATAAAGCGCCTCAAGATGGTCGCACCGGAGGCGATGGGATTTGGGATAGGCGGCCTCCCAGTCCTCTCCTGCCAGCCTCGCAAGAGCCTGTGGCGCCTACGTTGACGTCAGAGGCGCAAATCTCGGCTGATCAAAACCCATGAAAGCCCAGCAGCGGAAATGTGGAAAGCTGGAAATGTGGTTTTTCTCCCCTTCCTTCACCCTATTAAACACCTGGCAAGAGACGTGCTTGCCTAACGCTGTGGCTTTGGCCTTCTCAGGGGCTGTTCAGGCCGCAGGGCCCAGACGGTTACGTTAACACGCCGCTGCTACTGTGCTAACTACATTTCAGTTTTAAATTTTAAACATTCTAAAAAAGAAACCCTGACGGGAGAAGACGACCGAGCTTCCGCCCCAGCCCGTCACAGCGGCGCACCGCCCCCGGGGCGGAGCAGACATGGCGGCGGCGAGCGGGGCCCTGCGCGCCGCCCCCTCCCTCACCTCTTGGGCACCTGCAGGAGGCGCAGCCAGGCCGGGCGCGGCCCGCAGCCGCCCTTCGTCTTCCCGTAGCGGATGAGATCCTGGAAGAGGCCGGAGACGAAGCCGCCGGGCCGCCGGGCCCGCCACGGCGACAGCAGCAGGGCCGCCAGGAAGGCGGCGGCCAGCAGGGCCCAGGCGGCGGCCAGCACGGCCGGCATGGCCCCGCTCCGCCCCGCGCCGCGCCGCGCCGCCCCGTCCCGCTCCGCCCACCGGGGCCTGGCGGCAGCGCTTCCCTTTCCCCTTCCCTTTCCCCTTCGCTTTCCCCTTCCTCTTCCCAGCCCGGGGGGAGCGGCGGGAAGCGGGGTCGCTGGGGCTGTGGGTGGCTGGCTGGCTGGGTCCTGCCTGCTCTTGCAGGCCCGTGCGCTCCTGTATCCCGGGTTTTATTCCAGTGATACTAACGGGGTTGCCGTGACAAGGAGGGAAAGGCTTTCCTCGCCCTCCGCGTGCCCTGAGAAATGAAGGAGCCGAGCAGCTCGGGGCCCGCCGGGAGCCGCTTCCCTCGGACCCCCCGCCCCGGGAATGAGCCCCTGCCCGCATCTCTGCTGCCGGCGTGGGGACGCGGGATGAGCCGTCCCGTCCCGTCTCCGCCACCCCGGGAATGAGCCCCTGCCCGCATCCCTGCTGCCGGTGTAGGGACGCGGGATGAGCCATCCTGTCCTGTCCTGCCAGAGAGCGGAGCATGGCTGGGCAGGGTTCAGGGGCCGGGTTGTCTCACCAGGTAGCACTGGGCCAGCCGCCTGGCACGCTGCTTCCGAGGAGGTGCCAAGAGACCTTTCGGGCTGCCCAAGTTCAGAGCTCAGAGGGTCCCTCTGATCACATGGGGATCACCCCAACTGCACGGGGTCCAGCTGGAGGTCTGTGACTAGTGGTGTTCCCCAGGGGTCAGCACTGGGCCCAGCCCTGTTCCATGTATTCATCGATGACCTGGGTGAAGGGATGGAGTGCGCCACCAGCAAGTTTGCTGGTGACACAAAGCTGGGAGGGGTGGGTGACACACCAGGAGGCTGTGCCGCCATACAGGGACTCCTGGACAGGCTGGAGAGCTGGAGAGAGAGGAACCTCATGAAGTTCAACAAGGGCGAGTGTAGGGTCCTGCACCTGGGGAGGAATAACCCCGTGCACCAGTACAGGTTGGAGCTGCCCTGCTGGGAAGCAGCTCTGCAGAGAGGGACCTGGGAGTCCTGGTGGACAACAGGATGCCCACGAGCCAGCAGTGTGCCCCAGTGGCCAAGAAGGCCAGCGGCATCCTGGGGTGCATCAAGAAGAGCGTGGCGAGCAGGTCAAGGGCCAAGTTGTGTTTTTCTGTGCAGTTTGGGCTCTGGGGTGTTTGTGAAGGAAAGGATAAGGAATGTGGCCATTACGGTGGCCATGAGATAGTGGCAGCCAAAGGGCCTACAGGCATGCTGCTGGGGGAGGGAGCTGACGAACAACAGCAGGACCCCGGTAGGACAGTCACACACACCCAGGGACACGCGGTGCCTTGTGTCATGTTCCCCTGGGTGACAAGTACCCAACTTTTCGGCACTTCAGTCATCTGCTGAATTTAACTGACCCAGAGCCATGGAGGTACAGCTCTCACGGAGGTCAGTGAACTAGCAAGTGCTTAGTATCAACTACTGTTCCGCCAATGAACCTTTATTTAAGGGACAGAGAGCAGAAAGGCTCTATGTGTGGGTCCGTAGTGCACAGTAGGATTGAGGCTTTATTTTTCCTTGGCTCCCTGTGTCACTGTCCGCGTTGCATTGACTGCAATGTTCGTAGCAAAGCCAGGCAAAGAGGGATTTAGGTGGCACGAGCTGAGTCTTGCTGTGCACTTTACTGGGATATATAGGTGGGAAGGGAGGGAAATGGGTGTCTGAGAAGCACAGCTGTAACAGGCAGAGATCCCTTTTAGTATCTGTCTTATTTGCTGGCTCCAGCACTGCTGCCAAGTGGGCTTTCCTGTGGAGCAAGTAAAAGCCACAGCATGAATGCCATGCCTGCAGATTAGCCCATGGCAGAGACCACGTGCAGCAGCTTAAAGGTGAGAAAAGCACTGTTTTGGTGAACGCTTGCTCAAAAATCCCTTCCATCTACTATGAAAGAGCTGCAGAGTCCACCCATCAGCAACTCCACACCAAGTCCTGCAGCGTCCCCATGAGATATCATCACCGCTGTAGTTATCACAGTGAACCGTAGGTTGCAAGGAACAAATTTAATGGTGGAAGAAAAATGGTGACTTATATTTATGCACCTTCCTTTGCAGGTGGGTGCTGGTTCTGTCCCTGCTGAGTTTTCAGTTACACGGGCAGATGCTGGACTTCAGGTGGGTCACTCGGCAAAGGGGGGTGATCAGCAGAGGGCTGTGAAGTTGCAGCCACGAGGTTTTCTTGACCGCCCAGTCGGTGCTTCCTGCACACCCAAGGTATCCCCAGCTGCCAGCTGGCTCCAGCCGCAGCCGGTGCTACGGCAGCACAGGGAAGCAGGATCCGACCTCCAGATGTGGTCAGTTTGCTGGTTGTTTCATCAGAGTTTAGATAATTGGAGGAAGAAGGCAAGGAATACAGCTGTGAGGCTGGGAAAGGGTTTGAAGGAGAGAGGAGTCGGCAGTTGGTCATCTTAAATATACCTTCTATATTGATATTGGCAAGTTATGCTGAGGAGAAGATATAAGTTGTATGCTGCTACTTCTCATAATTGTGTATATTTTTTACACAGCAGTAAAAGCCCCTCTCTCTAGGAGCTTCTTCCCCAGTGCTGTCCATCTGTGGCACATTATATCACCCGAGCGCGTTAATGATTTTCCCACTTTTTAGGCGAATAATTCCCTCTAGGTGGCACCAGCACTCTTCGGTTGCCCTTAAACACGCCCGCCCTGAGCTGGGCTCTGGGTCCTGCTGTCCGGGAGGTCTTCAAACATCCTTCCAGCATCCTTCCAGCATCCTTTGAGCACCCTTCCAGCATACTTCCAGCATCCTTCCAGTATCCTTCCACCAGAAGCACTGCGCGACCCTCACCTCGCAGCCCGTCCTGGCCGTAGCCATCTGTGACAGCCCGTAGCGTTTGTAGGCTTTGTAATTTGGCATGTGCAAACGTTTGTGGTTGCCCGATAGCTTTTCTTGGCAAATATTTGTTCTCAGCTCGGTGACGCTTATGCCATCTAAATGGGTGGAGTTCAGCTTACCTAACTTTACCCATCTAAAAATTAACTAGCTGAAACTAGTTAGGTGGCTTCCTAGTATAACTGATGGATACAGGTTATCTCCTCAGCGCCAGGTTTTTTTCACCCTAAACACAGATGTTGCAAGCTGTTGAGCTGAATTGTCCTCTCTGGTGAAGATCCTCCTACGGGAAAGAAAATCTTTAAAGATCCATAATAATAATAGGTATAAGTTATTTATCCTCCTGGATCTAGAGTTCGTTGGGTGGGTGTCACGCAAAAAAGCTTTCACCTTGATTAAAAAAAACCCCCACTTTTTCACAAAGTCCTGGGTCACACAAGAGAATGTAACTGCTTCGTGTTTCCTGCCTGTTAAGGAGACCTGCTGGAACCGTGTATAGGCTGCTGTGAGACATCACTTCCAACAATAATTTTTCAGCAAGGAGAGTGGAGAGAGAGCCTGAAAAGTGGCTGTGCAAAAGGTGGGAAGGAGGGTTGAGGCTTGGCTGAACCACACAGAAAATGCTGGAGCGAACAGACGAGAGCTCAGATTTATGTACCATGAAGCTAGACTTGTGTGGGCCACTGTGGGCTATGTCTGATAGCGCTTCATAAAATGCCTGTGAGAGTGGGAGAGAAAAGGTCTGCTTCGGAGATTTCTGACTCAGACCATCATATTATTCAAAGGAATTTAACTGTCTGAGGGACAAAAATTGGCATCGCTTACTGGCCAGCCCAGAGCAGATTTCACAGCAAGTCTGTCCTTCATAGACTTACCCACTGGTTTTATGTGGTGATTTTAGTTTTTGGGTGTTTTTTAATTTATAAGGAAGAATAGGGAAATTATTCAGTTACTCAGTTATTTTTTTTGCTGGTTGATTTGTTCAGATTTTTTTTCCAAGGAAGATTTTAACTTGCTAACCAAGCCCAAAAAACTTTGTGAGTAAAATAACTACCAGTGGGCGCCTTGGTAATCTCTGTGAGACAGGATTCAATGTGAATTTAGGATAAAGGCAACCTTGAAAGTACAAATAGAGGCCACTGTCCGTCAGGCCTTTACAAATGTGCTTAAAGCCAATATAGGTGAGGACCCTAAAATCTAGATACTCAGTTATGGGACAGGATAATCTGTGATAATTAAGTTGGTCAGTACCAGTGGGTCTGGGAACTTTAATTAGTAATGCATTCCTTGATTCAGTTAATTAACATAATGGGGTAAAGTCACACACTTCTGGGATTTGTGGGAAAATAAACCAAGAAAGCCAGCAGATCGCTACATTTTGAAGGTTAAAATACTAGCATGTGCTCTACTGGTTTTAATCACTGGAAGATAATACCGAGATACTGGGGCCAAGAAAACAGAAATCACAGAGCACAAAAAAGAGCGCTTAGGGATGTGAGAAACTTGCACTGAAACGCACTTCCCACCATTCAAGGATCACTACGTGCCCTTGGCTTTCAAATTAGAAAATGTGAGTGTTTCCACTAGCTGACGGAAAGCAGGAATTGCTCTCTGATAAGAGGAGAGCTCCCGTGTAGGATTGGTGCCATGCTCCTGAGATCAACACTGTTAACGTTTGCGTAGCTCTTAATGCATAATTCATGCACACGAATCCGTAGACTTCAAGGTGTGACTTCTACATCTCTTAGAGCCATGATACTAAGATATAAGACTTATTCACTCTTCAGCTGTATCATTTGCTGAGTTTTCACTGATCACAGCGAGCAAGTATCTTGCCGACATAGTTGACTTGGAATCCGAGACCGTTTGGAGTTTCGCTCTGGGCATAAAAGCAGCTTTATTACAGCTTGTATGACACGGTATCAATCGCGGGCTAGTCATGTGCTGTGAAGGCTAAGTCTGGGCAAGTTGTCATTTGCTATATGAACCTGCATTTGGATTTTTAAAAAAGCGTCATTGTCTAAGGAAGTTTGTAAGGGAAAAAACTACCTAAAGCTCATAATTATCACTGGAATCATTTTGATTTGCAGAATAGCTTAATGAGAATTCAATACACCTGTAGTTAAGATTTAGTTAAGTTATGGTTAAAATGAGAGCAGGGAAGATGACTTAAAATTCCCAGGGATGCATTATTAATTCTTTCTTTGTCAAAGGGCACTGGTCCATGATACAACCCCAGGGCTTGGCAGGGGCAGAATTCAGACCCTTGAGAGCAGCAAATAATTGACTCTGTACCGAAAATCCTCAAAGGATTTATAGAAGACATACTCACCTGTTTCTGTCTTCTGTATATTGTTTTATGTCCTTTTAGAAATATGCCAGAACCTATTTGCTTGCAAAAGAATTGGGGTTTTCCTGGAATAGAGACTGCCTTCAGGCACGGGTTCAAACGTAAAGGTTTTTCCCCAAGATTCCTGTTGAAACTTTCAGACTCAAATACAAGAGCTGAGAGTTCCGGGGCACCGGACTGCCTGCCAGAGGAGAAGGACCAATGCTGATAAAAGCCATGGAGGGCAGTTAAACAGGGCTATCAGCTGAAGAGGGAAAGTTCTGAGTAAACTTGGCAGGCAATGAGAAAGGTAATAGCAACATTTATAACTCACAATTGGGAAGGGTCAAAATTTCCTCATGAAAACAAAGACCATTTGTATGCTGCTGTGGGCGCTCTGTGGAAATGGATGGCACTAGTGGCCCTTTCCTACGCCCTCTGGGACTCTACGGAAAGTATTTTGATGCTGGTACCTCTTTCATAAGAATCAGGTAGGAAACAGAAGGGAGTTTGAGACATAGCTGCTGTTCTCTGGGGCTGTAGAAGTTGTTCCAGGAGGATAAAAGTTGCTTCAAAACTCTCTGAAAAGAAAGACTTTGTCTACATCGCATTTTGTGGGCTACTCTGTGGCTCCTTTCCATTTTGAGGAGGGCCAGCCTTCCGTTTTCCATTTAGAGGACTGCCCTATGTGTGGCCAAACTCCAGAGCAGCCAAGCGGTAACGTGAATTTGCAAGGCCAACAGCTTATTGGACTTACACAGCCTGGAGAAACTCTACAGTGGCTGTCAAAAGGAGCCTGCATCTAGTCCGTAGAGGTCATGGAGAGCACAGTTCGGGCTTTTGCTGTTCATGTGAGTCATTCACAGCATTCACAGCAGCAAGGTCTGAAAACTAACTTTTTTTTTTTTTTCTAAAATGTGTTGTAGAATAATCTTGGCTATGAATTTGCTCTTTATTATGTAGAAACTGTGATGTCAGGTTCTGTAGAACTGTTGATTTCAGCTGTAGAACTCTAAGATTTCATCCGCTGTGGAGAAAAAAGGAAAAAAAAAAGGTCCGTGTGCTTTGGTGTTCCTAGATTGAAGCAGGTTCACGATGTGACCGTGGGTCTGGTCACATCTCAAATATCCATATGGCCTCATTTGGATAGAAGAGACTCCCCATTTTGTATTGCGATGTTGTGAACATAAAGATTTATGAATGCAGCTGAGTTCTTTAGATACTTGGTCTATATGTGAAATCCCATACCAGGACATTTGAAGAACATTACCAACATTTATTGTGGGCTAAGGGAATGCTACTACTGAGTAGCGGAAACACCTTCTCAAATGAGCACCATCGGGAGGGGATAACTCTCCCTCGGTATGGGAGGCCTGTGTTCCACAGATGATACAGCCTGCGTCACCAAGCCAAACGCTAGCTTTGGAAATGCCAGGCTATTGCCCTGCTCTGGGATGCAGATGAGTATTTTTTTCTATATGTTATTTGTGTTTTGCTGAGTTGTGCCACAACATGACGACATAGGCTTCACTCATGCATCTGCTTACACTTACTGGTGATCCTGCCTTGGGAAAGGCACAGCGTCTCAATGAACCCTTACTGTCCATGACCTGTGACTAGAAATAAATTCAAATTTTCAACTACTAAGTACAGTTAACAGCTGTAAAAACAGCTGTAGAAAATCATTTGTGTTGCTAAACTTAAACATGTCACCGGGGTATGAAAGCTGTTTATGAATATTCAATTTTTTCCCCACTTATCCTTATTGTATAAATATCATTCTGGCAAATTAACTCTTCCTGATTAACTCAGTGTAATATCGGAAAGGTAATTTAACATCTTTGTTTTCTTATTAATGCAAGTATTCACACATGGTTATAAAGGGCAAAAAGGTGATAGCATGGATAGCGTCTAAGATCTGTGCTAACAGTATATGGTTTGTACTTCAAGCTGCTGAGTTATCTTAGCAGGACTTGGTCCTAAATACATCCGAGCTCAAGCTTTCAGTCCGATGTGCAGGTCGGAAATGAGACGAACTAGTCCTGCCTGTGCAGTATTTCCAAATGAAGTTGTCTCTCTGCAAGAGAACGTGATTTTACTCAAAGGAAATTAATTTTATCTGTACCTTTTGGTTACAAATCCCAGGCTAGTTCTGAGTGAAAGCGGGAGCGAGAACAGAGTCAGCTCCACATTAGCTCACACATCTTGTTTTATTCTGGCAAACCCTTACTTTGCAGTGTTCCTCTTCCCTTGCTGGCATATGCTTAATTTGTATACCCCTTTTTGCCAGCTGCTTGATTAATTTTTATCTTGGCTTGCTTTTCTAATTGATTCTTTGTAGCAACAGATTTTTAAAGGTTTTTTTTTTCCCCCGGTGTGCTTCCTGACAGAAAATCTCTAGTAAATATTTATCATGAAAGTGTTATATTAATAATTTTCTCAATAAATATTTATTAGAGGCTTAACACTACAAACCTCTGAAGAATTGTGATAAATATTGACGACAGCCAAGAGAGAAAGAGTACCTGAAGAGCACTGCGTGCTGCAAGCGTGTTCAGATGCAGCTGATCAGTGAGAAATATCTGGTGATTTTGAGGTAGGAGAGCTGAGCTTTCCCTGCCTACCAGATCTGTTATATGCACGACGGCGCAGGATTAGCTCCTGAGCGAGGGGCACAGAATTAAAAGGCAAATCTCTTAAAATGGCAGCAACTAAACCATGGAAGCTGGGGGTCGACACCGGTTTTAAAGTAGTTTCAAAAATAGGCTGCAGATTCTCCTGCATAGAAGAATAGTCTTCTCAGGTTGATAGACACATGAGAAGTCAGAAGGGTTTTTGTGATACAGGTAGGCAAGCATGCCCGTACGCACTTCATTCGCATCTGTGTGCAGGGCTGGGCAAAATAATTCCAAAAAAAAAAAAAAAAAGTCTGGAAATGGTAAAAGCAAAAAAAAAGGTCATCCACAAGTTAATTACTTGTAGTGCCTTACCTAGAGATTTCCACTGACATAGGCTGCTCTGTTGGTCTCCGAACTAGGGGCTAGAAAAATAAACGGTTATGAGCGGGTAGATATGATGGAGGCGTGTGGGGTCTCCAGCGATAAATAATCTCAGCTCTTGTGTTCAGACACTGCGAGCAGCTTTGGCCAACGTCACGACTTACGTGCCAGATTCATTGTGTGCCGTTCAGCAATCGAGACAGCAGTTAATAAATATTCTTACTGTCCGGACTCAAAACAAGGCTGAGGTCACCCGGGGCTGGCACTGTCACCTAGGAGGAGAAGCAGGCTGCGCTCTCCAGGCTGCTGGTTTCTGGGCTGTTTTAATGAAATCTTGCCCTGAGAGGCTTCAAACCCCTTGGAATGAGAGCAACCAGCCCACTGTCGGAGCACTCGGGATGTAGTGCTCGCATGTGCCTCTGCCCTTCATGCTGGGAGCGCAGAGCGATGTGCTGGCTTGGCTGTACCCGTAGCTCCACTGTGCTTTACGTACAGAATACTATTCCTACTGAAATCCCTCCCAGTCCGTGAAGCAGTTGAAGGAAGAAAGAAGGGGGAGATGAAAAAGGCAGCAAATTGGACCAGCATGTAAATGACTGAGGTTTTTTCCTTCCAAGCGCGTGGGCCATAAGTGTGAGAAGAAATACAGCCAAGGTGGGAACACTAAACCTTCCAGGCTGGCTTGTCTGAGCCGCTGCTCAGGGTTGACAGGGCACAGGGCAATAAGTGGTGAAGACCTCTCCTGCACTGCCGGTCGTTTACGCCGTTTCAGAAGGGTGTAAGTGGCCCTGTCTCCTGCTCTCGTTGACGGGGACCTAGGGATGGAAGCACTGGGTGTCCCACGAGATGGGTCTGTGCCTGGTGGGCTGGCATTCCCTGGCAAGGAGCACGAACACTGCTGGCCAAGAGGACAGACTGTGGCACGTCACAGCTCTGACTGGGCGAGAGCGACTCTCCCTGATCCTTCAAGTTCAGTTATCTTGCTGCTAACTTGGGTCTTATTTCAGGAGCCTCTCCCTATTCAGCACGGGATTAAACCCCAGCTTAAGTGGCTTTGCTGAACAAGGATAGAGTTAAGCTCAGGACCTTCCTCATATTTATTAGCATGATAGTCAGAGGTCTGGCTGTCACGAGCAGCGTATGTAAGAACTGTGAAGACCCGCTGAGTGGCCAGCCTGCTGCTCGTCACTCCTGCCTTTTGATGGGACCATCTGTGCAACGCGGGTGCCGAGTCCCTCTGCTTGCCCTCAGCCCCAGCCTGACCTGGTGCCTGGGGAACAACGGCACTTGCTTCCTCCCCGTCTCTAAAAATCAGTTTTAACAGTGTCTCCTCTGCCTACTGGTTCTCAGTGATCAGAGGGGGTCTGGTGGAAGACTTTGGATTCAGCATTTCCAACCAAGGCCATCCCTTGGGTTAAATTCAACTCCTGACCTGCTTGCTGAGCAACTCTGAAAATCCATCCTGGCTGAGTCGTCATGCATCTAATCCCTAGGTTTTCATTTCACCCCAATCTGGACAGTTTTAGCCCACTGTCCTGCCTAATTCACCCCCTAACAGAATCAACAGCTTCCAAACTGTTTGAGGACTTCAGGAAAAGCATAGTTTCATTCCCAGCGACCCATGCTGGAGTGATGTCTGCGCCGGAGAGGCAGCTCCGGTGTTCGTCAAACCTAAAAGTGCACTGACGGTGAATGTTTTTCTCTGCTCGGTTCCTTCCTTTTATCTGCGTGCAGCATTTGTTTCCACTTACATCTAAAGAGACTTGGAAAATGATCTGATGAATTAGAAGAGGCTACTTAGGAGGAAACGAAAATAACTCCACTCGGCTCTCTGTTGCTTCCTCAAGTCTTTCTGTGACTAGTACTAAGCTGTTATGATACAGGATTTTTGAGATGCCAGGGAGGGAAAAACAAAGGGGTTTCTGTGTAACACTGAGTTCTCCACCCTGGGGTTTGGGATTCCTGTTTGTGGGACTGACACGGAGCTATCCCACCGCTGCCCACCAGCAGCCCTGAGCCCTTGCACGGAGGGGACTCACCTTGCAGAAGCCCCAGTCCGGTCCGCACCGAAACCTCTGTACGCTCCCAGAGAAACAAAAGGGGATTCTTTTTTCATTTCTCGTTGGAAATAAAGAACTAGATCTTAGCAAGAAATACCGCTCCTTCTTCTTGTTTACCTCCGTTCTTTCTGCTTTGGAAATCCAATGCGGTTGGTGGGTCCTGCAGCCAGCCTGGCCTGCAGAGGACAGTGGGGCTAGCCTGAACATGCCACTGCTGAGGATCCAGTAAATTCTGCTAGTGCAGCTTTTTTATAAATATCGAACTGTATTTTGTGTCTTTCCTGTGCAAAAATCTCCCTCTCTTTTTCTCTCCCTTTTTCTCTCTGTCTTTTTTTTTTTTTTAAAAAAAAAAAAAAGCCATGCAGGAAATGTTTTGGAAGGGAGAGTCAAGAGACTTAAGTCTGGAATTTTTATGTACACCAGAAACTTAAATGTGTGGTTCAAGCTGATAAACTTACCACACCTCTTTCTGTTTTCCTTATGGGCTTATTACAAATATCTGGCTTGGAACCCAGATTTATGGTGTGAACAAAAGAAGTATAGACCATAGAGACATGAAAAGATAAATCTCAGGAGGAGACATAAAAGGATTTGTTCAACTTTTAAACTTTTTCTTAGTGAAACAAAATAACAGAAAAAGATCAGAACACTGACTTTTAAAAATGTTCATATTTAAAGAAGCTGTTGAACATTAGTGATGCCACATATTAAATATCACCTCTATTGTTTTATGCCTGAGTTGAAATTACATATACACCATCCAGTCTTGAGTTTCTGGGATCATCACAGTTTGCATTGCTCTCAACTGGAAGTTTGTGCAAAAAGAAGGAACAACAAGCACAGAGCGCGTGAGCTGTATTTTGAAAATAGAGCTGCCCAAAATTTCCCCATGGTGCATTTAGGAGCACTTTTTTGGAGTCATTTCAAGTGGAATGTTTTGTGTAAACTTGTACACTTCCATGATATTTAGTTGAGAAGAGAATACATAGAGAATTTCTGGTTTTACTTGTACAGCATTTTAAATAATTGTAATCAAAATGAACCTTTGTGACTTCAGTTTTGACAGTGCCATGGACTCTGAAGCCACTGTGAGCATGCAGGTCCCCTTTTTCCCCAGCAAAGATGTGAGACTTCTGTGAAAGTTTGATCTAGAACATCTTTTAAGGGAAAAAAAAGGACATCTACTGTTGACTTACTTACAAATTTTCAGTTGTTGAGAATTCCCACAGCCTTTGTTCCAGTGATTAGTTGTACTCACAGGCAAAGAGCTTGCACTTTAATCTGAATTTGTGGCTTCAGCTTCTCACTCTAGGGACTTATTATACCTTGGTCTACAATGGATTTAAAAATCCAGCTTGCAGACTCAACACAAGTGCGTGCACCCGTGATCAAATCATCCTTGTTCTTATTTATTAATTTAGATGCAAACCACCACTTGCATCTGTCAGTGAAAGGCGTAATTTCTTTATGGCTCTTGAATTTTTCAGTCGAGCAGAGTCACTCTTTGATTGCAAGCACCAGAATGAACCCCACTGTTCTGGCAGAAATTTCATCCCTGCCAGGTAGAGAAGAAATCTAACCTTCCTACTCAGTTTATATTATGTAGTATGCACAATTATATAATTGTGCAAGAATTGCACAAGCCATCCTATTGCAGTAGGATTCGTATTTAAATGGTTATTGACCAGTACCCCATTAATATGTAAATACAGTTTAGTTTGAATAAGTCAGTGTGTTCATTTGGTCCACCTAATCATCTGATGGCATTTTGCATGTCAACATCATATGTCACTAAAAATGTAGGAGGATAATTTTGTGAAGTCAGAGCGTTTCTACTGTGTTCACAAATAACTGGATTATGCCCTAGGTCCACTTTTAGGTTTTTAGTGAGGGCGTCTTTGCCTAGACTGCAGCTGTTTTGCCTTTAGAAATGGGGATTTTAGAAAGTAAATATTCATATAAGTCATAGACTCAAGCTAAACTTTTTGAAAAAATGTGTGCTCTAAGTCTACGCAATTTAGTCATCTAATTGCCTAGATAACTAGGGATTTATTTGCCATGGGAAACTAGAAGGTCCTGGATGAGGAACTTAATTGTAGGTTTGTTCTGTCCCCACGTCACTGGCAAGTGAGATTTACTGACCTTTAATGGTGGTTGCTTGGTGTCCCCCATGAAAGGAATTCTTGATTCTTACAACTGCAAGTAGCCACACCATGGTACTGCCACCACGGCTCTTAGCAGGCACCTTTCCCAAAGGCTAGGCAAATGTTCCAAGGCCAGAATGACTCTAGAGACAGACCTGCACGTTCAACCCCATCAGGATGCCTCTCAGAAAAAGAAATGAGGCTCCTCAACAGGAACAGGTGGGGAATTTACGCTGCCCCTACCCGAGTTGTCATTTCCCTGTGGCTAAATAAGATATTTGCTCTTGACCTTTTCAAGAACACTAAATTAACTTAAAAGAAAATCAGGTCTGAATCCAAATGTAAACAGATTATCTCTGGGCCCTAACAAACGAGATTGTGGTGAAGAATTATGTAATTCTCAAATTTGACCTCCAGTCAGTGCAAACCTTCGAGAGCAGTCTCATCTTTATGGGGATCTACTCCAAGCTTTAAAGCTTCTATGGCTCTGTGGTTTTGTCATGAGCACGTAGTAAATGTGTCTAAACATTGCTACTGCCAATGTCTGGACGTTACCAGCTAAGACAGAAGCAGCTAACTGAAGACAGCACGAGCAGGCATAATAACCGTGCATTGATTTTAATGTTACATGGGAGATTTAATAGTCAAGTGACTAGATTACTATTAATTGGATTGCTTATTCTAAAAATGCAAAAGATAAACAATTACTAAAATGAATATGTTAATTTGGCTCCGAGGAAGTGATTAAAAGTAGAAGGAAAAAATGAAAACAAAGCACTACCAAATCCTTTTACTCACTTTTTGTTTGGTAAACGAGATATTTCTATGATACAGCTGCTGTTTGACTAAAAAGAGGCATTGATAATTATAATGTATTGCGAGCCAAGTAAGTATTTTCCATTTGAACAATGATTTTCACTTAGCATGTTAATGTTGACAGAGAAAGACCAAAGGCACCCCTGTGACTTTACCAGTATGTCATAACAAAATGAAGGCTTAACCTGTTTCTGAAGGATTGACTTTCAAGCAGGAAACTGGGCTATTTTGGAAACTCAGCTAATGACACTGTTATTTTTTCTCCTGAGTGATAAGGTTGATGGATACATACCACTTGTATTTTGCTTAATCCTTTTTCTCCCATGCTTAGGACTATCACTTACACCATAGTGTTGATCAATCAATGTATATTAGTATCTAGCTCTACTGAAAAATGCTCTTGTTCCGTCGTTTGCAGCTGTAAAGTTATTTTGACAGAATTGTCTGACACACGGTATCTTTTTTTCATTCAGAGAACTGTAAAGACTAAAATTTTCGGAGGGGAGAATTCGGTGAATTCACCTTCCAGTGAAATCGCAGGGGCACCGAGTGCCCATGTGCCCCAGGAGTCCTGAAAAACCCATCCAAAGGCTAACTAACTAGGATCTTCCTTGCGCTCCACAGTACACCTCACGTGATAGAATAAGTTTCTATAAAATGTGGAGATGTAAAGAGCAATAAATACCCAGAGTTAGGAGATTTAGAAAGGGCACCAGTAACAGTGGCTGCCACAGGTGTTCAAACTGTTAATTATTTTCACTGAACATTTCCAAGGTAGCTCCCCAAAATAAATTCTTACAACGAGCAGACAGTAAAGGATACAATTGGATTACAAAACTCTGCAGTATCAGTGCTTGACTTCCTTATAGAATTTAAAATATATTTTAACTGATGGGGAAGAGTTTCCAGATGAGAAGAGATGTTCTATAAAAACATGATTTTACCATCGCCCGACACTTCTGCAAGGTCAGGAGGGCAGATAAACAACTTCCTGCAGCTGTGGCTACATCTGGCACACGACTGAGGCCGAGAGCGTGCTTCGCAAAGATAAACATATCAGGTTGTATCTCCATAGTCTCCTACACTTCTGGATAAAGCTTGGGGAACTGAACTTGGCCCTGCAGTGCCAGCAGTAATTAATATCTGAAACTGCTTTGGCACTAACGAATCAAAGCAGCCCTGTGGTGAGGTTAGAGCCACCCCACTCCAATAACGTACGGTGACTGTGGGTAGCCTGGTGCCACTGTGCTGCCCCTGAAGCCCCCGGTGATATGTCTCACCTGGAGACTATGGCAGCCATCAGTCCACTGGTGAGATGCTTCGGGGGGCAGCCTGCTGCTGGATACCTGCGCTGGGGAATGGGTTCCTCGTGGCCTGGGGTTGGAGGCTTCTCTCTGTCTTCCTAAAGCACCTTTTCAGAAGACACTCTCACTTTGAATCGCTTCAATTCAGTAGACTTGCTTGGTGGGTATTTCTGGTGTATTGTCACTCCAGTGGCTGGTTTTTTTCCTCAAATGAAGGCTGTCATGGTGCTTTTGGGTGTAGGGTGGAATGTTTTTTGTTTGCTAACTGAACAACCTGAAATAAATACACGATTTTCGACTGACCCGAGGTTGAAACTTTCTGGCATATGGAATGAGACAGCCAAGTTAGCTTTAACCTGAATGGTAATTCCAAAAAGGAATTAATTACATTTTGCATCATTTTTGTATTTGTACAGTAGAGTACCATTGCACAGCTGGAGAGGCATTTCCCATGTAATCCCTCGGGTGAATCGTATGTGGATGCCTCTGTGGGTTTCTGGAGGGAGATCCAGTCCTGAAAAGGTGCATTCCTTTCTCCCTGGACTACCCCAGGAACCCAGTTGCCCCAGAGGGCAATCCAGACCCTTCTCTGAGGCTGGAGAGGAGCAGACCACCCGCTCCTCTGCTGAGGCTGGGCACCCTGCAGAGTAGGGAGAAGTACCTTGCAGGCAAGAGCAGGCAGTGCCCAGCATTTGGATTATCTTCTGTATTATTATTTTGGATACTGGTTCAACGGGAACTATATTGGTACAGTCCCATGACTGGGAGCTGCAACCTTCTGAGCTTGGAGGAGCACCTGGAAAGTGCCCCACAAGCTCTGTGCAAAAAGTCCTTGGAGAACCTGTGTGGAGAACCTTGGAGAACCGGGCAGGCAGTGCCCGGACAAGTCTATCCATAACACACCATGCCCTGGGTGGATGCAACACGGCGGAGGTGCTGGGCTGACACAACGCTCCCGAGGCAGCTTTTGGCCACCCTCTGTTCCATGGGCTGCTCAGAGAGCAGCTGGTGATGGAAGAATCACATTTACACCTCTCATACCAGCCATATCTCCATCACAAGGAGCATTGCCCATCCAGAGGAGGAGCAAAATTCCTCCTCTGCCCTTAGCTTGGCAGTTTGCACTGAGGTATAGCTGTTTGGCGACGTGGTTGTGTTGGTAGGAGCGCTGTTTCCTTGCTCACTTATGTGTTGGACAATTGCTGGCCCTATTGCCTGTAGATGCTTACGATATCTTCCATGAGAAAACTACAGTTGCTTGGACCTTGGCCCCATATTTACCCTATCTGGAAAGAGCATAAGTTTCAGCTGAATTTAATTCAGTTTATCAAATAAACAAAATTCACGAGTTACAAAACATTTTTTTTTATTTTTTTGCAGAAGGCCCAGTTCTGTAACAAACCATGTCAGGTAAGTATTTGTCCACACTTCGACACATCACAGGGAGAACCGTAGGAGCTGACAATATACAAGCCATTTGATGTTGTGTTTCTACCCTGCTTCCTGGCAGACACCTCTCGGAGATGACAAGGGAGTATCATTTTTACATGACGGTGTTTCTACCAAACTGCTGATAGAGCCCTTCACAAGATCACAGAAAGGTCCGTATCATCTGATTAGCATTTAGAGAAGCTGGTGGGCCGGGAGGGAACCGCAGGAGACCAGAGACTGCCACCCTCGAGGGCTGAGAGAGGAAAGACTCAATCAGTGGTTGATAAGGCTTAGCAATGATAAATCACAAACAAAACTCCAGGCTTAGGAATTCACAGCACAATCTGTCATGAATTTCCTTCCCTTCCCTCCCTCCCCAATATCTGATGAGAATTTGCCTTTTAAAACGGTCTCTGGCAATACAAGAAACCAAGCCAGCGAGAACTGCTGAGCTGCGCCTGGCTTTTGTAAATTTTCTTAGTGCTCTTTTTTTTTTTGTTTTTTTACAACTATTTCTTTGTGTGTGTGTGTGTGTCTCCAGGTGTATTTATACAAATTTGGCTGGTAGGTGGTAGCGGGAGGAATTTTAAAGTTCGTGGACTTTTTTGTGAATTTAAAATGCAAAAATCTCATGTGAAAAACACCTGGTAGCAGCCTACCAACACTTTAAAAGAGGGAGGTTTGAAACCTGCTTGGGAGTCCCAGTTCCCTGCTGAAGAAGACGGCAAAATCCCTTGAACAATTGTTTTAGAATTGACTTCAAATAAAAAGAGCTTCTCTACAGGAGGTGCTTCTGCTAGGAAGAGTGCTCTCCACATCAGATTTCCCACCCGTTCTGAGAGGCTGTAACACCTTATTTTGCCAGCTGCATCCATATGCAATATGCATGGAATAGGAATGACGGTGTAGGCCATGCATGGGCTGGAGGTACATCTTCCTGCGCTGTGGCTATGGAGAAGAAGGAGCCCTGTGGTCTTAGTCTAACGGGACAACACATTTACTGGACACACATCTGGGCACGCGGCTGCCATAAACGACGACGTTGTTACAGGTCTGCTTCATCCTCTCTTCCCCGTGTTCACCAGTTAATCCATGCAAAGGGAAGATGCAGAGATCTTAATTCTCCCCTTCCCTAGGAATAGTATAAATAGGACTTAGCGGAGTATTTCCCCTGATTATAGCACTTATAGTCGCACGGAAGCAGGTCCTTGTTTCCTCTCTGTCTGTGGGCACAGCAGCTCCCTGTGGATCCATGAATCCTCTCCCCAGCTGCTCCTGCTTTTCCAGGCTGCTCCTTACATGAAGGCTGGAAGCGGATGAGCCCCATTACCCATCTTTTGCATAAACCAGTTCCCTTCACCTCCTCAGAGGGATGCCAGGCAAACGCAGCAGGCAGGAATGGACACGCACACGCATGGGCCCAGAAGTGGGGTCAAATAATCCACATCTACCCAGTTAAGAAACTAAAGCCGAGGAAGAAACAAGACTGATAGAATGGACCAAGCGTGGAGGAAAGGAATATGTATTTGAGGGGGCACAATGGCAAAAAAAAATAAATGCCAGAGACTGCAAAAAAGCAGGAAAGAAGAAAAGAAGGCACTTGGTGAAAAATCCACCACACTAATCATACAGAAATTGCACATACACTGCTGTCTAGTCTGAGGGATGGACGGTAGGAGCTGCGTTGGGCCTCTCACAGGACTGCACTTTAAAAATACATTAAAACATAGGCTAGTGTGCTTGCAATGAAATCAGTGGGTTTTAACCTGAACGCCGCTGTGATCCTCCTCCTCCTCTTCCATGACAGGGGTATTTTGGGGCAGTGTTGCACTGGTTCACTGTAGCAGCTGATAGGCTACACTGAAGAAAGTATGAATGTTCTTTCCAAACTGAGGAGAGAGAGAAAACTGTTACCAGAGGGGAACACAGAGGAGCTATTTTCAATTTTTACCTTGGTAAAAATCACGTGTCGCACGACTGTGATAGCCTGCTTTTGACATCTGTAGCAATCCGTGCCCTGTAAGAGCAGCGGGATTCCTCCAAGGGATACCCGAGTAGGCAGAAATGCTGACGCCGGCCTGATGCTGGTGCTAACAATGTGCGCCGCTCACTCTTATTAGACAATAACATGTACCCTGGGGTGTCTTCTGGCTTTTGATTAAGCTCCCTGGGATTCCGGCTTTGTAGATTGGCCATTGTAAATGGAGAGGCAGAAGAAAGATGCGATCGCCTCTGCTCCGAGGGTGGTACAACCACCTCTCCCGGCAGGAAGCGTTCATATGCCCTTGATGACAATGGGCAAACAGACAGTGTTTTTGTTTATTTTCTCATAAAGTGCTGATGAACAAATGAGGCAGAGGCATTAAGAAGCTCACGCTGTGAGGAGAGATTTGAGTTTATCAGCTGCTTCTTGGCAAGGGTGAATTTTACATACAGTGAGAATATAAAGTGATCCTTCCCTGAGGGGTGAGACTCTAGAGTTTTATTTCGTAAATAAAAAGGGAGGAGTGCTTTCCTTAGAGATTTGCTCTTTTCTTGAGTCAAGTTTGAATAATACTGTTTATTTTCTCTGACGTTCTTTGGTGTAACATGATCATGAAACACATCACAGCTAGCTAGTCTATAGGTGAGGGGCAGCAGAGGATGAGATGAAGCATCTACGGGTAAAGCACAGTCTGGGAGATACTTAGATCTTTTCTGACTAACGGGCTAAACTCTGCTACTAGACTTTGTTCATTTTGCCATCTAAGCCCTACGATGAGAGGTACTGTTCAAAACTTGGGCTGCCGGCTGCTGTCACTGAAGTCATTACAAATGGCCCAAAATACTACGTACAGACCCTTGCCCAGTGAAAAGGGGCAATAACGACCCCGAGCAATCACACAGATCGCATGCACAGCTCCGTCCTGCCGAGTGGGGAGAGCTGAAGATACTGAACCTCACAGCTAGTACACACGAGTCCTCTTTTCCCTGGTACCCTTGCCTAGGACATCTTTATATATTTCAACAGAGAACTCGTACTACGTGGCAGATTTGGAAAACATTTTTGAATTTACATGGTGAAGCGCAGTGGGATCTTCCCTCCAAAGCATCTCTAGAGGCCAATGGCAATGTCCAGATGATCTCTTGGAAAAAGGTGATGCCATATGGCAGGAAGCCATTTATCTGGCTTCATTGCTGTAGGGAGTGAAAATTGACAGGACAATGCTATCTGCAAGGCTCATGGGGCTGGGTCAAATCCTGATTACCTTACTTATGTAAATAGTTCCCTGCATCTCAATAGCTCTGTGTTGTTACAAACTGTCCTGATTTGCACTTTGCAAACTGGGAGCAGAAATTGCTTCCAAATCTTCCAAACGGAGCTTTTCCCTCCGACAGAAAAAAAGCTTTGTCCTGCCCAACAGAGCCACCCCGCACTACTGCAGCAACCCAGTGGCATTTCACAGGGAGTTTTCTTTTGAAGTTTGGTTGTGTAAGGCCGGAGGAAAACCTTCCCTCCCAAGCATAATCCTGTAGTGTAAAATCAGCTTTATATTTATTTATTTTGACATTCAAACCACTCTTTTTAATGCGTATGTATAAGCTCTTAGGGATTTAAGTCTTCCTCACTTGGTGATTTGCCTAGTATTTCCCATAGTCCCCTATGCAAGGGAACTATTTTTAAGAAATTCCACAGTTTCGGCTTCGCTATTCCTTTACAATGGTTGGAGAGGGAAGGCTGAGGGGGGTAGGGGGTGGGGGGAGTTAACCAAATATTCAAGGGTGATTTTACAGACTCAGTGGAATCCACAACCAGGAACTCAAACCTCTTCAATTACTGCCAAGTCTTCCTCTCAGCTCCCTCTGAAATGACTTAGAGCTGGTGCAGGTCAGGTCTGAGCTCTGGCGAGAGCTGTCCCATGTGACTCCCGGGGAGACGGCGCTAGGCTGCACCTGCCTCTGAAAAACAGAAGATCGGCATGGTGGAGAAGCACTAAAAACAATAAATGAGGGTGCAATGCTTAGGAAATTATCCTTCAGCACAGGCGCCACACGTGCAATAACCTTCCCTGCTGCAGTCTTCCTGTCAGCTGTGGCCGAGCTCCTGGGACTGCAGTCCGTAAAGGGTGGAAGCTCTATAACATAATGGGATCACCTCCCCAGTGCCCAGGAGCACAGTCCTTGGCCCCCCTGGGAACCCCAGCTTTCACCACTCTGCTTCCAGCAGTGCCTATGGTGGTCCTTCCACAAGTGGCTGGAAGGGTGCCAGTCCTGGCAGTGCCGTGGTGTCCACGTCTCACCCACGGGTGACCTGCAGTCACTTTCAGAGAATCATAGAATCACAGAATCACTTGGGTTGGAAGAGACCTTCAAGATCATCAAGTCCAACCATAAACCTATGCCAAAACCACCCCTAAACCATGTCCCTCAGCACCGCGTCTACCCGGCTTTTAAATACCTCCAGGGACGGCGATTCCACCACCTCCCTGGCACTTCCATTGCCCAGTTCCTTAATTTCCCCTTCTACCAGACAACACTGACTGGGAAGAGAGGGGGAGAACTTGTGCGTAGTCTTGGATTCAGGAACAGAGATGTGAGCTAGAAATTGATTTTGAAATGTTTTGCTTAGTTGTTTAAGTATGCGTGCATTTCTTCTGAATAAGATGCAAAATATTATCATAAGATGGAGCAATTCAGATGTGCTCATCTGGAATTAAATGCAATCTTGATTTGTTAATTTTGGCATTTGTGAGTGTGTGTGAAGCTGGAAGAAGAGGGATTCCTGCAGATCTGTGTATTGCCCTGGCAGGAGACTAAAGAAATCAAAATAGCACAAAACCTGGGATAGGATTTGGTCTGCCTAAATCCCACACTGATCCTACTTTCTTGGGCTTGCTAATCTCTCTACTGAAGCCAGATATTATAAGGGGAGCGTTAGCAACTCACACGCGCACTTTTAGGTCTGTCCCCCTCCCTGCACTAATCAAATTGCCAGAGAACACCCCCCCGCTCCCCCCCAAATGGGGTCCGTGGCCACCCCAGTTTGAAGGAGCCCCTCTGCCTGCATCCTAACTGGGATGTGCAGCTATCCATCTGCCTGCCGAGCAGCCGGCGCGAGTGCAGCCCGCAGCAGCCCTTCGGGGCTGGGTCCTCCTTCTCCAGGAAGGGGCATCCCCCGGCTTGTGCTTCCCCTCTCAGGAGCATCCCGGCAGACAGATGGACACCAAACCTTTGGGCAGGGGTGCTCTCCCCATAGAGGTGAGAGGCCCAGTTCACTGCATGGGATCTGCTCCTGGGGGTTGTCAGAGACACCTTCCTCCTGCCTTTAGAGTGAATTTAAGAGCTTATTTTCAGAGGACTAAGTCACCCCCTCTTTCCTCATACATACAATTTAAGTGAAGTGAGCATGTACGTTTGGAGGACTTGATTTTACCACTGTGTAGCTAAGTTAGGCACCTAAATTAGGCAATGAATAATTGCCAAAACATGGCAATGACTCCATCTTTTCCACCAAGTGAAGATGTGCCACACAGAGTCCTCTGATCTCGGTAGGTCTCCCCTTTTTCTCCCTTGGGCTTCCAGTGGCATCCCTGAGACATGCCACGGCTTTGAGGGAAGGACAGGAAGAGGTTAGAACAACTGCACCCCTCCATCTCCTATCTACCTAAATGAAGAATGGTAGCACAAGTTTGTTGCACATGTTGATTTACCTGCAATGGATGGGGCTCAGGATTTATATTTTGGAGGTCAATCGGTTATTGACATATATTTCCAAGTATCCATAAATTCACACTTACATATAGGAGGAACATTACCATTGTCTTTGTCACCAGTTTCCACATCAGTCTAATTTTCTGTATTCATAAAGGAGGTCTATGGGAAAGTCGGAGATAAACTTTTTATCAGGGCCTATTGCGACAGGACAAAGGGTAATGGTTTTAAACTAAAAGGGGGTAGATTTAGACTGGATATAAGGAAGAAATTTTTTACACTGAGGGTGCTGGAACGCTGGCCCAGGTTGCCCTGAGAGGTGGGAGATGCCCCATCCCTGGAAACATTCAAGGTCAGGTCAGACGGGGGCTCTGTGCATCCTGATCGAGTTGAAGATGTCCCTGCTCATGGCAGGGTGGTTGGACCAGATGGCCTTTAAAGGTTTCTTCCAACCAAAACTTTACCATAGTTCTATGATTCTATAATGATAAAGTCTATAATTTTTCAGGTTTTAAAAATTAGGCTCCAGATTAAAACATATTCCTTCTCTATGGCTCTGTCTGCATAATATAATGCTTTTAATGTGGACACTAGGGCCTTAACTGAGTTTCCTATGCTCAGGTATAAGGTGCCATTTGAAATTCCCTGGGGTACCCAGGGCACCCCTCTGGGTGGGCAGCTGTGGCAGACGGTCTTCAAGGGACTTGCCCCTTCCTGGAGGAGACTAGTGGGATACTCCAGAGCACCGCCAGAGGTAGTAAATGCAATTTATGGGCAGCTGAGTCAAGCTTGCACCAACTTAATATGTGTCCTCTCTGATAGTTTTAATTGGTTGCTGTAAAGACTTAGAAAGCTTTGGCTGAGCCATGCAGTTTCCTAACTGCTTATTTTATAAAAAAACAATTTAAAATAGTAATGCAGAATGGTAGTAATAGAGGGAGCCCACCTCTACTGCTAATATTTTGGCTTAATTCAGTTACTCTGTGGAAAGATCTATCACGGCTTGTTTTTCTTGAAAAATTGCTATGAATTATGAAGGAAAAATGTATTCAAAGGGATGAAATTTCTAAATGATAATTTATGTCATTTTCATTACACTCTGTAACTCTGAAAAAAGTTCCATTGTTTGGTGTTATCAGGAATTTCAGTGGGAACTCCCTAGAGAAAGGTGCAGTTGGCTCACTAAATCGCTTTTCATTTAAAACATTGCTGTAGATGGGCCCACACATGAGATAAGGAGGAGGGGGAGGTTAAAAGGAAACAATAAAATATGCCAAAATGTTCTGAAATGATGGTGCTGAGTTAATATTATTTTTTCATTTCCCCCTTTTTTCCTCCTGCATTGTCATAGGAAGAACACGGCTCATATTTTCAAATTTTCATCAAGTGGACAATACAGCTTCAAAGCTCTGGGAGGAAAGGGAAGTCTTTCTTCCAAACTTTTCAAAACATATGATCTCTCACTGAAAGAAAGCATGTTTATATTAGAGTAATTAGTTGAAATTTTATTTACTGCAGAGACTTGCATTTTGGTTGCTCACAGGTAATTCCTTCTTTGGAGTCTGTACCCTGTGGAGCAACAAGAATTTTCAGATTGGCAGAGAATGTTCCTCATTTCACGGGAAAACAATACGTACAATTAGCAATGCCTCTTCTGACCCAAACTGTTGGTCTGAGTTTTGTGGTGGTTTTGGTCAGTCTCTCTTTTCTATCCCTTTTTTTAGACACCCATTTAGATATAAGCAGCCTGTCCCCACTGCCGCAGACAAAACAGAACCAAAAAATCTCAGTATTTTCCTGCTCCGTTTTCAGCTCTCAGTCAGACCCTGTACCTGTGCAGCTCAACCCCAGTCCTTGCAGGTAACTCATCTTTTAAGAGATGGTTTCTCATCCTGTTCCTTCAAGAGCCTAAATATTTTCCCTGTGTAAAGGAGAGTGGATCTTATGTCCCCCATCTTCAGTTTGATTTCACCCAAGTCTCAGCATATCTGTGTGTTACAAAGCTGAAGGGATAAGAAGAGCTTGTGTTATAAATTTCCTGTTTAATGTGTTCTTCAATGTATTCATCTTTCGCATTGAAATTTTCAGTTCTTGGTTTCCCTTCAAGAGACTCTGCTGCCTGAAAGATTGAAGCTTAAATGCAGTGATATTAAGGTCAATGTCACTCCTGCTGCTAACTCAGAGAAAAAAAATCCTGTGGAGTTTTAAAATTATGGCAGATTTTGTATAGTTTTACAGAAAAAAAAATGCAAGTAAACTACTAGTCTTTGTATTTCTGTGGTGAGAAAAGCATTTCATGATCCTCCACCATACTTGCTCCCCGACTTTTACAAGTTAGAGCAATGCAGTTTTATTTGCCTGGTGCTAGTAGCTATTATTAAAGTTACTTGCTATTTCTTGTTGCAGATATCAGCCCTTTGAATTGATACTGCTCATGCTGGTTGCCCACTTTAGGGTACTTTTAAAAAAATGATGTGGCTAGTAACAGTTTAGTTGTTTTCAAGGCTAAGAAATAAGAATATGCTGCTTTCCAATCTTAAAATGGTGGGGTTGGTTTGGAAAATTATTGCTCCTAACTTAACAAATAATTAAATTTAAGATGTGTACTGGTCCTGAGAAAAATCTGCCTATTTTTTTCTAATCATAAATCTTTTAGAAAAGTAGCCACGATCTGAGAATTTGATCTAGGATTTTTTGCCAAGATCTCAGAAGGGTCTTTCCTCATGGAAATCTCTCTGTTTCAGCTCTTGCCCTACACCACCTCCCCATAGCACCTCTGTCTCTGCCAGGGCAGAGATTGTGCCCGTTGTATTGACTGTCAGCTCCTGAGTTTTGGGAAGCAAGATGGCAGCCTGAAGAGGTGGAAAACTGCTGTTCCCCGTTAAGGCCAAGATTATCCCTCCTTGCTTGTGGACTCCATCCTTCTGAATATGAAAAGGAGTTTAACACTGACTTCATGTCTCACTACTCGCATGGATTGAGTAGTGCTTAGGGGTGTCACCAAATCAGACAGTGAGAATTAATATTTGTTCATCACAACATCCTCTGGTAGAGAAGAGCATTTCATTCCTCGGCTTTGCATTAAGATGAATGTTCACTGTACAGGTTATGCTGTTTCTGAGTAAAGCAAGTCTTTCCTCCCCAGAGGTTAATATACTCAGGGTTTTCTTTGAAAAGCTTTACTTTTCCAGTATTGGTAACACTGCTTCCTTCTTAAGCTCAAGAAGATAAATGTAAATGGGAAGGTTAAAGATCACTGGAAAATGCAAATTGAAAAAGCATGCTTTTCTTGCCATTTTTGATCTGATTTCTCTGGGTTTCTTTTCCCCAGCTGTTTCTTGAAACAGCCCTCGTCTGCATCAAAGACAGCTTCCTTGGGTGTTGCTCCCAAGAAAAGTCAAAATATTTCTTTTCCAATTTCTTTGAGTTTAAAATCAGTTTGAGAGGTAGAAAATGCCAAATGGGAGAGAGAAAACTGGCATCTGACCAGTGTACATGCCACAGTCTAACAACGGTCAAATAGTAGGGGTAAGTAGGAAAAACAGGAAGGGAAACCAATTCACTTTCATTAGGAGAACTGCAGGATTTCACCTGTAATACTATCTTCTTCCCCTGTGTTTGTGTAACTAACAGGCTCCATGTGAGCAAACAGCCCAGCTGATACCCCTCTTGTCGGGTGTTCGCAGCAAGGCTCTTTCTCCCTAAGTACACATCTTACATGCTAATTGATTCCACCTTCGGAGAAGGGCAGGATTTCATGAGGCGGCGTGTCTTGGGCGCGTGTCTACGGCACGCTGCGGGGACCCGCAAATAGCAGGGAGGAATTTTTAGAGTGCATCTAATGGCCTTTGCTCGTCATTAAGCTGATAAGTGTAAAAATCACTCTCCAGACTACTTGTGACTAGGTGTTTTTCACACGGCGCTTCTGTAACATAAACATCCCCGCATCATCTCCCTGCAGACACAGCCTGGACGTCTAAGATAGAAGGCAGATCCTCTGCTCGACGGACCTCGGTGGCTTTATGTTAGTTGAAGGGTTTTGGGGTGCTAGAGGTCTGACCGTATTTGTGTGTTTGTATTCCATAGAATATTTTCTAAAAAATATTAAATGGTGGCAGCTGGAACAGTAAATTTGATGTAGGACTAACGGAATAAGCAAATTACTGTTCATAATAAAGATGCACCTCAAATGCCTTGATTTCATGGGGCGTTGAGTATATCTTTTACTGGGATTAAGAGAGAGATCCCTAATGCCCTTCTTCTGATGGAACTTAAATGCCAGGACACCAGCTCTCCTATACTGGAATCCGCTTTATGACTTGATTGCAGTAATACTAAGACAAACTACCTCTGTCTCCATCTGGCAGTGAATGCCGTACCGAATTCGGAGCACGGAGCTGGATGTTCAATGGCCAGGACAGTCCTAGCAGCTTGTGGTGAGAGCGCTGGAGATCCAAGCAATGTAAGTTGCAGAGGTCCAAAGGAAAAATTAATTTGGGGGTCAGCAGTATTGACCTTGGGATCTGCCCAGTTGCCTCTTTAAAATGAGAAAGAGAAAAGTAGATGGAGCTCAAGATCTGGACAGAAGTAGCAGGCTGATAGGAAAACAGAGCAAAGGTACTGCCATTTACTTGAAGTTTCATTCTCTAGTTTTATTCCAACACTGGGGCTTTTCAGTCAAGATGTGACATGTATTATCACGCAGGTGGAGTTGCATTGCCCATTCTTGCAGTGATTTTTCTCTGGGAGATGCCCCAAGCAACTCTAGTTTGGATAGAGGGATGTGCCAGCATGGGGATGTGACCTGAGGAGAGGGACAGTGCCTGGGGTGTCCGCGGGGTGAGGAGTGAACTTAGGGCTGAGCAAGGAGTAAATCCCTCACCCCCCCACCATGCTCTCAGGGCTGGGTGCTCTTGGGCTTCTGCCTTCCTCGCCCACTGCACAGGCAGGTGTCTCCAGGAAAAGACTATTGCAATTTTTCCTTTTCTTGTCACATCTTTCTGTAATAATATCTGAGAGTTTAACAGCAGAAAAAAGATCAATTGTACCGTCTTTGCTCTGAAATAAACCCCCTCTTTCCAATTTTTTTTTTTTAATTACTTAAACGCCATGCTGCGGGCCACTCCATCCTCTTTTTTGCAGTACCTGTTCTCCCTGTACTATCAGTCAGTCACACCATAACCTCATGTGACTTTTGGTCCTTTTTAAGTGATGGCTGGATTCTGAATTACAAGCTGTTCCTTTACATTTTGCTTGCTGGGGCTTTTCTGTTAAGTGCCAGCTTCCAGATTTCTTGCAAAATTCAGCTAATACCGAATACTGCTTCCTTGCTTATTAACCCAGAAAACGTGGCCAAGTCTCAGTTGTAAATGATACTGTTATTGGCGAGGGGCTGCTCAAGGTGGTGAACCCAGGAGAGGGATTCTCTTTCTGTTATTTGTTTGCACAGCACCTAGCCGAAGGAGGATTTAATCCCTGCTTGGACCCTTTATTCACCATCACATTAGAAGCAGTCGTTCAATTGCTTACTCAGCCTGAACTTCTTGTTATCTGTGCGAATTGTCAGACATCGTTCAGTGTCTTATTAACTACACCCATTAAGCCTGTATTCAATTAGCAAGCGTGCTTTCTGACATAATTGCAGTGATGCTAAGATCCACTCTTTCTCCATCCAGCAGTGTATACCGCGCTGGGCACAAGACGTGGAGCTGGGCATTCGCTTCTGATAGCCGCTGGCAACCTGTGATTTGCCTGTGGTTGCTGGTGTCCCGTCCACCACCTACATCCATGTGCTGGTGAGGCCTTTGCTTCTGAAATCTTGAACTTTAGAAACAGATCAAAACGGCCCTGCTGTGGATGGTGCTACTGGTCCACCAGCAGCCTTCTATGTACGGATTTTTCTTTCCGCAGCAATAGGATAATTCAATTGCTTTGCATGGCGCTTCTCCTTCCTAAAGCATCATTTTTATATTTGCAAATCGCTAGGCTAGGGATCTGCTCTGCTTGCTGAAGAGCTTGTTTTCTTTGCAGCTAATGACAGTTTATTTTGTCCCTAACAATGGAGAGAAGATTCTCTGGTCCTGTTCACCTGTACCATGCTCTGCATCTTCTTATAAAGGAAAGGGTTAATTCTTTTCCAGAAACCTCCAAAACAGTGTGAGCAGCCTGAAGGTCAAACTCGTGGCATGGTATGTGAAAACCAGAGTGCTGTGATCGTGCAAGTGAAAATAGTGATAGAGCACTGGTTAAATTACAAGATTGTGTGAAAGACGACGTTTAGCCTCTCAATGAGGTCACCCTGAAGAGGATGTGACCTCATCCTTTACATCATCTCCGCTATGAGATTGCTTGAGTTTCTCAATGAGACTACTTATGACCCATCTAAAGATCAGTGCGTGATTACGTTTTTGCCTCCAAATCTCACATGTTCACATCTCTGATGCTGTTTGACCATCTTACTCCATGCTTGGCTGATTTTGAAGGGCTCATGGAAGCCTGAAATAAGTATATCTGAAGATTAGACTTATTCTGCTGTGTTTTACCATTTGTTGCGCAAGCAAGTATAGTTTTTATTATTCAGCACAGCACTGAGAAATAATGTGTAATAAATACCAGGAAAACCCGCCTGGAAAACTATTACCACGAAAATAAAAAACAGAAGTTAAAAATCAAACTAATTTCAGTTAAGTGCAAATTCAACTGTGTCGTTTTTCTGGAATATCACCTCCCAAAGCTCTTTTCGGTTAAAGAGGAGAGGAAGATTTGATAACGTGCTTTTCGTCTTTAAAATATTACCACTGAAGACAGTAAATTTCATTCTCTTCAAGTATTTGACTGATCAAAAGAAAGCGCGGTCAAGAAGAACAGAAACATGAGTATGTGCTGGATTAGTTTTTTTCCTTTTAATTATAAGAGTTATAGCTCTGTGCTGCTGACAGTGCTAAATTTCCCATTTGAGACCTTTGGCATTGATATGTTCTTGAGGAGGTAAAAGCCTCTTATTCATATGGCACCAAATGGTTTATTTATATTTAAATCAGTCCTTCTTTGTTATACTTAGTTCAAGCAATTTTTCAATTTTTCACTGTGTGTCTAGCCAGGCACTTGAACCTGAAAGGCCATATAATCTCTGTCCTCAAAGATATTAAAAACTGGACTAGACAAGGCCCTGAGCAACTGGATCTAACTCACATATTAGATCTAACTTAGGAGCTGACCATGCTTTGAGCAGGGACCAGATGTTCCCTTCTTCAGAGGTCCCTTCTAACTTATATTATTCAATGTTTCTATGGGCTAGTTTTAACACTCGCAACAAAATATTGAAAGTAGATCAACAATTGTGCTGTCAAACAAGGTATATTTGCATTCAGAGGAAGGAAGAGTTCTGTGATCATTGGAGGCAATTATTCTTTTCTTGCCTTCCTTCTGCCTTTGGAATGATTTTCAAGGTGGGATATGTTTTGTATTTGTCCACAGCATGACGGACACTCGCTGGATCTGGAAATGCACTCAGCTGCACACAAAAGAAAAATATTCTAAATATAGGTTCTTCCATAGTTAAGCTCTTCCTGCTGGACTTAAACTAATCTTGTTTTAAAAAGAGAAGGATACCGTGCACTTCCCATCATCAGATCCAAGCATAAGTGGTTTACATAAGATGCAAAAGAGCAGAAATCCCAGTGGAGACTGGAGCATTTTCTTGAGAAAACACTGCCAGTTTCTAATCCAAATTGAGTATGACACAGCGATGAAACTGTATTGTTAAGCAGCCAGCGGCACTTAACAGCAACCTTGATGGTTGCCAATGTAAGCACCTGGGCAGAAAATAAATAGGCATTTCTGAACGTGGATTTGACATCAAACTATACGTTGGGGTGTGTGTTTTCCACCATAGGCAGTGAGCTGCAAAACGCTGGCAGGCAAACACCTCTCCATGGAGCACCATGAGGCAGCAACTGGCACATGGAGCAGGAAGAAGATGGGTTGCAGATACCAAGGGATCCAAGATCTCTCCTTATTTTTTAACTCTCCTAATTTTTTATATTTTTCATTCGCCATGTACAACTATGGGTCCTGTGGACAACATGGGATACCCCCACATTACCGTGCTCTGACACCTAGCAGTCACGAAACAAAAAATATGGGGGTTTTTTGAGCTCTACAGTATGTATTGAACCAGCCAGTTATACCAGTAAATTGTTTCCCTAAGAAAAGTGGCATAAATCTTTCATTTAATGAGCTGCAGAGTGTAGCTGGCCAGACTTCACTTGAACGTTTTCCCTGAGCAAGACATGTCATTAGGCATTTTTAAAGATAAATTCCCCATTCAATGGGAAATATTGTCCCTATGGAAAATGGTTAGGCAACATGAGGAAGCTACGCAAGTAGAAAAAAGGATCCCTGAGTAAAGTTCATTCCCTGTTGTGCTGTGGCGCTTGAGTTTTGGGACCAGTCACTGGCTGGGGTTGAAGACAGAACAAAGCCATCTGAGAAAAGCCTGTTTCCTTTGCACTTTCCGACATAAAAGTCTGTATGTCTGCTGGGTGAACGCAAAGTTTGAGTCATAGCTCTCTGCAGAGTTACTTGATAGAAAAGGAGTCGCTCCACACAGGCGCAAATGGAGAGCTTGAATTCCCAACCCTGGAAACAGATGCTTGCCGTCCACTACAGATTATCACAGTGAGCACTGACCTTTTTCATGTGCCAAAAAGACGCTGAGTTATATGCTATGGGATCTTCATTTTGCCAGATCTGTGACGATTGTGTCCAGCTGAGGAAAGACTCCCACTCAATGCCACGCTATGGCTTAAATGCTTAGATCCGAGGCACAGTTAACACACACAGAGGCTTCATGCTGTGAACATGCGAATCGAAACGATTCTTTCTAGCTCTGCAACCATCCCATAACAAAAGTCTCATTCTCAGCTGCCTTTTTGCGTTCCCAGATACTTTACAAGTGAAAGCATTTTTTTCAAGTATAACCTGATAAAAGTCAGTCTCTTCTGCTCACTTGATTAGAAAGGGATCCACCTCTGTATTATGAGGCTGATAAAATTTCACATTTAGTATACGCATGTGTGTTTTCTATGAAGAAGGCAGATAAATCAGGGATGCATCTCAAAGAACCATGAGGTCCTTTCCTGGCACTGTGCAGAATGAGGAGGTAATAAGGAACTTTATTATTGGGCAGGAGACTGTTAAATGAGGTGTTGCTAAGGATGGTTTCATGGAATCACATAGATATTCCTGACAGCTTTAGCCCATCTTTCTTCCAGGTACTTTATCCTATTCCTCTCCTTTAGCAAGTGCTGGGTTGGGGAGTGATATAGGTTTTTCTCATTTTCTGAAAGTCCCCATAGTTGCTGTCAGTCAAATCACCAGCCATTTCTTCAATCTATTGGGGGAAAAACCCAACCCAACCCAACCCAACCCAACCCAAACCAAACAACAGATGCAGCTTAACTTAAATTCATGTTATATTGAGTTTTTCAATGAAGTTACTATGTTTTGAAATGGATGTATCTATTTTTTTCCTTCTTTCCCCTTCTGTTTTGTATGTGAGAGAGGATAAAAAGGTAGTGTTTGTCCTTTTCCACCCATTGCCCTTTTTGAGTCTCTGTTGGGTTGGATTTCATCTTCACCTCATGATCGTCACAGGTGATCCCTTCCCTACAGTTCCTCCTTTCTCTTCTGCCTTGATAAAATCAGGCTTCTATCCTTCTCTGAGCTGACGCCTTTTAAGGATCCTTTGGAGATGCTCCTCTACCACCACAAACATCTCCTCTGATAAGTGGATTGTCCAGCTCTCATTTCAGATGTTGTTAAAGGGATCATTGTGATTTCTCTCATAAGCCGCTGCACCTGCTCAGCATTTGTTTTCTTGAAAAATGTCGTAGAATCATAGAATCATTTAGGTTGGAAAAGACCTTTAAGATCATCTAGTCCAACCATTGACCCTACTCTACCAGGTCCACTACTAAACCATGTCTCTAAGCACCACATCTACATGACTTCTAAACACATTCCGGGATGGTGACTCAACCTCCCCAGGCAGCCTGTTCCAATGTTTGATAACTCTTTCAGTGAAAATATTTTTCCTCACATCCAGCCTAAACCTCCCCTGGTGCAACATGAACCCATTTCCTCTTGTCCTATCACTAATAACTTGAGAGAAAAGCAGCACCCATCTCACTATGACCTCCTTTCAGGCAGCTGTAGAGAGTGATAAGGTCTCCCCTCAGCCTCCTGTTCTCCAGGCTGAACAACCCCAGTTCCCTCAGCCGCTCCTCACAAGACTTGTTCTCCAGACCCCTCACCAGCTCCGTTGCCCTTCTCTGGACACGCTCCAGCACCTCAATGTCCCTCTGATACTGTGGCGCCCAAAACTGAACACAGCACTCGAGCTGCGGCCTCACCAGTGCTGAGTACAAGGGCATGATCATTTCCCTGCTCCTGCTGGCCACACTATTCTTGATACATCTCATATTATAGTAAAAAACGTTAAAATGATGGAATAGTTCACTGTTCTCCTACTGCCATTCAGATGCGTATATCTGAAAGTCAGTTTTCACAGAGCCGGGAGTGCACCACTGCTCCTCTTTTGCAGCCAGGCAGTGTTTGAGAGTTAAATTTTCTTCCTTTATTTTCTTTCTCCCACAGCTTCCTTGGGAGTGCATGCATGCCCTCAGTATGGTGCTGGCAATAGTCGGGACATTTAGAAAATTTTTCTGCATTAGGAAAATCTACTGGTAGAAATGATGTGCTTAAAAAAATATTGGACTTGTCCTTTATGAAAAATACCAATGGCAATTTAAGATCAGGGCCAAATGACAATGAATGTGAAGGGATTGCCCCGTCCAGCCACCTGCCAGAGCAGCAATATCTGCAGCTCTTCCTTGTGAAAACAGCTGAAATGGTTTAAGAACAACTTCTCTTCCTCACAACAGCCGATCGTATAGTCGATAATTCCTTTCTGAATGTGTGAAAGGTTTGCCTGCCTGACTAGTTCAAGGTCAGTGGATGTTAAAGCTCATTGAGAGGGTGAAGGAGAAGCCTACTGCAATTTTGTCTTTCCCACTGTCTTGCTGCTCATTTTTCATTTATCCCCCTTCTGCGAGGCAGCACCTCTCAGCACCTCCCAGGGACCTGAGAGCTTGGGGAGCTGACCCAGGGTCTGCACCCACACTGTTTCCTCTATAATCTGGGTGGCCCACTGGATTCAGCTGGATAATGGGAATAATGTGAACTCACCTTCAGCTGGGAGACCAGTGCAATTCATTTTTGTCATTGTCTGAGCAAAGATGGTATGGAAACACCTGAAGTACATCAGAGTTGTGCAATGCACAGAATTCATGCATACAGTATCATCACCGGGGTTTTCCAGGGTTATCCCATGTACCTGGAATAAACATTTACATCTGAGAAAATAAATTGTACAAAGACGCTAATAATAAATGAATAAAAGGCACCAGAGTTCTGGGCTTTTTAGCTTTTATTACATTTGAAGTGTATCTCCAAATCAAGATCAATGCACCTGACAAAAATCACATCCAGAATCTCACAGCTGACTATCTGTCTGGTTTCAGTGAAGAAAAACTCCTTCTGCTAAGCCTTGGCAGAAGCTGCATCCACAAAGCCACAGCCGGTTTGAATGTGCTTTTTGTTGGCTCATACAGAGAGACGTTTGCTGCAAGCTGCTCCCAGTTAGTGTTCAGGTCACTTCTTGACATTGCTGGGATATCTTCAGAAAGCTTTTTTAGGTAATATTGACACTTCCTTACTCATCTTTAAATGTGACAGTCCTTCTGTAACAGTGCTTATAGACTCCATACGGTCCGCACTCTGACACTGAATATTATTTCCAGGTCTTTCAAAGATTCATAGTGGTTAAAGCCAAAGGATCATGATGATTTTAAGTTCTGTCCTGCTTAACATGATGCAGCCATGCATCCGGCTATACTGACAGGGTTAGAAAAACCCCAAAATCGTAATGCTAGCACCTTGTGTCTTTACTGAACCTCACCTCGGGTGTCTCCCTCACCCACTTCAGCCTGACCTTTATGCAGACAGAGGTGTAATCTTACTCAACATCTAGGCATGTATTTTTTTATCCAAAACCACAGGTGATGCTTTAATTTTAAAGGAATTAAAGCTGTATGTTATTTTCTCAAGAAAACAGAGTGTAACAGAGCATTAGCAATTTGGAGGTGTAAGAAATTCACTGTCTGGTCACTCTTCTGCCTTACAAATTATACACGTAATGAGCAGTTAGTTCTCCCCATTGCCATAAGTATGTTTATCTGGTTGCATCTTTACAGTTACCCATTTTTTAACAGGCATTTCTAATAGAATAATAATAAGATTATTAAAGGAAATCCTTTACAAATTCAAGGTGGCATAATTACTTTCCAAGAATGTGAAATATTAAAAGCTAATTGTCTTCTAGTGCAGCAGAAGCTCTTTCCAACTGCATCGACTCTAGGTCTTTTCAAGCCTGAAGTCCATGCCTCTACATGGCTCCAGCACTGTCCTACAGACTTCTCTGGCATTTCTACCAACCCAGCCCAAGGGTGCCTTTTTTTCACAGCCAGCTTGCTCCATCCCACCTGATTTAGCATCGTTCTGTGTGCAAAGTCAGCAGTGAGTCCTGGGGTCTGCGCAGGCTATTTTGTGTTTGCATGCATGTTTGTGTGTGCATGTACGTATACTACGGAGGGATTATCAGTTAAATATGTATTGACATAGAGTGTAGGCAATAAAAACTAAGGCCAGAGCTTAAATCTTGTCCCTGAATTTCCCTTTCCCCTCTTGTGTTCTGGTCCCTGCCAGCAGTTTACTGCAGGAAGCTCTACACTAATCAGCCTGTAAAATGCTTCTCTGGGGGAGACGGTGATCCCGGCTGCAGGCTGGGGCAGATAATAGACTTGCCTCACTTGACAAAAAGATAAAAGAGTGCATTTTGTTCCTCATTAGTTCACTGGTTTTGGGAGGTGGGCTCTTACTCTCTTGTTTAAATGACATAAACAATGCCAAGTGTCATGACAGGAGTGGGAGCCTGTCAAGGCAGCCCTATAATTAGAAAATTTCCATGCATGAGGCAAAAGAGGTGTCTTCAGGCCACTTCCTGACCTGCTCATCCATAGATCAAAACCCCGAGTAAGATACAGATAAGAAAACACCCAGGAAATGAAACATGCTACATACTGCTGATTCAGACAGCCTTAGTTTTAGCTGCGGCTGGGGGCTGCCTGGTGCAGCATTTCTGCCGAGGTGCCTTATTGCATCACCAGTGAATTTGAAAGGGCAGCAAGGCAAAAGGCTGCTGTCCTGTAGTGGCCAAGCATTNTCTCCTCTCCTCTCCCCTCCCCTCTATCTCTAAAAAATATTCTTCCCAAATTAATAGCAGCAGAAAAATCTGCCAACAATCCCCAATGAAATGTTGCCCCTGTTTAACTTCTCTATTGAGCTACTTGCATGCTGGCACAATCCCGCCAGATGTGCGCCTTGCTCTTTGCGAATGCCTGTGCTGTACTCTCCAACCAGTCTCCATAGGCTAGCAAATGCGGAACACGTGGATTTGGGTAGCAGCAGTATCAGTCCTGTGGCCACTTTGTTGGTATTAAAAGCCAAGCTGTTTTAAAGTCCGTCTGCTTGGTGCAGGGGGGGGGAGGCGGAGTGGCTGACTGCCGCTGTTTGTAGGAGCCCAGGGAGGACAGGGATGGAGGGTTTTACTGCCATCGGCGTCCGATCTGATCCGAGTGATGAGCCTGACATCTTAATTCTCATGACAAGCGCCACGGGCCCTCCAGCAAGAACGCGAGGCCAAGACCTTGGTGCCGCAGCTCGGCTGAGTGCGTGTACAAACTTCTCACAAGTGAGAGAGTTGAGACCGTCTGTCAACAGCTCCGTCCCATAATGTGCTGAGAAGCCTGGCCCAGCTCCAGGGCTAATTTTAAGCATATGAGTAGCTTCTTCCAAGTTGGGGAGAGCAGCAGAGCGAGCCGCCGGCTCTGGGAGAAGGATGCTCGGGCACCGGTACGGCTGGTCCCCGAGGAGGCAGGGACGGTGCCAGCCCAAAGCACGAGCTAAGGGGGTTGGCAAGCCGGACTGAGCCCTCCCCTTCCCTACACACACATTCCCAAGTCCCATTAGCTTGCACCGGGGCTGCTGGGCTGCTTATATAGCATAGGATTTCCTGTACTGCGCGGTCAAATCCCATGCGCCGTATGACAAGAAGACGGGATATGTCTTTTCCTGTATTTTTGCAGGAACCAGCCACTCTTGCGGATGCCTGGGGAGTCCAGGCCGGCAGGAAAAACAGCTATCGCACACCTATGGATAAATGGCACGGCGTGTACCAGAGCTACTGTGCCTGCGCTGTGCTGCTAAACTGGGTGTGCACAGGGCTCTACGGATGCAGGTGTGTCTGTCTGAGAGGAAAACACAGTCAGAAGCATGACCAGGGGCTCTAAAAACCTTAATATAATGAACCTGGGCAATGGTAACACTTCAATCCTCATAGAAACTCCTGACCTTTACCGACGAAACCACCCAAAGCAATGCCAAAATGGTTTGCAATGTTATTGCCTCTTTTTGCTTGGCATGGAATGCATATGAGTCTGTAATTTTGTGTAGGTGTCATGTAGATCACATCTTTAGCAGCCAAAGGTTTTAGCAGCTTTCAGCTTTTACTGTTGCACTTACCTATTGAAATGTTCCTGGAGATGTGCAATTATTAGAAGGGTAATTTAGCTCCAGTTTGCAGAATCTTCTAATGAAGATTGTATCTTCAAAGTCGATAAAGTATGCCCGTCTTTCATCCAAATCACTCATTATCTCAGCGAAGGGCATGTCTATTAGAGAGCAGCACTTACATGCAAAACACTCGTTATCTGAGCACGTTTAACTAGTTAAATACCATGTCTCCAATGTCAGTCAGATAAAGAAGACTACAGTATATTTAGGAAACAGCCTGCAGAAAACTTCTTACCAAAATACAGTATCATAAGGGACTCTGCTTTGTTAAAAATTACTCATTCTTACCCAGCCCTTCCAGATTCCTGTCTAATTTAGTGATTTTTTGGGGGGTTTTAGAGTGATACCTTGCCAGCTTTCTATCTATCCTTTGTTTCTCTTCTTCCTAACACATTTCCAGAAGATGTAGCCTCTTTCCTTTCCTAGCTGAACAGCAATTTGAGCATCATAAGCCAGTCCAATGTACCAGAAGGGTGTTGGCAAATGACTGAATGATATGTGCATGTTATGTTGAAACAGGCAACTATTGCGCTTATCAGCTTGTTTAATTGAAGTGATCCATTTTTGCTCATGTTCTTTTCCTGTGAACTAACCTGGTAAACGTGTTGGCTACATTGGAAATAATACCCTTTGAGAAGCACCTTGCTCTCTTCTTCCAAACACTGATGGGGGGCTGAGAACTGTGCCTGCGCTGTGCTGTTACGCTGGGTGTGCACAGGGCTCTACAGATGCAGGTGTGTCTGTCTGAGAGGAAAATATTGTCAGCAGCCCAGTTTTGGGCCCCTCACGATGAGAAAGACATTGAGGTGCTGGAGCGTGTCCAGAGAAGGGCAACGGAGCTGGTGAGGGGTCTAGAGAAGAAGTCTTATGAGGAGTAGCTGAGGGAACTGGGGTTGTTCAGCCTGGAGAAAAGGAGGTTGAGGGGAGACCTTATCGTTCTCTACAACTACCTGAAAGGAGGGCATAACCAGGTGGGGGTCAGTCTCTTCCCCCAAGCAACAGGCAACAGGACAAGAGGAAATGGCCTCAAGTTGTGCCAGTGGAGGTTTAGATTGGATATTAGGAAAAACTTCTTTACCGAAAGGGTTGTCAAGCATCGGAACAGGCTGCCCAGGGAGGTGGTGGAATCGCCATCCCTGGAGGTATTTAAAAGCCGGGCAGACGTGGTGCTGAGGGACATGGGTTAGAGGTGGACTTGGCAGTGTTAGGTTGATGGTTGGACTTGGTGATCTTAAAGGTATCTTCCAGTCTAGGTGATTCTATGATTCTATAAAACCGAAGAGCCCTCCAGGCAGTCACACAGGTTCTGCTGGTTGGTTTTGGCTTGGTGTTTTTCTTCTTCCGAGGTGCACCAGAACCCTGCCCAAAGAGGTTGGCTTAAATTCCTCTTGCTGCTTCAGAGGTTGCGAGTTAAAAACCCAAACCATTCTGTACGGATTATAGTCAGAAAACATTGACGGTTAAGAATCAGAACCAAATGCTTTCTTCAGAGGTGTTTTCTTTAATTTACAATAAGTAGAAATTCAGGAACTTCTGTTATCGACGAGGAAGCCCAGGAACAATAGCTCTTTCCTGTAAGTATCAGTGAAGTGATGACTAAACAGGCACTCCATAGCCAGACGGTAAGCAAGGCTATCTCCAGTGGGCATGCACTGAAGTTAAGGATGGCTGCTGAGGATGGTGGTGAAATTGGACCCTATTTATTAAAATTTCCTGCCATATTCCAAGAAGGGGAAAGTGACTACAAGGCCAACAAGACACAGTAACTGCTGGTAAAGTGCAGCGAGGTTATCTGGTAATAAATTATAACCCCACACAGTCCAAGCCTCCTCGTGCAGCTGTGTCACAGCTGCATTTCAAATTATGGTTGGGAAAAACAACTGATGCCTTCTGTACTGGTCTTGTGGACTGCTGGAGACATCGGTTTTCTGGTTTATCCAGATCCTTCCTTGGCCCATCAGTTTACATCCTCACGTTATCCCATCAGCCATCCCCTCATCACAGGCTTCAGGGACCTGGTGCCAGTTGCCCTACCAGAGGTGACCCGCACCATAAGTGTGAAAGCATCTGTTGCTTCCACTTGGTAAAATGAATGCAAGATTACGAGGACTACGCCTGGAGCATATCATCTTGCTAAGTGCTTAAAGGACCCATGCCGACCCTTGAAGGCCCCTTTCTCTCCAGGCAGGAGCAGATATGGGCTGTTATCGTGGGATGGAGGCCGCTTCGTCCTGTCTTTTTTGAGGAGAGCAAGTCTCAAGGCCGCGGGAGCTGCTCTGCGGGGATCCAGCTAGTGCAAGAAGGAAAGCAGGACCTCTGCGCTGTGGTGCAGGTGGTGGTTTTCAGAAGTGACAGGAGATGAATTTGAGCTGAAGTCTGTGTTCATGCATGACTGGGGAGTATTTTGATAGAATATGCACTAAGGTAAGAGTTTATTTCATCCCTCCAAGACTTATATTGCCACCATGACTCTTCTCAGTTTCTGGTGATTTCGGTGATGATTAAATCTTTTCTCAAATTCCGATAATCTCCTTTGGGCCCAGCCCACGCTTCCGGTTCTGCCCAATCCTGCTCTGGGCACTGCTCTGACGTTCCCAGCATGACAGCAAGCAGCTCGTGCTCAGAAACAAAGTTAGATGATATTGTTTGAAAGAATTGTTGAACTTGGCCCCTTATTTCCCAGAGGAATGGCTGGTAAATGGATTTATTTGTCATAAATTTTTAGCTGAGTGATTTCTGCAGATAATTTTTGGCTGCAGACCATCTGCAAATAGTTTGCAATTAATATTGGAGATTTGAGTTGATTTGCTGTAGGTTGCATGAGAAATTTCTGCTCTCTTGGCTGGATGAATATAACTCCTAGAATGGGGTTTCTTGCAGAAATTCTTGTCTATATAAGACCCGTATTTACTTTCTGCAGATTCTTTGTAGTGTATAGTTGATCCTGCCAGGGGCTTAGCACACTATCCCTGCTCCAAAAAACCACTTATACCTGTGCTTAACTTTAAGGAAAAGATTAGTTCTGTGGAAATCAAGCCAAGTTAATTTGAGCATGTGCAAGAGAAAAAGCAGTAAAGCTGGTTATATGATCATGAAAAAATGTGCTTCCTTTCTTTGTCCTGAAAATGATGCCACAGCACTAGTCCTGTTCCTGCCCTGGCCCCATGCTCATGGCACCTCCACCCTTGCCTGGCCACCCCCTGCCCCACTATTCTGCTCAGCACCAAAAACGTGGTGGCTCTGGGAGGGTTGTGCTCCCCAGCTCCTGAGGCTTCTTCGCCTTCTCCATCACTCCTAAAACACCGCGTCCCAACTCCAGCCGCAGCCAGCAGGAGACGAGCATCCTCCCGGTTGTGTCCAAGCGGAGCAGTTTTGAGATGTTTGAGACACAACTTCATTCTCATACCAGGTTAAAGGAAAGGACACACTGTGGTGATAAAAGGCCTCTATTTGTAATACCCTTTTCCAGAGTTCTTTCTTAGAATCATAGAATCATAGAATCACTTGGGTTGGAAGAGACCTTCAAGATCATCGAGTCCAACCATAAACCTACACTGCCAAAACCACCCCTAAACCATGTCCCTCAGCACCACGTCTACCCGTCTTTTAAATACCTCCAGGGATGGCGATTCCACCACTTCCGTGGGCAGCCTGTTCCAATGTTTGGTAACCCTTTCGGTAAAGAAGTTTTTCCTAATATCCAACCTAAACCTCCACTGGCACAACTTGAGGCCGTTTCCTCTTGTCCTGTTGCTTGTTACTTGGGGGAAGAGACTGACCCCCACCTCGCTACAACCTCCTTTCAACACTTGTACATGGTGTTCTTTCTTCTTCCCTTGGTGCAGGATCACACCACATAGCAGCTGTTCTTTCATAGCATGAAACATGACTATTTTTCTGGAGCCGTTAGAAAAAAGTACCAAAGCAACAACCTCTTCTGAAGGGGGCTGTGGTTTGTCTTAAGGACAGTGACATTACAAAGAGCCTAAGGTCTGAGGCACTCAAAGAGCCAAGGTTATCAATTTGAAATGTCAAATATTTACGAAACCTCAATAAGAGCTTCTGCAACTCTCTAGAATGAAGAAGCCGTACCTTTCAGAAATCCTTCTTGCTTTACAAAAGTCCTGTGGCAGAAAGGAGCCTGTGTAGATGGCAGAGCTCTCCAGGGACTTGCTTCACGTTGCAAACACAGGCCTTTGCTTCTCCTTTCTGCGTTATAGCATAGGTAAGGCCAAGGACAATGTTTGTCAACACTGTTGCATTATGATATGTTTCTCATTAACATTTAAGAATTATTGGGAGAATTTAATACAAAAAGGTCATCCCACAAACAGCTAAGTAATCTGCTTTCTACTTGTCAGCCCTTCTAACGGAGCTGCCCACTGACTAACCTCCTGTCTCATCCTGGAAGGCCAAGTTGGTATACATGGAAATGATGTCAGTGACTTTGAAGAAATCACACCAGATTATACCAGCTGCAACTTTCTCCCACAACACTTCTCTTCCTTCAGTTTAAGAGAAAACTTGCCCCTTTCTAAAACGGATTATGTCAGGAAGGCATCTGGTGATGGACACTGCAAAACCGTATAGGAGCAGGATGTGCTCTGGAGCCCAGTACAGAAATACCCAGACTAGGTGTGACCAACCTGAGGATGAGGATGCCTCTGCAATCCAGCTAGAAGCCCTCTCCTATGGCAGTGGACATACACTGGCTTATCGGGAGGTAGTCTGGAGCATTTTGCATCCTGCTTCATCCATCACACAGCCACAAGATGCTGAGTCCTCCCTAACTGCCACCTGCGGCTCCCAATTCCAGAGCTGTAGGCTGAACACCTGCACAAATTGCCAGAAATCCAACTTTCTACTCCTGAGCAAAACCCCCTGCTCCAGTGAGCCATCATTCAGCCATTCTTTGTGGGAATTATGGTCACACGTGGTGATGCTGTGAATTCATAGATTTGCTTCCCATTCCAGCAGGACAGACTGCCACAATTCCTGCTACAATGTCTGGTTTAGCAAGAGACCATGCTGGCCCATTTTGGCTGAGTCTGGGAGACCAGATGTCCTGTGTTGGCGTAGATGGTCCTGATGTGCAGGAACTTTCCCAGCCCCTCAACAAAAGGCTTTGCACTCCTATCTTGTCTTCATGATTCACAGGGATGCAGGATTTTCCTGGTCTCTCCCATTTGAGCCACAGCCCTGGGAACTCATCATTCATCACGCTGCCACTGGGAGGTGGGAAACGGGGGCTGCCCTGCTCCTGCCTGGCATGGTGGGCGGAATGACCCAGCAGGGGCACTCCTTTCCCATTTTGTCCCCTTTTCAAAAGAAACCTAATCCAACAGCAAATAAAACCCCTCTGGCTAAGACCTTTGCACTTAGCACTGTGTTCACCCTGAAGGAGAACTTAATCTTCCTTTTCCAATCGTGGTCACCTGGATGATGACTGAAAATGCTGTTACAACAGAGAAAGGCTGCCCATGTCTTTGTTGGCAATCAGAGGGCTTTGGACTTCAAACTTGGAGTGTCAGCCTACTGCCTTCTGCAAAAGCTATTTCTATTAATAAATACATAAAATTAATGATGGGGTCCCATCATTCCACCTCAGCGTGCAGCAACTGTTGTGGGTAAGTCCCATGTGAGAAATAAGTCCTCACAGCTGCTATCCTGTTAACCTTAGCTATTTTGTTATTTTGGCTAAGTTGTCAAAATGTTCATTTCCTGATGTCTGGGAAACTGGCCGAGCAGCATCCACAGCGCTGGGCTCCGCTGCTTGCTGGTGAGATAGAGAGAGGCTGGATACCAGAGAAAGCTGTAATGCAAAGAAAGGGCTGCTCTTAGTTCCGCGGCAGCAATTTTATCTTATCTGCGCACATTGCTCTTTCCAAATCAAGACCAGCCTTTTCATTATTATAAACAACTGGAGAGTGGGAAAATATTCCCCAAGGCAAGAAGCAGCACTTGAAGTAAAGCGCTGTAATGGAAGCTGCAGCACACAGCAAAATTAATCACTCCTTAAGACATATTCCTGCTCTCAGCGCAAAAGTCACTTTTGCACCAAATGGTACACAGGCAAATGTCAACTCTGTGAGCCCGACAAGACCAAAGCAGAAGGACAACATGTTGAGCTGCAGCTTTTAGTCATGTAAGGCTCAGTCTCGCGAGGTGCTGCAGCTGAGCGTCCCAGCTGCAGTCCCATAGCCCATGTCAGCACACGCCTCGGCCTCAAAACACTCTTCCCATTCCTGGAAGGCACAGGAGACACATATGTGCTTAAAATTGAGCACACATGCTCAAACCCCTTCAGGAGCAGCAAGGGCAGGACCTTGCGAGACCAAGCTGAAGCCAGCCATTAGTAACTGGACCTGCGCGGGGTGGGATCATAGTTCTTCTTGTAGGCAATGTCCAAAATCGTTTCCCTTCTTTAGGGCGTAAAGTTGCTTATTGAAAAACACAGGGTTTTGTCAATGGACCCTGTTGAATTGTACGCACTCTCCCACCTCTTCTTCCCGCGCTGCGGTGCCGCTGCTTTTTTTTGTTGTTACGATCATCCTCGTTATCACGGCTCTTCCTGTGGACCTGCTTGGTGCCAGCGTGTCCCTGCGGAGTGCCTGGCTGTTCTGCCGTGCGGGTGTGCCACTTCACACCGTCCCTTCCCCAGCGGAGCGCCTGAGCCCGGCGGCAGTCGGAAGGCGGTGTTTTGTGCGAGCGTGGTCAAAGTGCACCGCGCAGCACAGGATGACAGCCGCGACGCCAGCCCTGCAGCTGCTCTGCTTCTTTGAAAAAGGTCTCGGTCAGCTCTTACAGACTTGCTGATGTTATTTCGTTTCCATCAAACAGGCCAGGAGCCCCAGAGCTGCTTCGCTCCGCGTCTGCTCATGCCTGCCCTGCACACCTTGCTGGGACCCTGCTGGAAAGGCTTCCTCTTCGTTTCGAAGCCTGCCACCCCTCCGAACAAGGTCACTGTAACGAGGTGCTACCAAGCAGTCAAAACTCAACACCTTCTTGAAACGGGCTTGTATCAGACCAGGACTTTGCTTTTTAGCAGTGTATGAACTTATTTTGAGCAACAGCTTGCAAAGGGGAGACAGGAAAGCTAAACTTGTATGAAGTCAGAGTTGGTGAAAGCTGTTTGCAGAGCAGTCCTCCAGACTGTGCCCTCAGGAAGGGAAAGGAGAGTACAAAGAGGGAACCGTGAACGTGATCCAGTCTGCAAAGGCAAGTGACACTGCTGCTTATGCCAGTTCTGGAGATGATTTTTTTGGAAAACAGGAAGCTTTGCAGGGAACATGAACCACTAGACTCAGTTGAGACAGCAACATTACAGTGCAATTACATCATTTACTAAATCTGACCTAACTGCTCACTGCCAGCAAGGGGGTGAGCTCTGCTTCCCAGTTTTTATCATGCATTCCTGGCCCTCTACCATGATGATGGGTTGTGTTGGTCCAGTGAGCTGATCTGATGGAAAAATGTTTCTTGGAAGTGGGTTGGTTTTCTGCCAACTGAGCTCAATGGACCAACTTGCTCTGAACTGTGTGATTGGGGCTGTAAAGAGAAGCAATGACACCTTATGCCTGGGCGTGGAGAAACGGATTCATCCCTTTCAGTGCAGCTTGGATCATGCTGGAACAGGTAAAATATCCAGCTTCACTTTCAAAGGCCATGTCTGAGCCACCAGCTGGACCAGCAGTGGTCAGATTAGCCCTAAAGCCAAGACCGGGGACACCAGTGTTGAGGGTGGGAGGTGTCTGTGTTTCCTCTAAGGGCTGTAGCACCAACGCTGGCCCTAAGAAAGCCACAGGGATGCCTGGATGAGGCTGGGGGAGAGGCTGGGACCATCCTTCTCTGAAGCAGTATCAGCTCGCCCCTCTTGTGAAGCCACATCAGGGCTTGAACCTGCCGCTGTTTGTGGGTAATGTAGGTGAAAGCTTCTTTATCCAGTTCAGGTGAATATTACCAGTAAAACACAAGTCCTATACCAATGTTTTTCCATTAATGTCAGTATATGTATGTCATGGTGAATGATTCAAGCACGAGATTTTGAAAGCTGACCTCCTAGCAGATTTGGCTGTTACTACAGCTATGTGGTCAAAAATCTGTTTAGCTGCCAAAACACATAATTTCATACTCATTTGCAGTTCCTTTTCCACGGCAGGGAGCACAGTGGCACTTATTACATACAAGGGAGATGAGGGACCAAGCTGTGGCATCAACAGCACCCCTCTGAGTGAATGGAGAGGTCTTGTGCCCATGTTGGCAGTGACTGATTGATGAGTATTTTTTGTTGGCAGATGATGAGTATGACCTGTTATCAGCAACTCATAGGAAAGTGGAAGGGCGACCTCCAAAACCATGCCTGTGTTCAGTGATGCTTCATCTTCCTCTAGACATGTTTGTCTGGATGTGACTGTCACACAGCTGGAAGGTCTCTGGCTGAGTCCATGTTGTGAAAGACCTCAGGAGAGGATACATACCTGGTGAGACGTGACATCCAGGTCCCTATCTGTTCAGTCTTTTCCTTCCCCAAAGGCTCTTGACCTTACCCAACCATTGCATTTTCTAGTCTTTTCACAAAATAGGCACTCACTCTGAGATATTTTATTTTGCTGGATTGTAAACCACAAGGATTCAAAAGCTGTCACAGGAGCTGGTGAGATGGCTTAGAGCAAAAGCAGCAGGTTCTGAGAAACGGGTGACAGAAATCATGAATTTTTCCACCCATGAATCAGGCCTTCTTTCAAAGAAAAAACACCATTTCCCTGTTTTCTTAACCATTCACATTTCTTTTAAAACCAGAGACTATGCAAAAAAGTTTGGATATCTGTGGGCTTATTTTCCCCAAGTAAAGCTATTGAAAGAAACTTGTTAAAAAAGAATTAGATATTTAGACATATACTGCTTCCTCTAATGTTTTTCTCTCAGATAGCGAGTACTTGAGCAGTAGACAAAATGAAGGAAGGTGTAACTTCAAAATGTGGGGGAAAAATACCAAAGCTTTGTGCATAATTTCTGCCCAGACTGAGCATCAGGAATGCACAGAACCATTGAAATCCAAAGCAAGATTTCAGCTTGTTTCATCAGCAAAAGAGTTGAGCCCTGAATGAGTGGAACTGGTCCACAAAATTTTGCTGGTGCAGTTGTGCAGTGCGCGGTGTGCTGGATTACCTGTCAAGAGCCTGATATTTTCTGTAAGTCTCGTTCCACTTCAGAGCCTTGAGACGCTTTAACTTACATTATGCCTTACTAATTAATTGCTCTCTGATGACTAGAAATGCAAGAGATTGGCAACTCTTAATGAAAAAACAGCTGAAGGAAAATTATATCGGTTTTCCTGGATTTTTCTTTCTTTACTCTTACTCAGAGTTGATAAGTTCAGAAATTTCACCATAAATTATGTTTTCACTTTCCCCTTACTTAATCTTTAGTCTTAAAAGTGCAGTGTGCTTTAGATGATAATGGAGAAATGTATTGTAATCTGCATTGGGCTGGGATAATAAGCAGTCCCTTCTTTAAAACGCACTATAGGAAGTGGGAAGGGGTGGAACTCTGCATACAAAATGAGGGCTCTGCTTCCTGGCAGTTTATTTTCCGTCATTTTATTTTATCTAGGTCTGGGTGTGCTTGCCGCTTTCACTGGAAATCCGTGTTTGGCTCTGAGTCTTAGGAAAGGATTCAAGAAGTAAAAATCAAATGGAAACATCCCCCATAATGAAGGGGGCTATCAGAACCTTTTGCTAGAAGATCTCTTTTATGTGTGAAATATTTATTAGTCCTTGCCTGTTCATTATTTGAAGGGATATCTGAACTGGTGTATCCTTAGGGAATCATGAGGGGAGCAGAGGGAATGTTTACAGTGAAAATGGTGCTTAATCTCCACGAATGACAGGAAAAGATTAAGCAAACTACAGATAAACCATCTTATCATTCAGAAGTATACACGCTGAATGCGTTGTAAAATAAATACACAGCTGCTCTTTAAATCCTTTGTGCATCAAAGGACCAGAAGCACAAAAAGGACTTATTCACCTCAAACAGGATTTACATGGACTCTCTGTCCAAAGCTGAGGTTTAAAAGAAGTTCCACCTAACAACCACCTCAGTCTAGCATCTGGGCTGGTTTGGAGCTCCCTGTTGGACCTGGAAAGCAGACCTGCCTCCGGAGCCGGAGCCATGCCAGCTTCGGCCGCTCCGTAGCCCTCTCCTCCACTGCGATTCAGAAACTTGGTAAAGTCTCCTCTGTTCTTATACTGGCTTCACTGGGCTATTCCATGACTATAGAGCCTTTATTTTAGGAAAGGCTGCCCATGGTAGCCCTTTTTACATATAGCACAGTAGTCAGCTCACGTATCCAAGAAGTGGGTGTCTTGGGTTTTATGCCCCTTCTGGTTAACGGTGACTTAAAACCATAGTTGCTAACATTGGATGATGACTGTCAGGCTCTGACTGAACCCATGAAAAACCTAAATATTTAGAGAATACGACCTCTTGATTGACAAATGACATTGTGAGAAGGGTTTCATAGATGGAAATTTTTCTGTGCCTAGAAGACTTCTATCCATAAGGTTAGAGTTCGAGACACTTTTCTCACTAATGTGTTCAGAAGATCATAAAACTGTTCAAATACTGTGCCATTTTCGTGCCCTATATCCCTTCACAACTAGAGCATTTTCTACCAAAAAGTTAACATATCAAACCCAGAGATTTCCAGCCTTCATTAAAGTTAATTTTGCAGAGCGTTTCCCAGTGTCTGACACTGAGATGAAAGCTCTCCCTCATGCAGCCCATTGCAATTCCTCTGAGGCTTAAAGGCTGCTTTCCAAAGTGCCTTGGCTTTGGAAGTGCCAATGGCTACCACTAAAGATGATCATGCTGACAGAGCTAAAGCGAAAGGTGGTTTCATCTACCCCTGGAAGAGGACAGTGTACAAAATCTTCAGTGAGATGAGTTAAGTGTGGAGCTGCCTGATTTGCTGTTGTGCCACATCATCTCCCAAAGTAAATCTCTTCCAGGTTAAGACTGTCCCCAGATATCATCTCCAAAATTTGAGACAAGGGTTTTCCTGCGTCAGAAACTCACCTGTCTATCACTGAGTGTTAATGTACACTTGGAGGAAAATGAGCTCTCTGTTCCTGCTGCATATGAAACCCCGCCACACTCACAGTGGAGGATTAAATATTTCTCTACTCCAGCTGACAAAATTAATCACTGCTGGTAGATACTTGATGAAAGCCAAACCTCAAGTATTCATACTGGAGAAATCTCGATTATCTCCAGTGGTGGAAATAACCTCACTAGGTACTTAAACCAATTGTAGCTGAATTCCTGCCCTGAGAACCCAAATTTTTAAGTTGTGGTTCTTTTTATAAACACAACAGATTTCTACAGGTTGTGCAAATGCTTCATGATAGATGAAAGTCAGTGTCCTTCTTTGCACGGGTCCTTTCTCACATGTAACACTGACTGCTGCTTGCTAAGAAAATAGGTCTGATAGCAGCCCAAGGGTGAGACTCTGTTTACTTCTTGGTGGAAGTGTCCGTGTCAGGACTCTGGAGACTGCAACCAGAAGATCGTATCTCAGATGAAGAATTACTTGGCATTTCTTCTTTCACAGTACTGAGCCAAATTCACTACCGACTTCAGAGAAATTATGGGTTACTGATTTGGGTAACTGTCAAAAGGATTATACAGCAGAATAAACCCATCAGAAGTATTGGGGATTTTTTGTGTGTCTTTTGGCACTCTCAGTGGGAGTTAGTTTTAAGTGGCATTTTAGACACACTGACATTAATCAGTGAAGGATGTCCGTGCCAAGTTTCCCAGCCTGCATCAGTGCAAAGGACAGCAGAACCGGACTGACAGAAGCCTAGTTCCTTTGGAAGGGCTGTGGTTTCTTTTTGGAAGGTGCTGGCCTTTCATTTGGCTATGACGTGCAATAAATAAATCCAAGAAACTTTGGCATTTGGCACCTGCAGTACATCTGGACAAAGTAACGCATTAACACATGGGGGTTTTGAGCAGCAGAGCTAGCAGAGCTTCATCTCCCAGGGACTCTCAGCAATCCCTGCGGCCTGACCCCAGCTCCCATGCCTATTTCCATGTCCACCTGTGCTGTGGGCAGTCTGGAGCCAGGAACAAGCTGACTGGCGGGCTGATACGCTTATGCCCTTTTGCTATCTGGCTGCTGTCAAAGACATTCATTACCTGTCCCCTAGAGGGACGGTGAACCAAGTCTTTCTTCTCATCTAGCTGCCAGTTTCCCCAAACATAATTATCTGTGCTATTTCTAACCCCCTTTCAACTTTAACAGAAATTGGCCAATGAATTCAAAAGCTTGTGAGGAGAGCGGGACTTACAGATGGACAAACACTGTGATGGCACTGTGTATTTCCTGAGGACATCAGGCTAAAGCTCCATAAGTATGGAAATCTCTCCCAAGAGGTTGAGCTATTTTGTTTGTTCCTGGGTTTGACCTGGGTATGGACAAGACAGCAAGTTGGCACATATTAGACCACTTCCAGTCCTGCCTAGGGGAGAGATCCAGCTGTGAGCCGTAGGATTTCTCAGTCAGAGCAGTGAGGTTTGCTTAGAGGTTCCCCATTCCCACCTGGCCCAAAAGAGACACAGAATGATCTTTGGTTTGAAACTACTCTTGGTGCTCAATTTGGATTCCTTTCGAGTTCAGTTGCTTCATTTCTAAAACTCATTTTGTCCCTGTGTAGCCACAGGTACACAGAAGATGCTCTCAGCATCAAAAGATGCAGGCCTAGTCCTACTGCCTTGGCAATAGGGTTGGAAGGGCTGGAATTTGTAACTATTTCTAGACGAAGGAGCATTTTGTGATGAAGCCCTCATTAATATGTCCTGGGCTCCCATGGCTTTCCAAAGTCCCCGTGCAGCCAGAGGGTGTTGTGCTATTCGTTGGCCTTTCTTGTCCTCCTGGGGAACACAGCAGTGGGGACTTGTGTGGGAGAACCCGTCTCCACTGCTCAGTCACTGTCCTTCAACAGTGCAGCTTGAAAGACAGCAAATGGGCAGAAATTTAATTTGTTGTAGCGCTAGGATAGTGGCCATCCCATGTGTTGGATCAAAAACGTAAGAAAAATATCATGCTGAACTCTAATGGGACTGCGGAGACTTTTTTTTTTTCTTCCAAGCCCGAACATTTGGGGACAGAAATATTTCTCCTGCTGGATCCTGAACATTTGGGGACAGAAACATTTCTCCCACTGGCTCTGCCTTTTTATGCTGGTTTATTTCTCTGTCGGACTATCTCCAATGATGATGGCTACTGACCACCCTCTTCTGCTTTCTCAGAAGTATCTCATAACAGAGATGCTTATCCTGGAAAATTTACCAGGGGGGAAAAAAAAAGGGGGGGGGGAGAAAATGTAATTTGGAATATAGAATAAAGTGCAAATGACTTTTTTCTTTTTTTTTTTTTCCTTTTTGGCACTTATGGCAGCATGTCCCTTGAAAGGAGAGGACAGAAGCACATTGCAGTGGAGACACTGCTTTGTTTTCCAGTCGCAAGGATTGGAACCCAAACCTGTTTCCATCACAGCTCTAATACTGGCCGATGAAAATAACGTGCCCTGGGCAGGGGGACGGTACAGGATGTGGTTGTGCTAGCAGAGCCGGTGCGCAGGTGGCAAGCCCTGTCGGCAGAGGAGCCAAGGGTCAGGAAACATGTGGAGCTAAAGGGGCGGAAGAGAAAGTAGTGAGCCCGGACTCAGTTTTCCTGATGACACACATATTCAAGAGGAAGGCTAGAGGCTACAGAAAGTGACTTTCGCTGACTGCACTGGGCGAGTGTGGTCAACCTCCCTACTCATCCAGCTCTCCTGGCCGGCTGGGGCCGTGTGCGGTGGGTCAAATGGATTAAGGAAGGGAAGCAGAATGCAAAGTCCTTTAACAGCTTTTAATCAGAACCTGTCATTTTTTCCCCTACTAGCTAGAAATCATATACCTATGTTTTCCCACTTGCTTCCTTTAATAACTGGATAATGTTATTATATATCAGTAGGCGTGTTATTCTCCTAGCATATTTTGACATCCTTACCTTGGGTTTGCCTGAAATATTTTTGCACAAGTTCAATCAAAATATTTTCACAGGTTAACATGAAAAAAAAAGAAAAAAAAAAAAATCTAGTGACTGAAACGATGACAAGAGGGTACCAAACCCGCAGTTAAACTGTGTGAATAAAGCAAGTGGCATTATGGATGAGTCAGAGGGAAAGGAATGAGGAGACAGAGAGGATTATTCAACATAGCCAATGTTCATACATCTGCAGATGTTAGAGAGATTCATTCTTCACTGACTCCAGTTGCTACACTTTCTGGGTTTAAAAAAAAAAAAAAAAAATTACTGAGATTTTCAAAAATTTAGAAATGGCAATTCTATGCTTAGAATCTCACCCTTTATAAAACAAATAATCCTGTATTTCTAAGTCATCTAAAATAAAATGAATTTGTTGGCAGGTATCAGTGACCCTGAGCTCAAAGCCTTCCTTCCTTGAAGTGCTCAGTTACCTTTTTCTTGGCACGCGACTGTCAGCATATGTCAAAGAATAAGGAGGCGTGTGGTGCTGGCACAGTATTTCCTGCAGTAAAAGGTCTACTTTCAGGCTTATGGAGAATTTCTGCTGACTCTCATCCTGTGGCATTTTACGGACAAAAGTCCAAAACTAGATAATCTGAGGTTCAGGAGAATCCTACAAGGTTTTCACTCTAAACAGTTGCTTGCACCACTCATTTCCAAGTGGCGATAGTTGCGGCTTCAGGACAAAGTCCTTTCTACTCATTTAAGCCTGGGGATTCAGCACCTCTGTCTCCTTTTGCACCGGTGTAGCTTTCACCCTCGGCATCTACGTGTAGTTCTTGGACAATTCCGCGTCTCACCTCTTCTCCATTGCCCAGCACTACTTTGCTAGTCTCCGTGGGAAATGCTACTGCTGAAGCATAATCTCTGCAGGGAAAGGGACACCCCAGAGGACAGCCTGGCAGCACTCCGTTGCATGGCCTCCTGTGTATCAGTTTTCCTGGTCTACAGTGTTCTGTATCCAGGGCTCGCATGGAAAATGTGATCCCAAGGATGGAAAGGAACAGAGCTGGGCGCTCTCCCAGGCTGCTCCCTCAGCTGCAGGATGGGTCTCTAGGAAACCCTCCAGCCCCTTCCAAAGCCCTGGGCTTTCCTTAAGAGCTTCCTTGGCCTTGTTATCCTTAACCAGCTCCCCCTGAGTCTGGGCAGGAGGAAAGGAGCATCCTCATCGCTTGCTGTGAGGCTAACAGGGGAGGATTGCCTCGTTTACTCCTGCAATTCCAAAGATGGGAACGGTAATGCATTTCTTGCAAGCATTGCATCAACAATTCAGTGAAATGAAATAATTTCAAAATGCTTACCAGCTGTGTTTGCTGTGTAGTTAATAAATGCTATACTAGTAGAATTCTGGAAATATTCCTGATCTCCCACAAAGTACAGGTATATATGTATATATGTATATATACATACATGTATATGTATATCTAACAGCCTCCATATATATGTGTGCAGTTACTGTTTGTGTTTTTAGAATAATCTCAACACAGTGCTAAGGTCGCTATTATATACGATCCTAAAATCCTCCTGGATAACACGCAGGCTCTGAGTCCTTCACAAGCTGCTCACTGTCCGGCTCTAACTCCAGTCAGGCTCAAGCTGCTACTAAACATGCCTCTTCTCTTCTAATAGCGCTTGCACTTAAATGGAGAATGGTGTCCTAGTGGCCCCCCTGTGTTGCCTGCAGTTTTCAAAGGTCAGACTACGTGTCCTAATATTTCCTTTTGGCCTTAATGATGATTCTATGAATTTTGTGCACAGCTCGTTCAGGTGCCCCCCTCCAGAAAACAAAGTGGAATGTATTTTTTAACTTTTGGCCTTTGGTGGGACAAACTCATTGAGTGTCTGGCCACTTCCTTTTCTCTCCTTTTCATGCTCCTTTTCTGGGAGCCACAATGCTGCTCATCAGCTACTAAATGTTCAGAGGTTTCATTTAGCTACAGCCACAGCGGAAAACAGGGAGAAGGTGGCATGATATTTGGTATGATGTTTCTACTTGAATAAGAGGTGTAAGAAAAATGTCGTGTTAAAAAAAGAAGTGTAATCCATCAGTCAACCTGTTCACAAAGGCAAAGTATGTTGAGAACAGAGGTTTGGGTTGGGGTTTCTGGTTTTGGGATGAAGACTCTGATTGCAAGAACTGAGGTAGTCTGCTTCCCCAGGCTGGAGAAAGGTGATTTGCACCCCTGTAAATAGAGGAATTTGATCAGCAAATAAGCTGAGTCATTCTCCCTGTTCCTTTGCAAAACTGATTAATTTGAGTCCTTTTCGTGTGCCAGCCAAAGACTGGAGCGATGTTTTACTCGTATTCTCAGGAACAGAATTAAGACTCAAAACGGAGTCAAGCGCCAAGGAACTTTATTAGCCCGTTAACAAGTTTGCAAATGCTAAGAAGCAAGTGGGGGATAAAGAGAGAAGAGGAAGGAAAGAAGGACAGAAGGAAAGAAGGAAAGGAAGAAGGAAGGAAAGAAGGAAAGGAAGAAGGAAGGAAGGAAGGAAGGAAAGAAAAAGAAAGAAAGAAAGAAAGAAAGAAAGAAAGACCGGAGGAGTTTGCGGCGATAGCTACCACCGTGGAGCTGCGATGTCTTGGCAGTTCCATCAAGCCTGGTGAGGGAATGTTCCATCTGTTGTCCGATGTAAGAACATTCCATCTGCTGTTAGTTGGTTCCATTCTTTTGTAGGCTGTCGCGAGATGTTCAACCACTCCTTCCACCCGGCGGCGGTGCACAGGCACAGTACCATGGCAAAGGGGGTCTCCAGGTGTTTTAGGTGGTCCTCAGATCCTCAATTCCCCCTGACCCCAGGTCTGTGCTCATGCACCGGAGCTTGGCTGGTTTTTCTCTGAATTAGCTCCTCGCGTTGTTTCACAGTAGTCGGCTGGTGGTTTTCCTGCTGTAGTGATGTCGAAGCAAACATCTGCTGTGTCTGTGGTGTTCACTGCACTGACACAGTCTCAGACCATCCTGGACAGGGAGTCTGAATAGAAGCTGAACTTGCCACTAGTGGAACAGTTCTTTTCTTTGGGACAAAGGTTGGACAATACCTCATTAAAAGTAAAACAAGGAAAAAGATTAACAAGCAAATAGGAAATTAGTTGTGATGAACTTTTACGCTTTGTAAGAAAAAAGCTTTTGGGACTTGGGTGTTAGAAATCAGCTTCTGCATTACAACTTTAAAGTGGTTAATCATATTTAAGACATTGTATGTGCAAATAAATCTTGACCGTAGCATACTTGAAACAAGGCTTCCTCACTGCTGAGATAAAAATAGTTCTTCAGAGGGACTGAGAGAGCCAGGTGCGCTATAGCATACCAGCAAGTCTTTAGAAGAACCATAGAGTGACGGAGATCCCTCCTGTGTCTGCAGAAGCCCTTGCTGTGCCCTTTTCTGCACCTTGTCGTTCCTTATGATCTTACATTGTGGGGACCCTACCTGACGTCCCACAAGACTATTCAGTTACCATCCAGTTCTCCTGGCTGTGAATATATTTGCGAAGCAAATTAATGACCTGGAAGGAGCCAATTTGGACATTTCCCAAACGCTGTTTAAATGGGTTGGCAAGCATTAGTTGAAAAAGAAGTCACACGCTATTGACACATGCACTGTAAACTGCCATTGGCACCGATTTGGGAAAGTCATTTGACATCATTTCAAACAATCGCTGCACAGTGCCTCCTGTGCTTTGGCAACCATTGACACATTTCAGAAGTCCCCATCAACTTGCGCTTTGACGTCTCTCCCAGGAGTTCCTAGCTGGAACTAGGGCTGTGTGAATAATGGTTTGGAGGTTGGGGAGGTTTTTTCAGTTTAGTTGCTTGAACACAAAAACATGACAACAAAGAGACTCACTCCAAGACAACTGCTAAAAAAAAAAAAGAAGTAGAAGAGGTATCAGCTCAGACTGACCATATTAGATTTTTCCTGCTGAAAAGAAATGCTGAAATGTTATTGTAGGCTGGCTGAAATGTTACATTTGACTCATTAAAGAAGTGTCTCATTTTTGGGTTGTTTTATTAAAGAACAGGAAATCACAAATTGTATTCCTATTCATCATGAATACGTGGGACTTGAATATACCTGAGAAGACTATCTAATACCTGCTTCTATTGTAAACCAGAACTAAATTTCCTCGCTGACAGAGATCTGTCAGACCCAATCTCAAACACCTCAATTGATGCCAGTCCCAGACTCCCCAGACAACCTTACTCAGTGCTTAACTGCCCTGAAAACCAGAAAATGTTCCACATTATCTGAGATAAATCTCCTGTCCAGAAAATTAGACTGGTTATTTCCTTTCTTACCCTTGGTGGCTATGAGGCTAATTGATCGGGGACCTCCAGCCTTTCCCCACTGGAATGCCGTTATCACACCCGTCTGTCTGATCTCTTCTTCTAGATTGAACAGTCTCAAATCTTTCAGCTTTTCCTTCTAGGCTGAGTTTTCACAGTTTCTGACAATGCTTTGCTCTCCTTTGACTTGCCTCCAGTTTCAACTTCTAATCCTCTGCTATGAAGTGCTGGCAGTTTTTTCCAGTCGGCGTGACCTGTAAATTTTAGGCTGGTTTCCTAGGGAAATCGGACTTACCTAATCAAGTTCTATGTCTGTCTGTTTATTTTTTCTATCTACTTGACTCATAATTTTTTAACCCTTCTGCCAGTTTCAAGCAAACATGACAATGGTCAAATATCTCTAAGCTAGTAAGGCCATATATATTTCATTTAAAAAGTGGTAGGATGTAGGAGAGACATCTCATTACAGTCCTCACCAGTGAAAGGCTGCAGCGTGATAAAATCCATAACAGACACCAAGGCACCTCCATGGGAGAAAGGTGCTACAAACAACCCAGAAACCTTCAGTTGGAGGTTGTTCCTTATGAGATGTGGGGGACACCAGCCCCCTGGGAGCTGGGGTGCATTGCTTCTACTCCTAAGGCACCAACTTCTTCTAAGACTACGTTGGATAGGCTGGCTCCCTGTCAGATATGTTCAGAATTTTTATTTATTTGATAACAAAACAGTAACATATTTTTGTCAGACAGTTTCCCAAGCAGCTGGACTTCCACCCTAGAGCAAATTCACCTGTGGGAGGCCTGGCTTCAGGTCAGTAGGAAGCCTGAGACACCATGCTATAGCAGACGGACATTTCAGGTTTCTTGATGGCACCGTTCCACATCAAACAAAATCCTTCAATGTTTGCAAGTCTGAGAGCCAGAATCCAGGACTCTCCTCCTGGACTGTCTTTGTGAATAGTGTGACACTCGCTCCCTTGTTCTCCTTCAGTGAATATTGGGGGAATTGGCATAAAAACACAGCCATGTGGACAAAGCGACTGAGGATGCTGCCTTCCATTCCTGCAGCTGGGAGTTGAGGGTACTCAGGTGAGATGCAAATCTTTTCACAGCAGAGGATGCAGTCAGAGCGTGCAGAGCCAGGAGGCTATTGGAAAAAAAAAAAAAAGATTTGTCAACTGAAGCTTTGAGACTTTTTCACAGACGATCAACTTTGAGCATCTCTCCCCAAAAAAAGGGAAAAAAAAAAAAAGAGAAGATAGAGGGGTAAAAGAAAGAAAAATAATATTGCACGTCCCTTACTTCTATGTAAGAATCTGTAGCTTGTCCCTGTCACCAGCTGCCCATCCATTAGCCTGACTGACCACACGTCCAGGGGCCCAGGCGCTGAATTACCCTCCGCTTCCTGCTCAGAAAGGGATGCTTCAGAGCTGTTTCCTGCCGCAAGCAGGAGAGCAATTTCCACAGACTTCAGCCACATAAACAAGTAAAGGCATTTTTCCCTTCTCCGCAAACCCTTTGCCCTCAGAAAAGGTTTGGTGTAGAAAACCAGCTTGGTGGAGAAAAAAAAATAATGAACATCTCCTTGAATGAAGGGTGCGTAGGACCCTGTTGTCCTGGCGTGAGTGATTAGACAGAGTTTTAGGACATGATGGGAGGTAAGCGAATACACAGTGAAAGAAACTGAATTTTTCAAAGGTGTGTCCCTAAAATTCCACGTGCCTCCAACCATAATTACGTGCCAAGGAGTGGAGAGACGTATCCAAGGCAAGTTAGACGAGTCTGGGCCTTGATAGCAATGAACCTGCTGCTCCAGTTTTGTTCCATCAGCACCCAGCTGAGCTAAAATAAAGCCTCTTTGGGGACGTCCACACACGCTGAACTCATACCTCCTGCTTATAGCTGGGCACAGCCAAACACGAGTGACATGTTCACAGATTCCAGCAAAGGTCTCAGCGTTTTTGGCATACTCTGAAAGTAGGGTTGTTTCAATCTCTATCTTTAGACAACTCAGTCTGAAAATAAGGGGGTTTATGCTTTCTCAATCCTACTTCCATGCCTGTTCTCACCTGGGACAGTTATTACTTCATTTCTACCTGGAAGGATAGATTTTGCCCTTGGCAATGCCACTTGCAAACCAACAAATTTCCTGGGGTCTACACACAGAGCACGTGCCGTGCTAAACGCGCTTCTGCTTTTGCATGTGGTTTATGTGAAAAGTGGTGGCATTCAATATTGAATGGGTGCCTTCTCATTTTCCTCTGGTAAGGGCATCTCCAATGTGCTTCCATGCCTGCCTTGGCACCGTGTCTCAGCGGGCTAGCGAAGGATGCCTGATGAAAGCCACGGTAGAGCCACGCTGCCTGGCCGCCGTGGCTGTTGTGAGGGCGCAGGCTGTTGCGACGCTGCAGTCTGCAGCGCAGACAGACAGAATGGAAGGCAGCTTCTGCCCTTGCGTTAGATGCTGTGGAGTTTGCAGCCCCAGATGTGGCACGCAGGCATGACTGCTAGCCGCTCCGGCCGCTGGCTGCCGCATCCCAGATGTGTTCTGCAGGGGACGGACGTTCACTGCTTGCACACTGACTGAGCTACATGAGCAAGGAGGCACCTACCTGGTGTTCCCAGTGCCAGCCCTTATCTCCCCCCAGGTTGTTATTTGAATAAGCAAAAAAAAAAAAAAAAAAAAAAGGCTTTCCGGGCTCCTCGGAGGCACTGTCAGAGCCCGTGAGCCCGGGGCAGTCGTGACAGGTCGCAGAGGAGAGGGGAGGGGGAGTTGTCCGCTTCCTCTGCGGCTTCTTTGTGTCTTGTTTTTAATGAGCTTTTGGCCACCAGAGGAGCAGATGCATAAACAAAAGCTTGTTAGCCCTGTTTGGCCAAGGCAGGACTTCGTGCCCCCTCCCGCCGCACCGACCATTGCCAGGGACAGTCCATGGACACAGACTACCCCCTGCACAAGGGCTACGGCAGAAAGAGGCTGCAGGGAAGGAGGAAAATAACCTTCCAGGGGCTGGAAACACGCTGATTTCAGGATAGGAGCTGCTCTCCGAGGGGCTCTGGGAGATGCTGTGTGAGCAGAGAATCGATCTGATGAAACACGGAGCGATGGACGTGATCTGATCACGTCCTGTCCGTTGGCTACCAACTCTCCTGCAAATCTCCAGGTCTGGTCCCACGCTGGGCTGGGGTCTGCTCAGTGTGGCAAGAGGACTGAGCGTTCGTGGAGCTCCTTCCAGCCCCCCATTTCACTACTGGTATCGTCTGGCCAAGGCAAGAGCAGACTTTTCTGAACTGAGCCAGATTTGAAATGTCTTGATGGGATGGCCTGTGATTTAAAGCAAGTGAGGGTGCTAAGATGGAGGGTGGGATAGCCTTAGAAGCCATTTCATGTTATTTTCATGATTCTGGGAAGTTTCTCAGATTGAAACGCTCTCTGAGGAGGGAGGAAATCCTACCCTCTACTCACTCAATAACGTGAATATATTTGGCGCCTCTCTGTAGCTCCCTATGGTTCAGCACTGACAGTCTGCGGTGCAAGCTGGGCTATGCGAAGTGCTCTACAAATCTGAAAGATGACACAAAGGCTGTTCTGAAATTATAGCCTAAAAAGCTGGACAAGAAACTGCCATCATTTGAATCACTGAGGTTTTGGTTTTGTAACCAGGCACCTGTTGTCCCATAGCTATCACGGTAGCAGTGTACTTAGATGAATCTTTCACTTGGATTTTAGATGACTCTCTTTCTTATGTGCTTGGGTCAATTTTTCTCTCAGAGGTTCCCCGTGGCATCTTCCAGTGACAACCCACTTGAGAAAGCCCCATCAAAGCTCAAAATAGAAAAATCAGTGCAGCAAAGCACGTATGATATCTTATACCCTGCATTGGTAAAGTCACCTCACAGCTTTTCTAGCTCTCGCTTTCCCCAGACACCCACCATTTCCAGTGATTCTTGGCTATAGCTTTCACTTGAGCTTACTGGATGAGTAGTCCCACAAACTCCACGTAGATAAGTAATTTGATTCACATGAAAAGCCTTGCATCTGTAGAATGACTCTCCAGAGTAAAGTTATTCTTGTGCTTAAATGCTTCAGGTATCTGGAGTGTAAAGAAGTTATCTTCCAGTTTGCTCATTGGTATCACAAATGTCCCTGGTACTATAGGGATGGCAATTCATACATTGAAGCAGCAGTTCCTGCAGCATTATGCTGGTTAACACGATTATACTGACAGCCAGGTTGGCTGAAGGATTGCACCCTGTTTAGGAAGCACGGTGTAAAACGGAGCGCCCTGCCCTTCCTCAGGACACTTCAGGGGAGCAGAAGGCAGGGGACATGGCAAAAGCCAAAGGGCCTGGGGAGCTAGCATTCATCCATCTTTGCTTAGAGATGCCGAGGGCAAACAGTGGGTATTTGTTGCCTAAAGTTCAGGCACCAAAATAATTTTCAACTACAAAACCAACCACCCCCCTCCAGACCACTCAGTTAATAGCAACGACTGCGCGTGAAAGCAGAGCCAGGCTGGTATTGCAGTAAGCTCTAGTTGCACATCATCTGGCTAAATTGCAGAAAGCTCACTTGTTAAAATCAATGCGGTGGTGTATTTTCTACAGATTGTGTTTTTGGAAGCTCATGTAGGAGTGCAGAAAGCACTAGAGAGAGCTACCAGTGATTTTACCATGTTCGACAGATCCTGTAATAATTTCATGTGAATATTTTTTAACTTACCCCTATAATTTCATTTGCTTTGCTGACTAGCTTAACTGCTGTGGAGGCAAACAGCTCTCACAGGTCATCCATCCGCTATCAAAACTGTTCTTTTTGCAGTCAAACCCAACAAAGCCAGCATCAGCACAAATAAAGTTATCCAAACTGGCTCTTGAGCAGTGGGTACCCTTGGTTCTCGTGAGGTGTTTGGCACTGCCACGCAAACCCTATGTGGTCTCAGCAAGGGGCAGTTGTTTAGCAACCACTGCTGGAGTTTCCAAAATCACTTAGAAACACCAATGACCTGACCCACAGTACAGTGGAGGTGTAAATTTTCTGTTTTAAGAGCTGGTTTAAGAGAAGCCAGAACACATTTTATTTGCATGGTGCTGACTTGCTGCCTCTTGAACCGCACGCGTCGTCTTTGACTTTTCATGGATTTTATTTGATCTCTGGGAAAAAATCAGTACAGAAACTCGGCTTCTCCCACTCCCTCTATCTTTCTGTGAGCAACAGGGGTATCATTTCAAAGGAAATTACACTCTTTTCCCCCCTGTACAGTGAAACAGCTGGAATTGCACAGCGTGCAAAAATAAAATCCCCCCGTCATTAACCCTGTCGCCCGTGGACAAGCTCGCAGGCAGGTTGGCAGGGGAAAGAGGGAGACGGAGGCTGGAAAAGCCCATGTACGTACAGACGCGCACAGCGGTGCACAAAGCCCTGCCTTTCTACCGGATTATCCGCACGTTTCTCCATGTGCCTGTCAGTGCGGACCTGTTCATCTCCCCCAAAAACGGCTTTACGGCCAGGCGGGTGGGCACCGCATGGACGGCCCTGTGCTCGCCCTCCCCGTCCGGTTTCGGTCAAAGGGTGCCCCGGGGCAGCGTTCCCCGGGGACCGGAGCTCCCGGGCCGCCAGCGTCCCCGCGGGGGCGGGGCCTGGCGGGGTGGGCGGGGCCTCGCCCACAAGCCTCGCCCCCTCCCCCGAGGGACAAGAGGGGCGGTGCTGCTCGCCGGGGTCCCGCGTCCCCGCCGTGCGGCGCGGATCGGATCGGCTCGGATCGGCTCGGCTCCGCTCGGCTCCGCTGGGTTCGGCTCCGCTCGGCTCCGCTCGGCTCGGCTCGGCTCGGCTCGGCTCGGCTGCCGGCCCGACGGCGCCGTCGGGCAGAGCGTGGGCTTGGCGCCCCGCAGCAGCGCCCGGCGGCGGCGGGATGGAGCTCGGTGCGGCGCGGCTGCTGGCGGTCCTGCTGTGCCTGGCTCCCGGTAAGCCCCGGGGGGAGCCCCGCGGGCCCCGCGTCCCGCCCGTCGGGGGGGCGGCGGCCCCCCCCCGCCCCCCCCGGCC
>VZSF01010132.1:192844-273770 GCA_013398295.1 Chionis minor | reverse complement strand
TGAGCGGGAACGGCGCGGGTGAGGGTTTCCCTTAGGGTTGTCAGGGACATGGGGAGGCGGTGCGAGCCCCGGGGCGGGATGCTTCGGGATTGCTGTCCTCTCCCATCGCGTCCTAATCCTCTCCCATTGCGTCCTAATCCTCTCCCATCGCGTTCCAATCCTCTCCAATCGCGTCCCAATCCTCTCCCATCATGTCCCAGTCCTCTCCCATAGCGTCCCGTCCTCTCCCATCGCATCCCAATCCTCTCCCATCACGTCTCATCCTCTCCCATTGCATCTCAATCCTCTCCCATCCCATCCCAATCCTCTCCTCTCCTCTCCTCTCCTCTCCTCTCCTCTCCCACGCTCCTGCCCTCCCTCTGGATGGCTGGTGCTGGCCCGTCGGAGAGGGCTGCTTGCCACGGCATAGTGTCCTGCTTGCTTGGCTCCGGCATCAGCTGTCGTTTCCAAGAGCAAAATGTCCCTGGAGCCAAATGCGGGAAACCCGTCATCAGCAAAGAACCTGCTCGGGATGCCAGTGATTACAGAGCGGGGAAATACTAGGGAAATAGGGACGGTCCTGCTCTGGCCGCGCTTTCTTGTTGCCCATTGTAGCTGCCGAGCTGTCCCAGTCAGGACTGCTGGCTCGCCCTGGTGAGGCGACATTCCTGACAGTGATGGGAGCACCTGGGGTGGATTGGAAATCTCTCCCTGTGGTACACCCAAGCGTTGGGCGAGCTGGGATAGGGCTTCCGAGGGAGCGCTGGCACCTGGATCACAGCCCTCGCGAGCGCGGCTGGCTCAGGGTGGGCGCCATGCATGAATAAGGTCTGGTAGTAATAGATTTTTCCCAACTGTTTAGGAGGAAAGAGATAACCTTAGAAAATCATGGGATAAAATGAATTCATGGGATCTCAAATTTGTGACAGGCTAAAATAGTTTCTTTGCCTAATTCATCTATCAGCAGTCTTGAAGAACTGCAGTATATTCAATTTATTATAAGAAAAGTTGGTAATCCCTTTCCCCAGGGAGTGAGATCATCAGATGAAGGTTCACTCCGTTTCAATGTCCCACATCCTCTTGTTAGACCTTGAAGTTGGCAACGCAAGAAAACAGGAACTCCACCCTGGCTGGTTGAATTGTAGTGCTCTGCAGCTAGCTCCTGACCATCTGCCTTTGCTTCCTGTTATGACAGAGTTTTTGAACTTTCTGGGATGTGTGAAAAGTCATTATTTACCCTTCACTGCTAAGTAGGTGATGTGAAACTGTCCGCTTAGAACGTGCTGCGTAATCCTGTGTATAACGCTTTTTTCTGATTGAGTAGCGTTGACTTTGTTTATTGCATTGATTTGAGGTTTGTTTTTTTTTTACATGTTTTTGCAGGTTTATTTATTTCTCTGGATCAGCCCACCCTTAGCATCCAAAAAGATGTCCTTACAATAACTGCAAATGACACTCTAAATATTACTTGCAGGTAAGGGCAATTCTGTCCAGCGTGATTCCGATGGGGGTAATTTCTGCAGCGAGTTTTTGTACAGAATCCCAGGTGATTCGGTCTCTCTCCTGTCACCGCTCCTGTTTCTCCCTGCTCCCTTTGTGCCCCCTGCCTTTAGAAATGATCTTAGAAGGCTGCAGCAAGGGAGAGATGGGGAGCACAGGGTGGCCGGGAGGAGGAAGCATCAGCTGGGTCCTCCTGGAGCCCGCTGGTGAGCCGTGCTCTTGGCGCTCTCTTTTGAGTGCCACGTCACTTAGATTCAGCAGAACGTAAATCTCAAGTAGCTTCCTCATGGGTGTTAACAACGGGTCGATTTACGTGACTTTACCCTCCGTGGCTTCATGCTCCGTGTGATGGGGTGAAGCCCGTTCCTCTCCGTAGCCATAGAGACTGGTGGGGCTGGGGTTCTCCACCTTGGCATCAGTATCAACGCTCATCACATCCCCACGCTCCTCTGACGTTTGCTTTCCCAGCGGTCAGAGACCACTGGAGTGGTCCTGGCCAAGCAACCAGAGCAGCGTGGAGAAGCGTATCTCCGTGACAAACTGCAGCGATGGCCCCTACTGCAAGACACTGACTCTCCTCAAGGTCATCGGCAATGACACAGGGGACTACAGGTGCCTTTACGAGGACAACCAGGCGGCTACAACCATCTACGTCTACGTTCAAGGTAAGTGCTTACACAGCTCTTAGGTGGCTCTTCCTCTAGCCTCAAGAGAAAAAAAAGGGATGTCACGTATCTCAAAACAGTTTTGACATTAAAATTTATTAGTCCTCGAATTTTTGATCACATGAAACTGTTATTTTTCTTTTCATGTTGAAGAAATTACATGCCAGTATGCTAGTTGCCATCAATAGGAAAGCCTTTGTACCTGTAATTTTGAACTGCCGTGCCCCTTGCAGTATATATACTCTTTTCTACCCAGAACTTAGCATACGTGTCTCCTCCGTGCTCTGAGCCTGCCCTCATGAACGCAGAGCCATTACTGACCTCAGCAGGAGTTTCATGTGAGGGAGGATTAAGGAGATTTTATATATATGGAAAATGACAGGTCCCATCCCTTTTACAATTTTTACTCTCTGATACCATTCAAAAAAACCCCAAACCGTAAACTTCCATACCTTTGCTGACTGTCGTGGTAAATTTTATTTATTGAGGCTGCAAGAGCAAAGTTTCCAAACTCAGGCTGCCAGTTGCGTCGCAGACGCCGCAAAGCCTCCAATTAACACGCTCGCCTTAAGTAAGCGCATTCATTGAGGCATCTGCCTTTTTGCACTCACGGCTTCATACCCTTTTTCTTATGCGCCCTGTTTCCTTTTTATTGTTAACTTACAGTTACCATTTTGAAGAATGGGATGTTATTATGTACATGGGCTAGTCTATTTTATGAGATCATGAACCCACTTTTTTTTTTGGTCTCACTTTGAAAAGGATGCTGCTGTTGGGGGAGCCAATGTAGCATGTCACTCCTTTTAACTGATATTTCCTGTAACACTTAGGCAGGGAAAGTCACACTAGGGTGAATCAGATTTTTTGTCGGCACGACGACAGCGGTGGCAGGAAGCTATTCTCCAAAGTGCGCACCGCTGCTGGTAACTGTTTTGAGAATAGTGATATTGGAAAGCTGGGGCGGGGAAGAGGGGTGTCTGTCAAAATATGTGCCCTCTATTTAATGTCGTCATTTAAGTGTTTTACTCCATAGGAAGGAATAAAACAGATTTCAGAAGAAATAGGCAGGGAAAGAACAAAACTGGAAAAATTCCCTCCATAATGACGTGACAAATAGTATCCATTTACCAACTGAATATTTTTCTAGATTACAGATCTCCATTTGTGACTTCCGTTAGTGACCAGCTCGGCATTGTATACATCACTAAGAATAAAACTGTGGTCGTGCCGTGCCTTGGAACCGTATCCAATCTCAACGTATCTCTACATGCGGTAAGGAAAAAGCCCGTTACTATTTTAAGAGTTAGTTGAAGTCACTGTGACATAAATACATTGCTTGAAGTATAAATACATTTCTTAAAAACTTGTTTCCATCCTTGGGAAATTTACAGCCTGTGATTACAAGGTGAATGCTGTAACTGTACTGACCCCCCATCCCGTGCTTCCAAAGTGCGGAGGGATTGCCTGTGAAAGGGAAATTGCCCGAGCTCGGATGTTAAAACTGCGACCCTGCGGATATGGAAGATGTTGGACTTGAAAATTCAGGGTTGTGTGATTTTTTTTTTTTTTTGAAGTCTGACTGTATATTTTATCACTATTTCAAACAGAAATATCCAGAAAAGATATTTGTCCCCGACGGTAAATCGATTTCGTGGAATAATAAAAAAGGCTTCACTATACCCAGTCATTTAATCAACTATGCGGGCATGGTCTTCTGTGAAGCTAAAATAGACGATGAGAGCTACCAGTCTGTGATATACATAGTCGCAGTTGTAGGTAAGCCAAAGGTTTTGTTTTCTCTATAGCCACTGTTATTTTGCTCGCTACAACATACTGAACTAATTACATTTGGTTGGACTCTAGGTTATTCAATACTGACAATGCAGCTAATGCAAAATGGATGTTGTGATATATATTACTTTTCTTTTAAATGCAATGCATTGTGCTCTTTCTGGTTGATCATCGGGATAAGTGCTTCTATTTTTAGCGTTTTACATAGATGCCAGGGATTTTTTTTTTTTTCCTAACAATGCAAGCCTTTTTCGTAAAATCACTCTATTCTGTACTTTATTCACTTATCCGGGATCCAAGTCATAGTTGAAGGGAACTAGAGCCAAGCATCCACCAGCAGCAGATGGGAGGGAGCTGCTCTGAGGGGGTGGCAAGGGAATGTGGGATCTGAAGGTGGCACTAGGAGCTAGGTTGTCTTCTCTCCTTCAGACCTATGTCCTGACTCTCAACAGGGCTTTATGCTCCCCAGGTATATTTTCTCAGTTGTTCATCACAACCCAGAAATAACATGATGATTCTGTGGAGACTCAAGCCTGAGCTGGAACTGCAGCTATTTCTTTTTTGGCTGGGGACACAGTGACCACTTTAGGTGGCCCTCCAGCCTTCGCTCTGTGCAGCAGGCTCTTGCTTCTCCACCAAACTGATGAGTCCTCACTCTGGTTTGGAGCAAATTCAGAACTTCTACAGAATTTCTGCATTCAGAATATTCTCTTTTTTGGAATATTTTAAATGTTTTATTGCACAAAGTCAACTTTGGATAATTTTGCCAATGCCAGACCATTGTTCTTAATGAAGTTCTCGTGTACTGCTGGGGAGGGGGATATATCTCCTTTAGTTTGAGGTCTCACCTGAAAGGCTGAGAAAAAGGTGTCAAAGGCAGAACAACTGTGTGTGTCACCATCTCCTGCCTGCTCCCACCACCGGGGGGGCTCTGATCAAGCGCACACATCCTGCTGTGCCGTGTCTGACGTGGCTCTCGGATGGGAAATGCTCGGGGCAGGCATATCCCTTCCCTCCAGGCTCCTTTGAAACCCCCTCATCATGCTGCGCTGCGGCATCGGGGGGCCTCTTTGTGGCTGGGGTTTTGGTGGGAGTTTCAGTGAATTTGCCTGGGAAATGTGGTGCTGAGTGCTGCAAAGAAATCTCTTCTTACCCCCGTATTTTGTGGATGCCTTTTTCTTCCTCTAGGATACCGCATTTATGACCTGACAATGAACCCACACTACCAAGTAGAGCTGGCAGTGGGAGAAAAACTTGTTCTCAATTGCACCGTAAGGACGGAGCTGAATGTAGGAATCAATTTTAAATGGGACTACCCTTCCATCAAGGTAATTCAGCAGTAACTTAAAGGTGCCAACTTCACAATGAAATTTGATTTAGGTATAATGCCACTCCCCCCTTTATAATATTGACAAAGCAGATGATAATACACCAAGAAATTGTTGGTATATAGAGGTGTGCGAAGGGTGACAGGAGGAATAACAATAAAATTCCCAAACACCTCTGTCCTTTTATCTGTTACAGGAAAAACGCGCCACCATAAGGGATTTAAAAACCACGTCAGGAGAAGTAAAGAAGTTTGTAAGCACTCTTACCATCGACAGCGTGTCTTTAAGTGACAAAGGTCGATACACTTGCGCGGCCTCCAGCGGTCGTATGAACATGAAAAACAGCAGTTACTTCATTATCCATGGTATGGCGTCTTCCACTCCCGTTTTGCTGGTGGCTTCAGATATGGGATTGATTACTGAGATGCAGAGGGCATCTCGGCGATGAATCAAAGGACAGAAATAGAGCAAACTGCAGCTACGGTATTTCTCTTGGACCCACTATAGGATGATTTGTATACCACAGGCTTAGCTAATGATAAGACTTTAAAGGATGCTGTCACTGAAAGCTGTAGAATAGGAAAATGGGCAGTAAAATAAACAGAGGTAAGCCTCTGGTCCCCTTCTGTGTTGACCTTCTTGAGGTCTTGCAACGCTGAATTTGCGTAGGTGGCTTTGTAGAAGGGTTGCCTGTTCTCGCTCCAGGTGAACTTCAGCTAGATTCTGGTGGCTCTGCGGGACAAGAGTCTGGGTGGGCATGAAAGAAGCTAGGAAAATAAAATTTTCAACTTTTACATTATGAATAGATGAATCAAATGGAGTTTCGGTCATACGGAAATGATGCAAAGGAAACAACTTTGGCTAAGTGCATAGATAAGTACGAGGCCACATCCTTCAGCCTTTTCTCAAGCCCCTCTTGGGCACAGCCCCAGCAGCTCCACTAGCTTACTTCTAGAAAAAAATTGCCAGCATGAGAATGGCCCATTTTTAATCACTGAGTCAGACAAAAGGGTTTATATTTTCAAGGAGACTGGCTTTCCTGAGGTCTGATTTCAATGGCCAGAATATTAATGTCTCTCTTTTTACAACTTACTACATGGCAGAGCGATTCAAGATAGAACCAATTTTCTCCTGGGTTCTTCTGGAGCCAAAACCAGATCGTGTGCTATAGTGAGCATACCAGATATTAAGTCCATGCCATCCTAAATCTTAGCCAAAAGGCTAGTTGCTGTCTTAGTCTGAATGCAAGTTTATAACTTACAAAAAAGTAATGTAAATAATTTCAAAGTATTCAAATGCATACTTGAGAAGAGGCTGGAAGTATCTAACTTTATCACGTTGTAGTTTGAATACTATTATTTCCTGGAATGAGTAGATCAAGCCGGTTTTACGCTGTTTATTTATTTATTTATTTATGTATATAGGTCTGGCGGTTGGCACGTCATCCTGAGAGCTGAGTCTTGTCTCTGCTTTCCAAAGCTCTCCTATGGGGGAACTGGTCCGCTCCTCTGTGTGAGGGAAAGGACTGGGTTTTCATGGTGGGTTTGGAGCCCACCAACTCTCTCCAGAGGCCAGTTTGGAGCCAACTGTGCTCTACCAGTGGCATTCTGTTGCTGTCCTCTATTTGCCATCTGCTGTTAAGCGCTAACCCAAACAGATAGCACTTATGCTTTTCTCCATGTGGAAAGACAATTTCATTTAATTTTTTGCAGAAAGTCCTTATATTCATCTGGAGAGAATGGAGAATGTGGTCGAGACAAGGCTAGGTGATACAGTCAAAATTCCTGTCAGGTTTAAAGGATATCCTCCACCAGAGGCGAAATGGTAAGAATTGGGATACAACCTGTTCGAAACACTGAGCTATTCTTAATCAAGGTAAATCTCTGAAGTATTCAAAGCGCTCTGTGTTTTCTTCAGGTATAAAAATGGAAAAGCCATCAATGCAAATCATACGGTTAAACTTGGCTACACATTAGTGATCACTGAGGCAGCGGAAAAGGACGCGGGGAATTACACTGTTGTCCTTACAAACCCTACTAACAAGATGCAGAAGAGACATACGTTTACCCTGCTTGTGAATGGTAAGTGGCGTCCCAGAGGGGTACCTTCCTTTCACGTGTGGATGTCGTGTATTACTGTTCTTATGGTTAAATTCATCCCCGAACTGTGAGGACTGGGGATGGTGACTGGGAGGAGAGCACTTGAACCTCAGCCCAGGGAGGGCAGAGGTGGCCCTTCCCTCCTGGCTCCCGGACGTGCCGCTCGAGAGGCTGCAGGCTCCTGGTGCTGTTGTGATGATACTTTGTGTGTGTTTTTTTTGTTTTCTGTGTATTATTTCTTTGCCTCTGCATCCTGCTCTTTTCCTGCCCTCCTTGCTGGCCCTGCTGCTGGAGTCCTCCCCCACCCCGCTCCATCCTGGCCCTATCCCGCCTCGCCCATCCTTCCTGCCCCACGCAGGCTGTCCCTCCTCTTCTCCCCTGCCCTGTGCAACCCTCCTCCTCCTCCTCCTCTTCCTCCTCCTCTCTGCTCACCAGAAAACAGCCTAGCCCCCATGCTGTGAAGACAGCAGATCTTGGGAAGGGCAGCAAGTCTACATGCAGTGGGATCAGGGTTGGGCAATAACGTGCATTTAATGGTTGGACATGGTGGTGGGAGTCGGGGAGGTGTGTTTTAAACCAGGGAGTAATGAAGGGAGATTTTCCAGGAGATCCTAAGCATTGCGTCGTGAGGGCCTGATCCTCAAGGTGTTGGGCAGATTCACCTCGTCCTGGCGTGTTCTTGGAGATGCTCTGCGCTGCGCTTGGACATGAATGAGCTGCTGTGGGTCTAACGCGTGCACGCAGCGCCACTGGGGAGCTGTTAGTGGGAGGTGTAACCTGCTGCTCTCTCCTCCAGTCCCCCCCCAGATCGGCGAGAACGCGCTGCTGGCCCCCGTCGACTCCTACAAGTACGGCTCGACGCAGGTGCTCACCTGTACTGTCTACGCCGTCCCGCCGCCCGCCGCCATCCTCTGGCACTGGCAGTTGGAGGAGGAGTGCACTTTCAGCCCCCAGTGAGTGCTAAGCCCTTGCCATCTTCTGCGGCTCACGTAGCATTTGAAGGAGGGTTGGGTTGGGTTGGGTTGGGGTGGGTTGGAGTTGGTTTTTTTTTTTTGGGTGCATCTCTTGTCCAGGCTCATTAGTGAGTGCAAACCCAACGGCCAATGAAGAAAAGACTGTAGTAGTTAATAGGCAGATTGTTGTAGGCAGGCTCCGCCAAGGTCATCGCTGCTGGCCGAGGCCAGGGCCACCCGCAGCGAGGAGCCGGCAGCGCCTGCGTGTTGCCGTTGTGCTTTCCTGAAGCTTGTGTGTGGTTTCAGACCCGGCTATCTGCCTGCCCTCACCTCAAATCTACCCGTGGGCTGCAGGCCCAAAACTCCATCCCAAACAGAGGAAATTTGCTGTTTATGCTAATTACAGATCCTTGTGGTGTTGTGGGTTGTTTTTTTTTCTTACACTCAAGTGCTGAGGGTGACGGTGCTCTTTATCTGTGTGAAAGTGTATCTGGGAGGAAGTGCACTGATTGATGTTGGGGAATGATAGAGAGAGTGCCTGACTGAGATTCACGCAGCTTCCCTTATCTGGGCCTGCCATAAGCCCAGATTTCCTTTAAAAAAAAAAAAAAAAAAAAGCCAGAGAAAAAAAAAAGCATTCTTCTTTCCTGTTGTTGTTTTTAAAATGATTTCCACTAGTTTCTTCCTTTGGTGCCTGGTTGCTTCCTACACAATGGCTACTGTCCTCAAGAAATTCTTTTAGGGAGTTCAGTGATTTCTATGTCTTTCTGTCTTCCTTTGAACTAAATTAACTTGAATCATCCATTTATGAATGGAGGTTTGTTCCCAGAATAGCTGCTTCCCTCCAAGCATCATGATTGAGCTGACACAGGCAGATTAATTAGGAAATTCACCTTTAGGCTTGGGGGCTCCTTTTTTTACAGAGCGCAAAGGTCTCAGAAGGTTATAGGGTGCAATTTAATAGAAATATTTCCAGAAATGTGCTTTTCCCTCCCAGATGCAGATTGTGGTCAGTGATGCATCTGATTCATAGAAAAATATCTGCATATTATAAAGAGAAGACAAAAACACTCTCTTGAAGGGCGAATAAGGGTGAATATTCATCTTATCTAATGCACATGTCTCTGCTTATGTCTCAGGAAAGTTCGTTCAGGAGCCAATCCATATGCATGCAGAAAATGGAAAGTGATCTCGGAGAGAAAGGGTGGGAATCAGGTTGAAATTAAGCACCGAGTCGTTACTATTGCTGGGAAAACAAAGGTGAGCGGATTTTCTTTTGTCTTGGTTGGGGATGATTAGCCCTGCTCAGCAGGCCATATATCTGGAAAGGTATCGCTGGAGATAAGACTCTTTTCACCTATCGTTAAACTTGGGGATCTACTCTCAGCTGGTCGGGCAAGCTCCTACTGAAGCCAACAGGCAGGGATAGACAATTTCAGGTCCTTTAGACACTGACCCAAAGTGTCTCCATCAATAATTTACTTCGATTTCAGTGCCTACCTTTTAGCAGTCTGAAATTAGTTGAGTTAATATTGCCAGTTCACTGTAATAAGGAGAAGCTGGAGAGACTGAAGAGCAGAAGAAGTTGTGGATGCGGCATTTATTAATATACCAAAGACTGCCTTCTGGCAGGCTGTTTTTTCTTGTTTTCTCTTACCTGATCATTACGCACTTAAGGACAAAAATGTAAACATCAGGAGGAGACTGTGCTCCTGCCATGCCATGAGTTTGTGCTTTGGAGGGCGTTTGGGTTGCCCGGGTACCTGCAGAGCGCTTGGCTGAGCTGCTGGGGCGGTCAGGCTGGGGTACGTACTTTAGCACCGACAGGGTATGAAATTGCTCGCTTGTTCTTTTGTAGACTGTGAGCACCCTCGTGATTCAAGCAGCGAATGTGTCTGCTTTGTATAGATGTATGGCTACGAACAGGGCTGGGTCAAGCGAGAGAGTGATCTCCTTTCATGTCACCAGTAAGTACACCCTGTTGAGGACGGCCATGTTAAATTAATATTATTTTGTCTGTTTTGCTAATGATAGGTGCTTCAGTGTTGTCTATCTGATTCCAGCCGCTTATAAAATCCTTTCATTCTTTGGGATTTAGGTTTTCCTAATAAGGTTTTCAGCTTTTAAAGTCCTTACTTAACTTCAGCCAAATGATTAGTTCCGCTGGCATCAGCGGAGTGGCAGTCCCGTGAAAATGATGCAGAGTGGGCATTGTTTTCCCAAGAGTGATTGCTACTGGGCTTTGCAGTCACTTAAAAGAGCTACAGAGAAATTATGGCAGTGTCACAAAGTGACTAAAGATGTACTGTAAGAGCTAGGTAGGACCAACGTTTTCAAAAACAGTGGCCAAGAGCTTCTGTCTTCTTGAAAATCAGTCTCTGTATTCTCATGCTGAAATATTATTTTAATCCAAATCTAAAAATGAACTATAAGATAATGCTAAGACTCATCTTAAGATGCAAGAAGAGCATCTGTATGCATCACACAGGCTTTCCTTTGATCCATTTTTGGATCAAGGTATTGCGTCTAATGAGATTGTACTCTTTAGGTGATTGATGGATTGATTGATTGATTGATTGATTGATTATTTTTTTCCACTGCTTTTTTTTCCTTATTTACAACTGGATAAGATGAGGATAAGGCTGTATTTGTAAAATGGCTTTTTCAAGTTAGTGTTGGCAACAAAAACGTGCAACCTAATAGGAATTTCTTTGATTTTTTTTAACTTGCAGGGGGTCTTGAAATTAATCTCCAGCCTCGGAATCAACTCACAGAGAAGGATAATATGTCCTTGCAATGCACGGCAGACAAATTTACCTTTGAGAAGCTGTCGTGGTACAAACTCAGCGCTCACACTTCGCAGACTCCCTTTGGAGGGCTGCCCATGCCTGTTTGCAAGAACCTTAATGCTCTCCAGAAGCTGAATGCGACGGTTTCAAATACCAATGGTGAAAATGTCACCTTAGAGCTCATCCTGCGTAACATCTCCCTCCAAGATGGAGGAGACTATGTTTGCATTGCTCAGGACAAGAAGGCTAAAACACAGCACTGCCTGGTGAAGCACCTTACTGTCCAAGGTACGGGTCTCTTACTGTGAACCAAAACGGGTGGTTGTGGATGAAAATAGCTGCAGTAGTGTCAGGTTTTGGTATCTTCAGGTCTTGCGTGTGTCGGCTTAATGGTGTACTCAGTTTGTAATATAGATTTAGACCATTTGTTGTAACACGCAGGTCTGGGGCTTGTCTGGGCAGCAGGGACTTACTATTTCACCAGTACCTGTGAGGAGACACTGGGCGAGCCACTGTGATGTGCAAGGAGATGAGTTTGGCTTTTGCACAAATAATGGCACGTGTTTAGATCGATAACTTCTAAATTTTGCTTTTCAAAACGTGTTTTTCCCTGTAGCTGTACATGTACGTGTGTATTCATAGCATTAATGCTACTGCTTTGTGTCACTAACTCTTGAGTTTGAAGTATAGAATCATAGAATCACTTGGGGTGGAAGAGACCTTCAAGATCATCGAGTCCAACCATACAGTAGTGTCTGTAACTTAAAACTCTCCGGAAGTGATGCTGGTACTCAGGCACAAGCAATGCAAGCTTGTAATCAGCTTTTCACACAAATAGTGATGACTTTTTGCTTTGGGGTCTCAATATCTAGGCTGATTCAGAAAAAATACCTACGCACGTTCATGGGCTGTCCTGAATGGACATTTGATGGCCCAGCAGTATCAGACTTTGCAAAATGACCCTGGAAATAGAAACCTGAGGGAAGCGATGTCTCGCCTATTCCCTCTTTCCTCAGCAGCCTGAGCGATTACAAATTAAGCCATCTAAAGCAGGTTACGTGAATACTGTTAAAATTTTCTTGTCTTTTTTCATGTCATGTGGAAGTTTAACTGTGATCTTAACATGAAAACTATGGCTGTTGGTGTTATAAAAGGATTTGAGACTTTGTTAATGGGCCAAGGGTGTAGAGTGTCATCAAGTGCTGTTACTGCAAAACTGGATGTTTTCTGTAAAGGTCAGTAATTTTGCCGTATTTTCAAACCAACAGAGCCAATGGCACCCACACTCGTAGGAAATCTGGAAAATCAAACAACAAACATTGGTGAAACCATAGAAGTGTCCTGCACAGCGAATGGCATTCCTCCTCCAAACATCATGTGGTTTAAAAATAACGAAACCCTTGTTGAAGATTCAGGTGAGGATCGCTCCTTTGCTATGAATTTTCTATCACTTAAGGGCACGGGACTTCACGGCACTTGCTGCAGATTTTCACCATGAAGAGTCTCGTTTTGAATTTTTAATGCAAAGTGGCGTAAAAATAGCAGAACTAAGAATCATGATTTTTCCCAGGTATTGTTTTGAAAGATGGAAACAAAACGCTAACCATACGCCGAGTGAGGAAGGAAGACGGAGGTCTATACACCTGCCTTGCCTGCAATGTCCTCGGGTGCAGAAAAGCAGTGGCTTATTTTTCAGTGGAAGGTTAGTGTTAGCTTCTTTCCTGATGGTGCATGAAATCTTTATAATCACTAGAAGGAAGAAATCTACTGGCTATCCTGAGTGCGGATCTGAAAATGCACCATGAGATTTGTGAAAAGTCCTGACCATTCCTGTCAAGCTCAAATTGGGTGCTGTCATAGCCATCCTAATCCCAGCTGCTGAGGCTGATGATTTCTTCTCCGCTATGATGTTTAGTGTTTTTCAACAAAAGCTGGATCTATCTTACTCGTGGTTGAAAAGAAAACTTTGCCAGTCTGGATTACATGCAAACCTATGAAACCTACCTAAACTGCAGATATTCTGGGGCATCTCTATCGTAAAGTAATTGTCATACTATGTTTTTTTAACAGTTATAACTTTTCAAACTATATAATTACTGTCACAGCATCTTGGAAAAACCGAGTGAAGACTCTATGCAGTCTGTGGTGATTGCCGTCCCATTTCGGTGATGGGAACAGGTGGTGGGTCTGGGTTAGGGGACTCCAGCCTTAGTCCACCAAGTTCTGAGAATAGTGTTTGTGAGACCCGTCTCGCACGTGTTCCAGTCCTGCTGTGGCACACCAAAATGCAATTTGCAATGATAAACAATAAATCCTAACAAGAGGTTAGTCTGCAGTCTGAGTAGCTGGAACCACGATGGACTTTCCACCAAGAGTTGCAATGAGAAGCCTCAAACTACAAGCTCCTTGCCCTTGATATTAGTACATTTGCAAAATTTAGTCACCGAATCCTTCACAAACCTCTGTCTTATAAGTCAGGGTGATTGTCCGATCTGTTCCGTTAAGGTAATTAAAGCAGTATCCTGTTATTCTTATAGGTCCCATTAGGATATTAAGATGTTGGGCAATATGTTTACATGGGGTGGAAATTGTCTGCAGCTGACGTCAATGTAGGTTTCAGCTACACTGGTAAATACAGCAGGAGCATGTCTGCGAAAGTTGGAAATCTGTGTTGGATGTACTGTTTCACTCCAAGAAATTTATAGTGCAGCTCATTGGGGTCATGCACTGGAGTGTGCTGGTCTGGAGGAAAGTCTGTATGGTGTGAGGGAGGAAATACAGGAGCATGATGTGGTGAACGGGAGCTGAAAAAGAGCTATTATTGCGCATTTATAGATGTTCAAGTGGTATCTGCTGGAGACCATTTTACTGGAAAAGGGATGTTGTAAGTGAGTTATTTTCATGTGGTGTTGTACACCACATTTTTTCATGCCCCAGCTGAAGCATGTAAAGAGACAAGAGAGACACTCTTCTTTCAGCACTTTATTTACTGTATGATGGGGGTTTTTTCAGTTTCTGGAGAGAGAGTCATTAATTTTGAGTATTATGAAACAATTATTTTTTTAAAGTGTGAAATTTTACTTTTATTATTTTCCAAAGGTCCAGATAATGTCCTTGGAACAAAGTAAGAAATTGGGTAGTGTGTAAAACAGCACGAAACTAAGCATAATATTCCAACATGAAACCCCAAGCTTTTTGCTTTGTCTTGCTTTTGTTTCCTCGCTCCATGTTGCACTTTTAAAATGAACCTTCAGAACAAGGACCTCCATTCTCTGCTTTAATGAATGAACAAAACCAATACGCTTCCAACTATCACTCAGATATTCATTTATTTCTTCCCAGGCGCTGAAGAGAAAACAAATCTGGAGCTCATTATCCTCGTTGGCACTGCAGTGATTGCCATGTTCTTCTGGTTGCTTCTTGTAATCATCCTCCGGACCGTTAAGCGGGTAATGAAAAAATTCTGGTACTGTCCTATCAGCACTGGTCTTGCATGACAAATGAGAGCTGACTTGAGGCCTTTTGTGTTGTTTCTTTCCATTGTTCTTAAATCAACAGACACATTTTTTCTCTCCATGCTGTTACATTCTTGACTGGAACCGGGGGCACAGAAATTTGTTTTTAATTGAACAGGCTCTTGCAAGAGAAAAAAAATGTTTCAGCTGGTTTTGCTTGTTAAAAAAAAAAAAAAAAGTGCAAGTGATTAATGATGATCACATTCATGATGACATGGTGTAGGGCAATGGTAGCCTGGCATTTCTTGGAACTAGTGAAACACGGCAAAGTGAGAAAATGGCACTTTGCCTGCATGTCTCCAGCAAAAAAACTGTGCAACTGCAACTAATGCCATTTTCCAGGCCAACGGAGGGGACATGAAGACTGGCTACTTGTCAATCATCATGGATCCTGATGAAGTCCCTATAGATGAGCACTGCGAGCGGCTCCCGTATGATGCCAGCAAGTGGGAGTTTCCCAGAGACCGGCTAAAGCTAGGTATGTCTTCGTTGTACGAGCCATTTAGTGACACTGCAGCCAGCCCCGTGCTGGGGGCGTGTTTTGGGTCCTGGCTGGCCGTGGGGCTGCTCTGATGCAGGACCCCCTGGGTGGGCTCTGTGGTCCCGTAGGATATAATGCATCCTCTCCCCGTTATCAGCCCTCTGTTAAAAAGAAACTCAGTTTAGAGTTGCCTTCTATTCTGCCTCTTCTGCGCGCTGTGCCAGGCAAATAAATTGGAGTATGTTCATCTTCTCACTTCAAGGTAAACCTCTTGGGCGTGGAGCTTTTGGCCAGGTCATAGAAGCAGACGCGTTCGGGATCGACAAAACTGCTACCTGCAAAACAGTGGCAGTCAAAATGCTTAAAGGTAAAAATGATGAATAAAACTTCACCTTGACTACACAATGTAGGGATAACTGCCGATACTATAAGCAGCAGATGGGGGGGAAAAAAAATCAAAATGTTTGTACCGATGGCATATACAAGTTTAGCATAACAGTTGGTTAAAGCAATGATTTGGGAAAGTACATGCCTTTCCCTTGCTGATAACTGGAGCAATGTCACTGTGGCTCCTCAGCCATTGTTTTGTAAATCTACTCAGGTTTGGAATATAAACTTGCTCCTGCAAGCAATTTGCACATGTCCATTTTTGCCATATGCAGCCCGGTAGGGAGCTTTCCGCAAGTCTCAGACAATTCCGCAAGTCTCAGACAGTGGCGCAGGCCCGCTCCGAAATGAGTGGTAGTTTTGAGCAGCTTTCTCCTCCCTGTAAATCATATTGTAGTGCCTCGCGTTCACCACAGAAAAGTTGGAAGCTGCGGTTCCCAGACACATTGTCCCTCAAGAGGACGTGGCTGGGACGGCAAAATGGGGTGGCCAGCAGCCGGGGGCTGTATCCCACCCTGTGCTCTGCTGGAGGAAGGGTGGGAAAGCCGGAGGATTCCTGACAGTACAGCGTGAGCAGTCGCGAGCGCAGGCAGGACTTGTCGCAGACGTTGCGACGGGATGAGCGTGCAGTAATGACAATAAAAATGGGAAAGCCCCGTCCCTCCAGCTTCCTAGTCCTCAGGCAGCCTACAGAGGGCTGCCTCCTCCTCCCCTCTCTCCCCACTGCTTCAGCTCTTTCCTCTTCCCACTCCACCCCTGTGGGATGAGGACACCGGCCACCTCTCCAGGCTTTTGGTGAGGCTGCAGGGTCAAGCATGTTTGGCCCTGGCCCCATCTCCCCCAGTCTGTGGACCCGCTGGACCCTTAGCGTGGACCCCAGCAATGGCTATGGGACAATGTTTCTAGCTCTTCTTGGCTGGGAGGGTCAAACAGTCTGTAGGAAAAAAAGATGTTTGCTGATCTGGGTTGTTTGTGTCCCTGTTCCGATGTACTGCCTTGGGCAAACGTAGGGAAATGTTTAAAAGCAGAGCAAAACAGCCCTGTCGTGCTTGTGCCTAGCTTTCATCGGTGTCCTGCAGCACAGCTGACCCAGGCTACCAACCAACAGGGCTTCTCACTAGTTGGGCTGGAAAAATAACAGAAGAAAACACAAAGGAGGGGAAAAACTTTCTGTCTGTGATGCTCCTGATGTGTGTTGTTTTACCTCTGCAGAAGGGGCAACCCATAGTGAGCACAGAGCACTTATGTCAGAGCTGAAGATCCTCATTCATATTGGCCATCATCTCAACGTTGTCAATTTACTTGGAGCCTGCACAAAGCCAGGAGGTGAGTGACTTCTCACCTCAGTGGGTGGGGAAAGTGCTGATGAAAACCCTATTTCTGCCATTTCTGCTGCATAGAAAAATGAGTTTCAAAATTAAGGGTTGGAAGACATAGGTGGTTTTTTTTTTAAAAAAAAAAATTCTGATAAGAGTGAGTAGGTCCAGAGATGGAATAAGGGATCATAAGCCCCGAGTTCTTTATCCAGCTCCATCCCTTATTTGTTCTATCACTGTGCTTTTCTGTACCTCAGATCCACTTTTATAGTGGACACTCCACTCCACTTTGGATCTGAGTCTAGTACCATGTTTAACAAGTGGGTCTTATTCTTGTCACCGGCTACAGAGGGGAGTTGTGGCTTCGCTCCTTGACTTTGGATGGGCTGTGGCTGCCTCTGTGTGTGTGTGTGTAGGAGGGGAGATTGCAAGCTGGAGTCCAGCTCTGGGTGGATGAACCTATTTTACTTTGTAATTGGGGACAGATGTTTTGTTTAACAAATCCAGCACTGCACACTAATTTGGAAGAAATTCAGTGTAAAGTAACTCAGTAATAATTTTTCAGGAAAGCTGACTTGTTGGCTTACTGCGGGATCAGAATTTAATTGTAAAGTTCCATGACAGAAGTGCAGTAGTTGAGGGAAACATAATCCATAAATATTCCTTTTCTTGTTTATTCCATAATAAAATAGAGATGTCCAGAATCTGGAACTTAGGATGGAAATTTATCGCTGTAGCATTTGCCTATATGAAGCAATTTGAGCATGAAATCCCACATGTGGACTGTACATTAAGGCATCTGTATCTGAAACCAAGATTCCTGTTATAACTTTTTAGGACTTAAAGTGCCAGCACAAAAAATTGTGGATAATCACGTGTGTACTTAATTGCAGATGAGCGGTTAATTGCACTGAAGTTCATTCAATATGTTTGTTCCATCCTTACAATGTCAGTTAGCTTAGGCAGATATTGGCACTTTTAAGTGTAAGCACACCACTATACATGTTCACATATGAAATCAGGCCTGTGATTTTCCAAAGTATGCACTGTCTTTTCCTTCCTTATACAAAAGAAAATGAATAATTTCCCTGCTTTCATTAGATTTTTTTTTTTTCTTAACTGGTATTTTAAAAAACTTTTGGGTAGTAGAATGCTTTTTGAAATGTATGCATTTCTGGCCACAAATTATGCTGTGAGGTAAGGTGGGATATAAATGGTCTTTCTAAGGAATTGCTTGACATGTTGTACAGGCCCACTCATGGTGATCGTGGAATACTGCAAGTTTGGAAATCTCTCGGCTTACCTAAGGAGCAAGAGGAGTGAATTTGTCCCGTACAAGGTAAGGAGTCAAGGTTAACAGTATAATGTTTGATTTGGTGTTTCTTTCCGCACGCGATGTTTCTGTTTCTAGCGCAGACTGAAGCGGCAATCCTTGGGGATGATGAATATCTAGGACTTCTCATGGGAATGAGAGATGGCAAAGACATCAGAGGTCACCTAGTCTTTCCCCTGGCCCCTGCAGTGTAGCTATTTTGTTATTGTTAGCTTAAAATGTGCAAAGGAACTGGGCTTCCACTATTTCCCTTGGCAGTTTGTTCTACACTTGGCCGTATCTGCCAGGAAGTTTTTTCTGATTATCAGCCTGAATTTTTTCCTTTCTTAGTTAAGCTCCAGACCACCTTAAATAACTGCACTCCCTGCTTAGTGTATACATCCATCAGATACCTGTAGGTACCTTCTGTCACATGATTATCCCTTCCACTGTCCCCTTGGCTCATTGCAGAACCAGACTATACTTTATTTTTTTCCTGTTAATCCTTTTGAATAATTGGTGTATCTCATGAGTTTGTGTTCAGCTTTTCGCCTCCCACGTCCTTTGCAAAGGGGAGCTTCATCACAGCACCCCCTTTTTGCACCCTGATTTGAAAGGAAGGGGGAGGATGGAGCATTTTCAAACTCATTTCTGGGTGCCTCTGAGCAGGGCTCTGATTTCTGGAGAGGGTTGGGAGGATCCATCCCCTCCGAGGGCCAGATTGCTGGGTGAAGGGCATGTCTGTATGTACCCAGCACTGAGCATCACCTTGGGACCCTTCCCTTTTTCACCCGTGGCTGAGAGGGAAACCCCTGAGCTGTGGTGCACCACGCTGGTAGACCCGAGTTTTCCTACAGCTGCCGTGTTTAGGTCAGAGCTTCTTCAAACTGCTTGTTGGTTCTCCAGGGGGTTATTTTTCCTAATCCTTGGAGCCATTGTTTACTATTTTATATTGGCAGAGGCAACTCACTGCATCCTCTTGTGAGGTAAAAAGGATAAACAAATATCTGAGAGGCCTTGAAGGAAGAGGCAGGGTTTCACGAGGGTGCTGACCCTTGCTTACACAAGTGGTGGGGATGGGAATCGGCAATGGAAAAAAACAGCCCTGCCAGGGGAGAAAAGTCACCAAACCAAAGCGGGAGAAAATGGAAATGTGGCGGAGGAAGCCTGTGGTGCTGGCATCCTCCCTAGAGGCACTCATTGGCTCAGGGGAAGAAGGAAATAAATCAGATTTTGATGGCTGCTAAGGGTTTTGGCCAAGGTAGAGGTTTAGCAGAAGGGCCTTTGCGACAGCGGAAGGTAAAGCTGTGGCAGTACAAAGAGGCTCGAGTGTATGAGAGGTGGTTTGGCAGCATCCACGTGTGCTTCACGAGTGGTGGGCACCAGCTCCTCAGTCTGATTTATTCCTCTGCATGTGGAGATGTTGCTGGGGGGTGGCTGGGAGGACGTGGGGGGCAGGCTAAAGATGTGCTGTGGAGCGGCAGAGGACGCTTGATCTGGTGACCTCCCATTGCCATGGGTTGGGGTTTGCTGGTGCTGTCACCACGCCAGCCTGGTGCCCCAACCAGAGCTGGCTTGGAGCAGAGCAGCTGTTGTGCCAGCGCTGGGCTGCTCTCCCTGCCTTCCGTGGTGCCCGTGGCGGGCACAAACCATGGGGAACATCATTGTCTTTTCCAAGGAAGTTTCTGACATGCCTTCTGCTTCTGATTTTTCCCACTCTCTCCTCACATTTCTAGACCAAAAGTGCCAGGTTTCGGCAGGGGAAGGAGAACTATGTTGGTGACGTCTCCGCAGATCTGAAGCGACGGCTGGACAGCATCACGAGCAGTCAGAGCTCAGCAAGTTCTGGCTTTGTGGAGGAGCGGTCCCTGAGTGACGTGGAAGAGGAGGATGGTAGGATACGTCTTCTGGTGTTGGAACAGCTGTCATTGGTGGGGGCTGACGAGGGACATTGGGGACCGTGTGATTTCCAAAGCTCCCTCAAAGCTGTGTGCGGGGTGTTTTGTGGATGACCAAAATTCCCAAGCTGTGGATTATCTCCTTCAGCATCCCAAACCTCTCAGCCCAATCCTAGGTACTGTCCCGTCTGAAAAGGGTGGGTTTTTAGTGCACTGCCTCTTGGAGATCCGTCTATTTAATATCTCAGTGTCTTCAGGGAAAATGGCAGAGTACAAACTCCAAAGGCAGTGCAGAGAGGGATGCGCCAGGATGCAAACTGAGTTTCCTCAGTGTTTACCCAGAAGTTAAATATCACAAAAAGCCATCTGCTTCACTGCTTATTAGCAGAGAGGTTGATTTTTGCCTTCCCTCTGCGCAGGTGGTCTGTCAGGAACTGGAAACCTGAATTATCCACTCATCCCAAGCTCCCCCTGGATAGACTTACCCTCTGCATTTCACTGCTGCGTTTGCCATGTTCTCCTTTGGCAGAGGCAGCAAAGTGCTCAGTGCTGCCGACATGTTTCAGGGACCGCTAATTTCAGCAAGCGGTGGGATCAGACTGGCCAGGAGGGAGGCTGTCACTCAACTGCCTGTACCTCGATGTCTACTAAAAATCATTTAATGCAAAGAAAAACATCAGGATGTTCACAGGGAGGATGATCTTGTGGTTTCAGTTGTGATACTTGGGCAATGTCAGGCATGCTTTTTATGCATTTCTGCACCATTTTGGTCCTTTTGAGGCCTCTTTGATGTAACCACTGACCCTCTGAACTGGGATGTTCTAAGAAGTATGTAGACCAAAAGCAGGCCTTGAGATGGGGGTTTTAGCCACCAGTGCTGTAGTTCTTTGCAAATTTCTTCTTAAAATCAAGAGCTGAGCAAAGTCATGGAGTTGTTTATTTCAGCAGCAGCTAAATGCCTAGGTATCTTTGTTGGATACTTGAGTGCATTATTCCTCCAGGTCACAAGAGGATGAGGTTAGGCTTCTTCTACCCTGAATTAGCAGGGCTTTTTGCCAGATTCAAGTCTTTCTCCCCATGGCATAGTCTTCCCCTGTAAGGACTAGGTGGGGCCTCCCTCTCACTGGTTTCCAAATCAATCTGCTGAAACCACAGCGAGCCTTTCCTGTCCTAGGAACTTGTGAGCTCAGTTTTGGTTGTTTTTCTTTTGGGATTGTTTTGCAAATCTTTCCGCTGGTGGGAACTCTGGAAATAAGCACGGAGGCCTGGGTATAACCCATCATATTGAAGTTTGTTTTACACAGGACTGGTTTGGTGTAAAATGGGTTGTTAGTGATAATTATACAGCCAAAAAAGGGCTCAGTTTGCTCTTCCAGTTCAATGTGGCATAAGGTTAAGATGGACTTTTACCTAAAAAGCAGTTATGGGTGAAATCAGTGACAAAGGGCATGTTTGACTGTCGTCTGATTCTTTGCAGCTGGTCCTGAAGACCTTTGCAAGAACCCTTTGACCATGGAGGACCTCATCTGTTATAGCTTCCAGGTGGCGAGGGGAATGGAGTTCTTGGCTTCACGCAAAGTAAGGAACTTCTCAGGAAGAGTGGCATGTTATTTATTTGACTGTAGGAAATAGTGCTGTAGGTCTATAGAAGGAAACAGCATGTTCATCTTTGGACTAGCAGTCATCCGCAACATTTTCTTTTTGCCCTAAGACATACCCGAATCATTAATACTACAGAGTGAAACAGCCCGTGTTTTTTATTGACACAAAGGTTAGTGATCTGTATAAGGTTTATGGGTCAACGATTCATAGAAGAATGATTAAGTAGTTGGTGGATGGGACCTGACTTATGAGGACAATTAAAGGAATAAGGGACAAACCCCTGGTAACTGGAGCTAAACTGGAGTAAAGGAGTTTGCTCTGAGGAGGTTGCCTGTGCCTTGTGCAGTGGGATTGGAAGGGCAGTGTGAGGAGAGAGGATGCTCCCCTATGAAACTCCGTGGATGACTCCTTGGCAAGTGTCTTGCCAAAGACACCCTGGCAAGCAAGAGCACCTCACCTGCATTTTGGCCTTCCAGAAGTGCTTTTCTGTGGTTTGGTCCTAAATACGTATAGTACATGTTTCAAAGGATGTACATTCCAGAAAGAGCGAGGAATTGCCTGCAGTTTTATAGAAAAAAAAATTACTTAGAAATGGGAAAAGGCAATAGAAACGGGGAATGCAACACTGCTTTAGAGCGCAGTCTAGGTGTTCAAGAGCAGGCTTCAGAGTTTTCTAAAAACATCTATTTGTCTACATTTCATACACCCTGGTTGGTGTGTGTATACGTAAAAATATGTCTTTCCAGAGTCTGCAGTTCTAGTCCATACTAGAAGCAAATCTGCAGCCACTTTTAGAGCCTGGCTTTTTTAGTTCAAGCTATTGACGCTTGAATTTTGAAGTCTTTGGGTTATTGGCTAAGCTGTTATTCTGCAGAGGTAAAGACTTGGCCTTCTCTCTCTGTAGTCGAGTAGTTTGTGTTGGAATCAAATTGGCGTTTTAGTGCGGTATGTTTGTCAGAGAGACAGTGGAGTACACAGATTTGAGTGGACCTAAGCAAATCTAGAGGTAATCAGATCCAAACCTGTTTTGTGTCAGCTTCTTAGGATAATTAATTAGCTAACTTCAAAGGCCCTCTCTGCATAGTGGATAAACAGATGTGTGTTTGGACTTGGGAACACAAGTCTCCCTGAGCCAAATCAGTTGCGACCATCAAAAAAGCACTTAAAATCAGTAACTGTTGACGCTGAGGTTTCTTTTTCTTAAAAGGTTTTAAGAACTATCTGGCCTTTGAGGGTAGGAGAGCACACATGTGAAAGAGATCAGCCCCATGGACAGAGCTGTGACAACAGGCGGCATATGAAGTTGTTTACTTCTCTTTGCAGTGCATCCACAGGGACCTGGCTGCTCGTAATATCCTCTTGTCAGACAATAACGTCGTCAAAATCTGTGATTTTGGCTTGGCTCGAGACATCTACAAAGACCCAGATTACGTCAGGAAAGGAGATGTAAGTTTCAGATTCTCTATTTGAGAAGGAATTAACATGAAGTCAGAACTTTTTTTGGTTTTTTCACCTTAAATGGGTTTGTAGAAACTCTGTGTTTTGCTAAACTGTGATACTTTTCTGTTTATGGGAATGCTTTCAGGCCAGACTACCCCTGAAATGGATGGCACCAGAAACCATTTTTGATAGAGTATATACCATTCAGAGTGATGTATGGTCCTTTGGAGTTCTGCTATGGGAAATATTTTCATTAGGTGAGTCACTTCAATTTTGCTGAGCCGTCTTAAATTTTAAACGACAGAGTCTAAAGAAAACAGTCAAAGTGTTCTTGGATCCTCTTCAGCATTTTTCTTTTTACTTCTTTAAAATTTCCTGTTTATTTTCTCCCTCAAAATAAAATACTCAAATTTCCTTAAAAATGCAAATGTAGGAACATGGGCTTGAAATGCTTCTTCCTACAATTTCAGTTTGTGATGATGTGCCTCATTTACTCAATCAGTTGCTGTTTCCATCATAAATATAAACTGTTTGCACATCCAAATATGCTGAATTACCTTATTAGCTCAAGCTGTAGTGAATTATTTGTTTGAAAACTAATCGCAAAATTTGAGTGTAATGCATTAAAATTACCATTGCTGTCGTTTTAGGCGCGTCGCCATACCCTGGGGTGAAAATTGATGAGGAATTCTGCAGAAGACTGAAGGAGGGAACAAGAATGAGAGCACCAGACTATACAACACCAGAAATGTGAGAAAATTCTTGCAGCTGCCCACATTTACCCCACAATAACAGCGGTTGCTGGAGCAAGCAATAGGTGCTCTTTTCTTTATACTGATATTTTCATGGGCTTTGTCCTTCCAGGTACCAAACCATGCTGGATTGCTGGCATGGAGATCCTAAGCAGAGACCGACTTTTTCAGAGCTGGTGGAGCACCTGGGGAATTTACTGCAAGCCAATGTCCGTCAGGTACACAAAATGTATTCTCTAGTTGTTAAAACCACCAGCTGAACCCTTTCCTGTCCTGCCAGCCACCACAAACTCCTGTAGTTGGGTACTGTCCACTGGAGCCACTGGGGAGCCTGGGCTTCTTCCACCGCCCCCGTTACTGACCGGCAGTCGGGGTGACTTGCAGAGAAGAATGACTTGTGGGTGGGAAAGAACACAGAGGTCTGTTGTGGTAACCAAAAGCCACCTTGCCCTGCCAGCAAGGGCTTCCCGTGACACCACCAGTGTCTTGCTGGGGAGTTGTGGGCACAGGCTCAGTTCCCTGCCGCGCTGATGATTTCTCTCCGTACTGCGGAGGCGTTTCGGCAGGTAGCTCCTGCTGACCTAACTGTGCCAAGGAGGGATACCTTAGCACATGTGAGGATGTGGGCTGCAATGGTTTTAGTGACTCTTCTGGAAAACTAATATACAGGTGTTTTGCTGCCCATCAGCAGCTCTGTGCAGATGAGCAAATCTGAGATTTGTCCTGTGTGCAGGCATTGTGGTAAGAGAGCCCACTGGGTCCAGGTGGGGTACGTGGGCCTCTCTCACAGGTTCTCCATCTTGTGGCTCCCTCTTCATGTACTACAGAAGTGGACAAGGTCAGGGTAATAGATGTGAGCACTGGGATGAAGGAGGCTGGATTTGGCCACGTGGTCTCCTATTAGACAGATTCTCCCTTTGTGACTGGTTGGTAATGATGGGAATTACCTGCCCTTCCAAACTGTCATGTCTTCTGTGCATGTCAAAACTCAGAAAGGATGGAATTTGTTCATTTTCCTACAGAGCAGCTTGACTCTTATGTATCACAGCATCATAGACTGGATGAGGTTGGAAGGGGCCTCTGGAGGTCACCTGGTCCAACCCCATTGCTCAGGCAGGGCCACCTATAGCCAGTTGCCCAGGGCCATGTCCAGGCAGCTCTTGAATATTTCCAAGGATGGAGACTCTATAACCTCTCTGGGCAACCTGTGCTGGTGCTCGGTCACCCTCACAGTAAAAAAAGTGTTCCCGTGTACGTTCAGAACATACTTTGTGTATATTTGCTCATAACCTAATATGGTTGTATTGCTAATGATTTAGACCCTCTTGTCATGGCCTGTAGTTTACTGTCACTATAAAAGACAAACATGATTTACTGTCAGATAACTAATAACTAATTATGCATGTGTCATATTGTAATCTAAAAGGGATATATGCAAAAAAAAAAAAAGAGAAAAGGTGGAATCTACTAAAGGATTTCTTATGGGACTATAAATAGGTATGTGCTACCAAAGGGTGCATAATCCATTTTTCTCTTTATACGTTAGAGCAGAAATGTAAAAAAGTACAAGAAATTTTTAAAAACTGTGTCCTTATTATTCACATCAAATTAGATGCCATAATATTGATAGAAAAATTCTTTTTTTGCTATTTCCATTTCATTCTTTTTTCATTTACTTCTTATACATTCTTATAATGTATAAGAATGTAAGTATAAGAATGTAGAGTACAGAATGCTGTACTCTAATTCAGTCTCAATTTCAGTTTATTTTTTTCCTCAGTTTCATGTTCTTTGTGTCATTGGGATTCAAACATTGCTAAGACCTACATTTTTTATTTCAAAGACATCAATAAAAAGTTCAGTTTATACATTATGTTGCAGTATGTCGTATAAAAATCTCAGTTTTTTTATCTAAAACTGCTTGGCAGTGGTTCTTATTAAGTTTCCTTCTTTTAATGTATCCGGTCCTGCAAAGGTGGTGTAATGTTCATAGTTTAATAAAACAACCATGGTAGCACAGTTGGACTGATGCGGTCTCCACGTACGTGTGTGTAGCTGTTTATGTCTGTGTATCTCTGTAGCCTATTTAATTTCTGTATTTTTTCACTGCATTCTACAGGATGGTAAAGACTACGTTGTCCTTCCTTTGTCAGTATCGCTGAATATGGAAGAGGATTCGGGTCTCTCTCTCCCAACTTCACCTGCTTCCTGTAGGGAGGAAGAGGAAGTCTGTGATCCTAAATTCCATTATGACAACACAGCAGGAATTAGGTATTTTATATGGTGGACATCCTACTGGGGCCTCTGGGCAGGTTTTGTTCATGCTGGGGGCAGGGAAAATGAAAGGAAGAGACTTCAGCTGCCTGGTCCATATTTAACCTCCTCCATAGGGATAAGAAGGAATCTGTAGAGTTTTTGTAGGCAAAACCTGGTTTCTTACCTCCCCAAATGTTAGTGGGTTGTTTTTTTTTTTTTCCCCTGCCTTTCAAGATTTGGTATTCTCATTCAAAAAACCCTGCAGGAGTATTTGTTTAGTTTTTAAGAACCAGAACAAACACAAAGTTTTACTGATTCAGATCAGCTGTGTTCATGATCTTGTATTGCAGCCCCCTAAAATATTAATTGTAATAAATCTATCATTAATAACCTCTCTGGTGCTTCCCCTCCTAAAGTGAAGTGTTGGTAAACAGGTAATGAGTTGATAGCCAAGGGGAATGCGACCTAAATAGTGTTGTCAGTGGTTTTTGTCCACTGCGTGCTTCTGGCAGGCTGCTGGGGCATCCACGGTGGACGAGTGGTGGTAGGTGCTGTTGGGTATCGTGGTAGAGGTGGCTTCTCTGTAAGGGCTTTGTACTCGTTGCGCTTATGCAGAGCTTGTGTTGGACCTTGTGAGGACCTCAGGCATGGGATGTAAGGGAGGAAGGTATTTTCTTGTCCCGTGCTGCCTAAGATCAAACTCGGCCACTTAGATGCTGAGAGCCCTGGGTCCCTTGCTGCAATCGCAGAAGAAAGATAGAGGGAGATGGATCCAACCATGAGGGCAGAGATGGACTCTGTTGGCAGGTTTCACGTGGTTTCCACAAGTGGAGCCCTCTCCTTCACAGCTTGTATTATATCCACCAAAGACAGAGTTACCAATGCTTTTAGGTACTGCAGGGTGACATTTTTATCCTAACATCTACCATATTTGGCATAGGAAATAGATAAGCAATTTCTGAACCTTGAAAGATTGTCATTAATAACAGTCAGGTGAGGTAAATAAGATTTAAGGAAGTGTAAAGATAATGTCTGTTTTTAGAAAGAATGGAAAAGGAGTAATCCTTAAATCAGGTTAACTTCAATCCTAGGAATGATCCCGGAATAAACGATCAGATAAATAATGGCAAATGCCTACTGGAAAGTGAAGTAACTGAAAATGCCCAGCATGCATTCGTGAAGAACAAATCAAGTCAAACTAATCTAAGTTTCATTTTTAGGGAGAATACTTGGTCTGGTGGATAGCAGGGAAGATGGATTTTGATCTTACGTAGGGCTTTTTTTTTTTTTTTTGGCCCTTCTTTTATGGGACCAGCTATTACAAAATGCAAACACGTGTCAGGAAATACCGTCGGTGCGTCAGCTGAGCCCTCACTGCCACCAGGCAGGAGTCAGACTCCACGTGTGGCCTCTCTGCTTGCACACTATTTCTGGTCCTGCTTGCACGGTAGCTTGGCTTAATTGGGAGGATCTCATTCCTTGTAGGCCATGTGGAAAACAGAGGCTGAGTCTTCTCTGGGCTGAGCAGAAGCAGGACTCCCATACCTGGGAGGTTGTTCAGCTCATGAGGCTGGGATTCCCAGTCCCCACCACCCTGGTAACTGTAGTTCTGGCCATGCAGTTTTGTGCCTGTGTGGACAATTAAATGTAGGCACACAGAGAGCTTTCAGACTAAGAAGGCAAGTTGTGGAGTGAACTTCTCATTATTCAAGGTCAGAAAGTCCAGGAGGGTCAGTGGACTAGATTGTCCATGAGATGCTTTTGGTCCTGGCAGGGCTGGATGGGAAGTGGATTAGATACCATTGGAGAATACCAGGAACAGGAGACATGGTCAGTGTGGAGAACTTGGAAGAACTGGTTTTGTTAAGTCTAGGGGAAGAAAATGGAGAGAGAACATTGTAACAGTTTTTCAGTATATGAAAAGTTGCTCAGAAGAGGGTATTAGTTAATTATTCTGCGTCCCCAGCAATAGGATGAACTTTATTTGCAGCAAATACTTGGGTTTAGTCTTTGAAAAACATTCTAAAGTGTGATTGAGCACCAGAGCAGGCTATGCAGGGAACTTGTAAAATCCCCACCAGTTTAAATAGATGTCTGTTGGAGACAGGCAGGACTCAGCGTAGCTAGACTCAAAGCTGAGAAATGGGGTGAATGACGCTCTTAATTACCTCTAGCTTTGTGCTTCATGTGGATGCAGGCTTCTCTCCTAACTCCTTGGCTTTTTCTTTATTAGATGGTAGGAACATAAATTGTTCCTGTTTAACTGGGACAACATCCATTTTATTCCATATCCACTTAGACAGAAAGCTGCGGGTGGCTGTTTTGTTTGCTGTATTAGTACCTCCATGAAAGTCAATTTTATTTTATTTTTTGTCCAATATTTTTTATGGATGTCATCCTGACCGGAGGGCTTCTTTTGGAGAAGAGCCTTCAAGAGAGATGTAGCACTCCCTGTCCCAAACCCCATGGTTTAAGGGCGGCAGTCTGCTGAATCTGCTGTTGTTGTCCTAGGTCCAGCCAGGGGTCTCAGAAGTGCAGTCCAAAAGAAGAGACACGTGTCTGGGCTCCAGGCTCCTCTGTTTATTATATTTCTGAGCAAAGCTTGCAGGAAGTGAAGCCCTCCAGTATAACTGAGGAAAGGAGCTGTTTTCTCAAAGCCATTTCTTAGAATTTGCTCACAGATCGAGGTTGTCAGGAGCAGAAGGTCAGAAACATGCCACTTTCTAGGCGGTTCATCCTTTTCAATAAATGGATATTTTGAGGTTTGCATAATATGTTTTGACAAAAGGATTAACTTCTCTGTAGGGAGATAAAAAGATTCTGATATCATTGTGCTGTTTGCAGCCAAGTTGAGGATAGTGGACACAAAACTTTCTGTTTTGTTTTCTTTTCAGTCAGTACCGACAAGGTAGCAAAAGAAAAAGCCGTCCTGTGAGTGTGAAAACATTTGAAGACGTCCCATTGGTAACCACTGTAAAAGTTGTTCAGGAGGTGAGTTTGTCTGTTGTTTGTATGTCTTTTCCTTCCGTTTATGTCTTTTTTCATATTTTTTTTTTTACTGCCTTTCCATTTAATGCTTTTCTAACACCTTTGCAGGAAAACCAGACAGACAGTGGGATGGTTCTTGCGTCTGAAGAGCTGAAGACGTTGGAAGAGAGCGATAAACAAGTGAAAATACCCTTCAGGTAAGGCTCAGGCTGCACGTAGGATTGAACATGGCCTTTTGCTTGCAGCATGTCGGAAGACTGATTGGTTTGTAAAATTTTTCAGAAGACAAAATATTTTCTTACTGTGTTTTTAAAAACACAGATTAAAATTGTGTGCCGAATGCCTGGTCATCTGCATTTGGTACCAGGAGAGGAGAGGTAATGCAGCTGTTAGAAGCATCGTCCGCAGGACTTGTATTTATCAGCTGCAAAAGCATCAACCACCCCTCGAAGGAACTGAGCCGGTGCACACAATTGGGCGCATTTGTGAAGGCCGATCTGCAATGACAAAGACCTCTCTTTTTTTTCTTTTTTTTTTTTTCTTTTTCTTTCTTTATTTCTAAAGCTGACTCTGGAGTTTTCAGGATGTACCTGGGTGTATTTTCAGAGCATTGTGCAGGGGTTTCATTGTGCGGTTCACAGGAAGCGCAGTGGCGTTCACGGAGCTGAAACCTCACGTATGCTTTCTGAAAGCTTCGCAGTTATGGTTGCACCACAGCTGAAATGTGTGAAGCCTCTCAAAGTTTTCTCTCCATTTCATCTGCGGTCGCAACCTAACTCCTTGTATCGTCATGAAATTAAATGTCTGTTTCGTGCATTAGTGAAGTAAGGGTGTATAAAAAGGTCTCTCCTCACGATCAAATGCGTGTTTAAAAAGGTTTGAAGCTGGTTTTGCTAAGTGCACCATTTTGCTTTGGTTGTTGCTGTGACGGAGAGCAGCTGGCAGCAGGAATCGCCCACCTGCCCTCCCGAAGACAGTCTCGGCCGCGCTCTCAGTCCCGTTTCTGCTTGTTTTCCGCAGCACACTGGTGCCCAGCAAGAGCAACGAGTCTGTCATGTCCGAAGCCTCCAACCAGACGAGCGGGTACCAGTCAGGCTACCACTCGGACGACATGGACACCACCATCTACTCCAGCGAGGAGACGGAACTCTTGTGCGCCCGGGAGGCTTCGCCCCCGCTCTGCCGCGCGCACGGGTTCGCCTACGACGGCACCGCGCCGCTCGCCTCCCCGCCGCTCTAGGGCGAAGCCGGCGGCTCCGGGTCCCCCCGGGATGTGCCTTCCTCGCCTGGGCTGGTGGTATTGAGGCTTGATGCGTAGAAAGACCACGTCCGTGAGACTAAGAAAAGACGTTTATTTTCCCTGAAGAGGATGCAGAAGCACCTGGCAGCAAAACTGTACCGTGCCGGGCTGCTTCCCTCAAGAGACGCTGGTGGCTGCCGTGTGCTGTGCCAACCTGATGGCAGAGGCAGCGTGGTGGCCTTTGGGACGCCGGTGACATGCCGAGCATCTGCCCCATGCAGGCAGCAGCGCAGCGTTCAACTTAACTGTTTCTAGTTGTACGAAATCGCAGCACGGCCCTGCTTGGGTTTTTTCCTTTTTTTTTTTTTTTTTTGGTTTTGTTTTGTTTTTCCCCTTGTGGCTGGACTCCAGGAAGGAAACAGCACGGCACCGGCTTCTTGTTTCTCAGAGTTATCCCTTGCTTGCACCTCCACAAACAAAAAAAGGAACCTCCAGCTCAAGGCTGTGGCACTCACCGATGGCCTGAGACTAAACATAGGTTGGGCTAAATATAGGTGGGAGTGATGGGCTTTGTCCTTGATGGAGGAAAAAAAAAAAGCCGTTGCTGTACCAGACCTCACGAGCTGCATTTCCCTGGAAGACTTGCCCGGTGAGGTTGGTTAATAAGGAGGAGGCAGAGCACTGAGCCAAGTGATGGGACGTGGGTGCCAGGGGCATGCCGGCATCACCCTCCAGGGGTGGCCTCAGGGTGACTCTGTGCCCCTGTCCTCCCTGGCACCCATGGCCCATGCCAGGCACCTACCTGCTTCTGAGCTGGCCTGAAACCGCTGCAGAAAATGCTCCCCCCGCTTTGAATCATCACTGGGGCAGCCTCTACAACAGGTGGAAAGAGCGGCGTAACCTACCGTAGGGCTGTAGGGAGCCCTGTGGTCCTGGTGGGGTGTGCTAAGGGCACCCTGCCATCTCATCTCCTCCTCATCTCCTCCTCATCTCCTCCTCATCTCAATCTCATCTCAATCTCATCTCATCCTCATCTCAATCTCATCTCATATCTCATCTCATATCTGATCTCATATCTCATCTCATCTCAGTCTCAGTCTCATCTCATCCCACCTCCCAGGTCTGACTCCTTCACTTTGCAAACTCCAAGTCTGTTTGCGCCGGCAGAGATCTTGGTTTATGTAGTCTTGGGAATCCGTGACTGGATCATGGCAGCTCTGATCTTCTCCGAGTGGTGAGATCGTGACTAATCTTTGGACAGCTTCTTACCTGTGCTCTTGTAGTCCCAGAGCTCTGTTGATAGGCACAATGCAGGCTACAAGATTTTAAAATGTAAAGCTATTTCTACTGAGTCCTTTTTTGTATTTTTATAATGGGTTTTTTTGTGTTTGTACTTACTATAATGTCAAATGCTGGGAACCATGAATATAAGGCATATACAGTATTTATAGCCTCTTTATGTAGAAATAAATGTAATATATTAAAATATAAATATATATATTATATAATGGATATTGCACTGTTCACATTTTGTATCGGGGCTCTGTAGCATTGCAAGGTTCACAAAATTTTTATTAGCTAAAACGCTTCACTTTGTTAAAAGGGACTGGAAATTTAGAGTTGGGGGCTGTGAGAAGATCTGTTTGCTTTTCTTGCGTGTATTTTCTTATATCCTGTCTATTGACAGGGAAGTTTATCAAGTTCTACTTATTTCAAGTGCCAATTAAGGAATCTAGTTATTTATACCGTTGTATGGGTCTATGAATGTTTCTGTGGGTACCTGTAGTAAAGCAACTTCAGTGATTTATAGCAGTTGGCAATAACTGCCTTTAGAGAAACGGTCAGAGGAATAGGCTGCTTGTACAGACTGAATCTGCTCTGAAAGAGTTTATTATGTTCAGTTACGGAATGGTTGATCTAATTGTATTGTGGCTTTTGCCTGGGGAGTAGCAGTTTCCCTTAAAGCCTTATTCATCTTTCCCCACTCATGTTTCTTCAGTCCGACTTTGTATAGCTGAAATGTTGTTCCTGCTGTTGTGTAACAGCATCTTCTTTTATTTCAAATCTGTGCCTAAAGCTCCCACCTTCTCACTCTGTTGCCCACTTCTTGGCCTTCTCTTCTGCACTGTGTACACTTTCGTTCTCGGTGCAAGGCTGGCCACCGTTGGGGTATCAGGACTCAAAGAATCATAACAGTTTATGCCAAAAAAAAAATTGCAAGGGAAGTTAAAACACAAACTGCAGACTTTAACTCAACTTCTCTGTAGTACATTTTGAAATGAGACCTTTGCAGGCTACTGGATAACGAGAGCAACTCGTCTAAGAAGTGGAAGATCTCACTGCTAAACTCATCTCGGGCTGAATATGTGACTAATACCTTCTACATGCTACATGCATGCCCCAACTACAAGGCCGGGGGATAGCAAGCTTCAAATGTTTCTCCATTCCTCTCCCTGAACCTAAAACATTTTACAGCCAGGAAAGCAGGAGCTTTCGTCTAAATTTTGTCGTTTTGTTTTCTCTCCAGCTTGGTGTAGCACACGATACCTGCCACACAGAAGTAGGCAGATGCTTCCCTGCGTGCTTGTAGTACCTCCAAAACAGTTGTCCACCAAAATGCAGACTGATGAAGTTGCAATATAGAACCCTTTCACCTAATGGGTTCTCCTTTATAATCCTTGTCAGCCAATGAAACTCTCTTGTGGGTCCAAATGATTTTAAAGATGCCTGGAAAATGTGGGAAATAGCACACACCTGCTTTAGGAAAGGAAATAAGCTTCTTTATAAAAAAAAATAAAATTACATATATTCAGTTTCAGAAGCAAGCAATGTTTCTATAAATGTGTTCATATATTTGGCATCGAGTAACACAATTCTTTTCTTAGACCATGGCCATTACATCCTTTAAAACACCTGGACTTTTTGTTGTATTCTGAATACAGCACTTTCAGCTAAACCCCAGTCAAGCCACATCTGTCTTGGTAGCTATTTAAATTCCAAAAAGGATATTTTCAATGAAACGACAGACATGTAGTGCACGGATTTGCCAATGCCTCGCAAACCAGTCCTGGCTTTATCTCCATTCTGCAGCCGTGCAGTGAAGTGTCAGCATTTGGATCAGCATCCTTATCCGTGAAATGCATGGGAGATTCCAGCCTGGATTTGAGCCCATTGAGCTGCAAACAGAAAGGGACACTGGTGAGATTAGGGATCCAGCCGTATCACGGTGAGCAGCTGGGGAGGAGTGGGGAGGAGCAGTGATGGGGTTGACTCCTCTTGTTCAGGAGAACTGCTAGAAGGAACTGTAATGGCTGGTGAGTTTGGATGTGGGGAATCCAGCAGAGCCATGCCTGAAATAGGCAGTTTTGGGGCTTGAAGGTGGCTCGTGTTTGCTCTTATCAGTGTAAACACAGCCCATCTGAAGAATGCAGGAGCATTCAAGCATGGTAGCTAGGTCCTTTTCCCTGCAAAAAGACACTGTAAAATTTATCTCATTCTTTGCATGGAAACTTCTTGGCAAATCCAGTCCTTGTCTAAGCTTTTCCTATTAACACATCTCCAATTACAAGCAACTGTGTTTCACACAAGCATAAAAAGTGTTATGATGATCCTTCGTGTCCTCTTCTGACATGATCGTCCCCAAGCACCATGCCTGGGGACTTTTGTGATGGAGTGCTTGTTAATTCTAAAAGCAGTGTGTGACTGGAAAAGACTACAATCACAGAGCTGTTGAAATTGGGGACAAAAATTTCCTGCTAATTGCATCCCTTTCTGATGGTTCTAAAGCTGGAAAACACCGTTGGGCAGCATGGATAGCCTCCAGATATGAAGCCGGAATTTGCTATTTTTATGTGAAACATTCCCAAATCATGAATCATCTGAGGTTTCCCCTCATCGCTGATACTTGAGTACACACCCTGTGTTACCTCGCAGTACGGGACCTCACAAAGCAACAGCAAGGGCAAGGAAAACAAAGTTAACGTTTGTTCTTCCTAATTGACAAATTTATTAGGGACAGAAGTTAACCAGCAAAGACCTTTTCTTTGGACTTCAGCCCTGGATTTTCATTCTGCCTGGCTGAGCCTTGCATTCTGTGTCATAATATATGCCCTCAGCTCCTCAACCCCTGACATTTGGGCTGATTAAGTCCTAGAAGGTCATTGGGAAACATAGCAGGAGCCCGTACCATATGGTGCTGATAAGCATCTCGGCATCAGAGATAAGGAGCTGGTCAATGTAATCTTAGGAAGCTTGGGTTTTGTTGCCATAAAACTATACGATGTAAAGCCTAATCCCTACACAGATTTAATTAGCTGTTAAACATATCAGGTTCATGATGAAGGGTGTTCTGGTTACCTAGATGTTATTCACTGACTGCCACCAGTTGGTTCAAATGTGAAGTATCTCTGCCTTGCAGCTTGTTAGGATGACACGTTATGGTGAATGATGGCTGCTCTGTAAGTTTGGGGGGAGAAGAAATGAATTCAATTTCCAGGTCCAGCTCCAGCATCAGACACAATCTCTGGTACCAGGAAAAATGGCAGCGCAATGTGGTTTCCTGAGTCTTGGTCAAAAAAGGCTTTCTTAAAAGGCGGAATAGATGAACTGAGGTTTAACTCTGTTTTCCGGGGGGAGCTGAAGCTCTTTGGCGTCCCACAGAGCCGTTTCCCTGGGCTCCATGCTGCTCTCCCTCTTTCAGGGTAGTCGTGCCAAGTGGCCTGATTAGCAACGGTTTCACAAAAGCGAGTGGAAATGTAGCTGCTTGTAGTTCTCTGTCTCTCTGTTTGCACAACGCAGTCAGCAGCAGGACTGCACTGTGTTGTAGCCAGACAGGACAGGAGGTGGCTTTCACCCTGCCGTGCTAAGTACCAGCGAGGGTCTGGCAGCCCGGGCTTCTGCTCGGCACAGCGTCGCCCACCATCAGTGGGACACACAGCAGAGCCCGTGCCGCCGGCGCCAAGCCCACCAGCAGAAAGCAGGGTCCACCTGTGCACGTGCCATGGCCACACCTTCAACTGCAGCGCATCCACATCTAGGAGTAACCACAGGGATGCAAGTCATGTTGGGTTACTGGAGTTTCTTTCACCTCTTGGTGGACACGCTGCGCTAACCCACCCTTAGACCCATGCCATGCCCTGCACTGGCAAAGATTATCTGCCTTGTTTCACCGCTTTGGTTTCGGAATGTCATCCTCACCATCTCTTCCCAGACTCGGTCAAGGCTGGAGATTGCAGTTTGTTTTCCACCGCTCGTTCCCGGTGTACCAGACCCCGGCTAGTTTAGACTCTGTTGAACCCTGCAGCTGGTGGGGACCCAGGGAGAGCGAAGGGATTTTGCTCGTTAGAGACCATCAGGTCGCACCGTGGGACTGGAAGGGCGGAATTGCTTCCTGCTGGTGACGGGGAGGCTGCTTTGCAGGGCAGATTTCATGCAGGAACAGGGCCCCTTCATTCCTGATATTTCCCGAGGCTTCACTTGCAGACTTGCACAGTGCACTGGTTATTACTCCGCTCGCCGTGTTCAGGCTGGGTTTTACGAGCTGGTCAGGTGGGCAAGGAGTTGGAACCGGCAACGGGGCCCTTATGCTTAATATCCCTTGACGGATTTTCCACTTGCTTTTTGAACCCGTGTAAAACCCTTAGCGACTGCGGCGTCCTGCAGCAAGGACTTCTGCACACAGGTTTTCACTTGATGGCCCTGGCTATTTTCCAGTACATTGACCAAGTATTCCCTACTCATTCTCTCCATGTTATTTAGGATTTTACGGACAGCAGTCCCCTCGGTCATTCCCTTTTGAGCCAGAATATTCCTTGCCCATAGTAAAAACCTGTAAATAGGGCCCCTTGGTGAGAAGATGACCTCTGCTTGGCACGGTTCCCAAGCAGGTCTCCGCGTGATACCCGGCTTCCGTCGGGAGGAAGGAGGGTGTGGGACTGTCGGCGGCGGACGGCGTTCTGTCAACCGCTTCGCGTGACGGATGTACCGCAGCATCGGCAAACGCCGGTCCGTGTCAAGATCCGACTTTGCTGGCATCTTCTCAGGCTTGCTATTTTTGGCCGGTGAAAGGTTTCCAAGGGTTGGGCTGGACCTGTCTCCTGCGGGCGCAGCGTCGCCCCGTTCCCAGGCTGTTGGGGCTGGCTCCGGGCTGGCTGCGGGGAGGGATAAGATGCGGAAAGCAGAGGCTGCGCGGCTCAAACGCGGCACAAAGAGGGGCACCGTTTACCACCCCAAAGGAGCAGAACAGAGTGAAAGCAGGGCCTATCTTATCAGTTACTTACCGAGTTAAGACTCGGGGGTATAAAAACTCCCTTTAAACTCTGGGTAATACCCATAAACGGAGCCCTTCGCAGATAACATCGCAAGTGGAACTTTCTGGCTGCACTTATGTATAGTTTTAAATTACAATCACAAAGACATCTTTATATTGTCTGATAAACTTCTTAAACCGGCAACAACTATTTAACATTACCGTTTAGTTAAGTACTAAAACAGTGGGGAGCGCGCAGCTCAAGCGATACAATTATTAACTTATGGCTTGGTAATGCCATCAAAACAATGGCTTTAGGCATTTCAGGCCTGCTTGCAGGCGAATGTCACTAATTTTTCAGGAGGATTATTAAGTTTTACTAGCAATTTGCATCTCAGTATCATTATATGGATATTAGAGAAATCAATATTGTATAATGTAGAGTCCCTTAATGGCTATACAGTTTGTTGAGTCTGTTATGGGGCCAGCTTTGAAGTCAATTTAAGGAGGAATCTTTATAATTCTGCTGGAATTGGGCTTTGCATGATGAGACAAATGCCTTAGACATTGAAGAGAGGATTGAAAAATCTGTCCCCAGTCTTGAATCTTTACATGCACGTGCCAGTTTTACAAGTAGATTACAGAAAATCATTGCTGTGTGTTTAAATATCTTCTCTCTGTTCTGAATCCTAAACTTCATTACAATTCCTGACCGCTACATATTTTTCAAGCAAGCTGCTATTTTCATGTAAATATGTTTATTCAAGCCACCATGCCATAAACGTGTTTGTCACCCATTGCTAAAATTCACTAAGGTGCTAAGGTGATCTAAGGTGGAGAGTTGTCTGCCACAGAAGCATCAGTGACAGATTTCTCATCTGAATTGATGAAGTGCTTTTTATTTTTCATTATATAGTGGAATGGGCTTTTTTTAAGAGCATTTCCTTAGGTCTGGGGACAAGACAGTTGATCAGAGCTTAAATATTGTGACTTTCTTTTGTGTAAAAACCCCAAGGTGCATCTCAGGCAGCTTTTGTTTCATGAGCTATACTTGCAGTATCTATACTTTCAGTATAGCTCAGCCCAGTGTTTCTCTGACACTTACTCTGACATAAGGTGGCAAAATCACCAGAAGAAACTGCCCTACCTTTCCTCAGGCTTAACCTTTACCCCATGCCCCATGTATTTTTGTGCCAGCAAAGCAGCTGCCTGGCCAGAGTGAATCCTGTCAAAGGACAGAGCTGACTGAAAACAGTTTGGGGTTTCTTTTGTTTGGTTGCTTGGTTTTCTCACGTTGCTTTGAACTCAAATAAGTCCCAGGACACAGTTTGCCATGCTCTGAGTGACCCAACACTCTTGTGAGACCCCACCTGGAGCGCGGCATCCAGCTCTGGAGCCCCCAGCTTAAGAAGGACATGGACCTGTTGGAGTGAGTCCAGAGGAGGCCACGAAGATGATCAGAGGGCTGGAGCACCTCTGCCATGAAGACAGGCTGAGAGAGTTGGGGTTGTTCAGCCTGGAGAAGAGAAGGCTCCAGGAAGACCTTAGAGCAGCCTACCAGTACCTAAAGGGGGCCTACAGGAAAGCTGGAGAGGGACTTTTTACAAGGCCGTGTAGTGATAAGACGAGGGGTAATGGCTGCAAACTGGAAGAGGGGAGATTTAGACTAGATCTCAGGAAGAAATTTTTCCCCATGAGGGTGGTGAGACACCGGCACAGGTTGCCCAGGGAAGTTGTGGATGCCCCATCCCTGGAAGTGTTCAAGGCCAGGTTGGATGGGGCTTTGAGCAACCTGGTCTAGTGGGAGGTGTCCCAGCCCATGGCAGGGGGGTTGGAACTAGATGGTCTTGAAGGTCCCTCCCAACCCAAACCATTCCATGATTCTCTGATCTGGAGTATTTTTCAAAATGGCAAGAAAGGCATCTCTCCCTGTCCAGTATAAACTGGTTTAGCTTCTTCACTAGCTGAAAGGATTTCAAGTAGACTTGGAGATATTCCTGCAATCCCAGTATTTAGGGGGAGCTAGCCGGGGAGGGGAGTTCCCAGTTTGGGAGCGGGCGGGGACGGTCCGGGTCCGGTCGGTGCGCGTCGGTACTGTACCCCTATTTATACATTCCTCTGCCAGTACTACTGTTGTTTTGTCAATTTTTTTTTGTTCTGTTAAATTGTTTTTTATCTCAACCCACGAGTTTTTGCCTTTTTATTCCAATTTTCCCTCGCTGCTGCGAGGTTTGGGTGAGCGGCCGCGTGGTTCTTTGTGCCGGCTGAGGCCAAACCACGACACTCAGCAAAACAGTTCTCTCCATTTCTTTTATTTGTGTTACAAAGAAGATTGATAATACTTTGCTAGCTCCTCATATGAATTGTAGATATCTCACAAAAGGGGAAGAGTTGTACGGAAAAGCTGATTTCTGCCCTCTCCAGCACAAGAACTAGTGAGCATCACCTGAGAGTAACAGGTGACAAGTTCAAAACAAACACAAGAATATAGTTTTCATCTGCTCTCAGTGAAAGTGTGAAATTCTTTTCCTCAGGTTGCTAATATTTACATCAGTTCAGAAAACTGTGGTGGAAATTACTGGAAGACGACAGCATTCTGAGGTCCTAAATATAAAGATGCCATCACAAGTTCAAGAAACCTCTGAGCTGCAAATTGTGGGAAACTGAGATGGGATATTTGTGAGTTTTCTGTGTTCTTATCCTTCTCGTTTACTCTTCCTTAGGCTTCCGCTCTCAGCAGCTACAGCTCCTAGAAGGGTGCTTTGGTATACTGTGTTATCACCCCCCTGAAGTTTTTATAAGTTAATTTGTAAGCTCTTACACTTAACTAAAACACTGGCTTGACACAGTAATTCTCTGCAAAAGTTACAGTTCTCAGGCTGCACGTAAAAGATCATAAGCGTGTTTTTCAAGCCGTGCTTAAACTACTCTGCACTGCGTATTGGGTAGGTTAGTAAAGGGAATTCTGCTAAAACTCCTCTAAGTGGTCCCGAGCCTTTGGAAAATAAGTGTGTCGCCGAAGAGAGGAGGAAGGGGCAGTGGATCAGGCACCGTAGCTCATGTGAGCGACTGCAGCCTGCGGTCTGACTGCAACGATGCTTCAGCGCCACCCTCTACCCGCTGCACCGCTCATACCGCATGTCAGCAGCTTGTCAGAGAGTCCTGCAGCCTCTGGGTGAGAGACTTTAGGCCCTGAATTTCAGCTTTTTGGCTGCAAATAAACAATGCATTCCTGGCATTTCAAGTGCACGGTCGGAATATCCTCAGCTCCAGCAGGCTGCTGACAAGTTGTGCAGAGGAAATCTACTACAGCCTCAGGAACTGATGGGTTTCCTACTCATTCTCAACAGATTGACTAGCGCTAAATATATGTATCCTGTATTTCCACACAGTCTTGGCAGACAAGTCAACCTGTTTACTCTTTTTTTTTTTAAGACAGAGAAAAACATAAGGTAAATGTAAAGTGGGAATTAGTAAAGGAAAAACTAAATGACATTTTTCTTAGCATTCCATGCTTCTAGCTCAAAGTTCACTGAACACTAAATCAGACCGTGCTCAGCAATGCACAGAGAGGGAAACTCCACTGACATCATTGGGAAGCTTGTACAGTTAGCAATTTTACAAGGAAAAACTTCCTGGAGACTAAAGCGTGGAAGCGTTAAACACCTGCTGAAAGTCCATGAGATGTAAATATGGTTTACTTCTGTGTCGTTGCATGTTGCCTTGCCTAACCTTTAAGAGATACTCAGGTATTTTGCCTTTGGGAAGATCTCCCGTGACAAAACGTAGCTAGATACAGCGCGCTCAGTCCTGAAGCTGCTGGGACTCGTACATCCACAGCTTCTCCGCAGACAAATAACCAATAAGACAATATGAGCTTGAGCAAAAAAGCCCTGTCAGATTTGAAGCTTGGCACATGGCGCAGCCGAGCGCCAGATACCTGGCCGTATTGCGACAGCTCCGTCAGCCCACGCGCAGCACATAGGCGAGAGATGGGGATCCAGGGACTGTAGAAGCCACGTGAGATGCATATAGGTGAGAGACCTTCAGAGGTCTGTAAAACACAGCCGTTAACCTGTCCCCCTGCTTCCAAGCCTTTCCCACCTGGCTGAAGAAACCGAGTAGCCAGCCTGATAAAGCTGCACTTGGGAAGTCCAGATCCCTGTTTCAGCTTACGCCTCGCTATCTGTGTGCCTTTCCAGCAAGCCACTGTCGCCCTTTCAGCCTTCTCCCATGTGAGAGATAGGACACGAGTTTGTAAAGAAGCTGCTTCTGCAAATATTGCTGTAAGTCTGGGGTGGAGCCCCGGGAAATATCAGAAATAACTTACTTGGCTCCCTGTTTATAAAGACACTACCTTAAAAGTTGAAGATGAGCCCTTAGGTGTCCAATATTCAAACAGGGTTTTTTCTTGTTGTCTTATTGCCTCGCTTCACATGCACACTGACACCTTAACATTTCAGTCCCCCTCTATCTTTAGCATACGGTTGTGTAGACTTGCTCTACCTTTCCTTAACTATTGCTGGGGATAGACAGAGATGCAAATAAGGCTGCGATCGGCATTGTCAAAGCAGGAGCTAATCAGCCCCCAGGAACAAACGTTTACCATTCTGCTAGGAAAGCAGCAGGGAAAACTCAAGTTAGAGCTGGACTTCTCTGAACTCACCCCTCCCCAGAAAAGGGCATTTTAAAATAAAATAAAACCCAGTAGAGGAAGAATACGTTAACACTACCCAAGATTGGAATAAAAGGGGAAAGTAGACAAGTCTGTCTGTGGGAACACAGAGAGAAACGGCGTTGAGCCCCCATTGACGCAGCCTCATCAGACCTCCACTCAGAGCACAACCTGCTTTGCTGCAACTCCATGATCTTTCCTGGGAATCTTGTCAACCGGTGCACGAGATCTGCTTTCCTCCAACCCAAATTTGCTGGATTAAATTTTTCCACTGCCAACCAAATGTGGAGGGAATTTTGCTTTTCCTCCCAAAATTTGTGGTTTGAGCTGGGAGCTGTGGGGCCTCGTGGGTGGATGGAGCTGGGGTGAGGCACGGGAAATCCCTTGGTGGGAATGGCTCCTCGTCTGCCTTCTGAGCCCGGGACCAAAGCCGAACAAGCTGCAGCTCCTGCTCTCGTGGTCAGATTTCTTAGTGCCTGCTAAGTCACAAACTTCATTTGAAGGTTCTCCCCAGCACTGGAGTATATATAAAAGAATAAAATGGAAAACTAACGGATTAAAATGGTCAGTGGATTAAAAAGTCACTGCAGGGGACAGGAAAGGAGGACAGACAGACAGACAATGCGGTTACATTGGAGTGATTTCCTGCCCTAGGTCTGCAAGAACCATCAGAGTGATGTTGTGCAAAAAGTTAAATGCCATGCCACAACGATCGAATACCTTTTTTTTAGAGAGTTCAGGGAAAACTTAAGTATTTTATCTAAAGTTCACTGGATTTTTGCCCTTATACAAGCCTTTTCGCTCTGAGGAATATCCTCCTGCAAAAGGAACTGGGTGAAACTCTGTCCTCATTGAAATTCGGGAGGATTTCACCTTTGATTTTAATCCAGCCAAGACTTTACTTCTTGCTATCTCTGCAAGATCTCACAAACTGTGCATAGAAAAGTCACCTTTCACTGGTCTCACAGTTTCTGAAGCCCATGGGACAGTATCTCTGGAAAAAAACAACAAGGCAAATTAGACAACAATAACCCAGGCTTCTCCCTACAAAACAGCAGTCCCCTCCCAGTGCAGCTAAAGGAAGCAACAAGCCAGATGAGGAAGGTAAACTTGGGATCTGAAAGGAAAGAGTCTCTGGTATTTATAAAAGTCAGAGGTTCACACGGAAACTTAGTTACAGCACGGATCCTCTCCAGTCTATTTCAAGACATTCAGTCCTTCTTCAGCTATAGTATTTGACTCAGTGTTGGAATATTTCTCCTCTTTTTAACTCCTTGAGTGGAAAACCTTGAACTGATTTGAAACCATATTGACAGCTAGAATATATAAAGCAAGAACTGAACACTGAAATTCATTGCCTGAGTGAAAACAGAGAGAAAACTAGATTATAGCTTCAGCATGTGACCTGTAAGCAACAGCGCCGCTTGACCCATCGGGGTCTTCTGTGATTAACAAACCCATGGCATGGAAAAAGAAAAAGGGAAACCACCTGCAGCAGGCGCTGTGATGAAGAGCAAAGAATGCTGATGCATACTGCATTTCAAATGCTAATATCCTCTGAAGAAACAGCATGGGTGTCATTTGGTGGCTTCTCACAGGATCATGAAGTAACTCAGGTTGGAAGGGATTGCAGAAGGTCTCTCAGTCCGGCATCCTGCCGAAGCAGGGTCAGATCTGAGACCAGATGAAGGCGTGCTTCACCACTGCCTTCGGGTCATTGGTAAACATGTTAAACACAAGAGGTTCCAAGACCCCTGTGGTACCCCACTCTTTACCAGCCTCTAGGTGGAGAATCACCCATTAAAGCCCTAAGCTTGATTATCAAACCACTTTTTAACCATCTTGTTGTCCACCCATCCAGACTGTAATGTCCTAACTTGGGATACAAGAATGTTGTGAGCAGCAGTCTCAAAAGCCTCACTAAAGTCAAGTTCAGTGGTGCCCAGTGATAGGACAAGAGGTAACGGGCACAAACTTGAACATAGGAAGTTCCATCTAAACATGAGGAGGAACCTCATTACTTCGAGAGTAGCAGAGCACTGGCACAGGCTGCCCAGAGAGGTGGTGGAGTCTCTGACACTGGAGACATTCCAAACCCGCCTGGGTGCCATCCTGTGCAACCTGCTGTAGGTGGACCTGCTCTGGCAGGGGGGTTGGACCAGATGATCTCCAGATACCCCTTCCAACCCCTAACATTCTATGATTCTGTGGTCAGGAACAGCATACTCTGTGACAGCACCCCAACATGGCCAAAGCATTCACTCATAGGCAAAATAGGAGATTTGCTTCCATAATGTTCCTTCAAAAAGGAACAAAAGTGCTAATGTAGGTGCAGCCTGAGTTACCTGCTATGAATATTGTTCTTGACTGTAGGAGTTTCCACATCACTGTTAGTCCAGGTCCTTCTCCTTGCCCAGACCCTTCCTGAGACTTGTTAATATAAGCCTTTAGCTTTTCTCAACAAATTGGTTTGAACTTTCTGACCTCAAAGGTTAAGCCTGCTACTCAGTGAGTATCTTATATTATCTGCCTTTATAAACTGGTAGAGGGTCTGTGTCATCCCAGCTGTAGATGTTTGCTCCGCTCCTGGCAGGATTTTAAAATTGCAGGTTACACCTGTTTATCATCTGGAATGAGAAAAGCAACGTGACTCTCTCTGTAGCAGCACTGTGTTTATCTGAGAGCTCAAGCTCAGGATCGCGAGATCCTCAGGAGACCACGTTTCAACTTGGTATCCTGATTTGTGGCCTCTAATTGTTTGTTTTGAAAACAGAACTGTCACCAGCATCCCTTGAAAACAGAGCTCTGGGCTTTAACTATGTTGTACCAGTCACTTGATATTACTGCTAAAATGAGAGTGCATGTCGGTGTTAATTGAGGTCAGTGTCAGATGTGTTTTATTGGCTTCTGATTGCTACCATTAGAACCGTTATTACTACTACTTACCTTTCTATAACCTCCTTGCTCATTCTTTAGGTAGTACATCAGTTAAGTGCATTTCTTCCCTTTGTAATAAATGGCAAATGAAAGATAATAAGAAAGTCAGCATCTGCTCCTTGAGATTAATGGAAGTGGTAGTGCTGAAAGCGATGTTATAGCATTTCCCTTATGAAAAAGAGAAAGAAAAAGAGAAAGAAAAAGAGAAAGAAAGAAAAATGACAGGATTTTGCACTTAAATCAGTCCAAAAGCTTAAAAGACAGAATTAAAAAAAAAGAATAAGGGAGAGCGGAGCACCTGTCAACACCATCACCTTGAGCAGTTCTGGCTCCAGGGCTCACAATAAGCACTTCTCTCTGCTTTGGCTTTGGGAAGACACCCTAGTTTCTGGATGCCTGAAAATAGTCACAGGGTATGTACATTTACGAATACATTCAGGTGTGGTTGTGTTTCATGAGAAGGAAACAAAAAAGCATGATGCTCAATACATGATGCTCAATAGCCTTCCACAGACGAAGCACACTGACAATCACTGGAAGTCAAAACGCCTTTCATAGTCACCGGGAATTTGGTATCTAAGTAGTGTGATGTGTTGGACAGAAATTCTGATGATTCTCATATCATTCTGGACCATTCCAGGCCATCTCAAGCAAGATCTTGAGATGGTGGAGGAATGGGCTAACACGGGCTAACAGGAACCTCACAAAGTTCAACAAAGACCTGCAAAGAAACGAGGCGTCCTGCGTCCTGGTGCAGTAACCCCACACAGTAGCACGGGCTGGGACCGGTTTGGTGGAAAACAAGGGACCTGTTGGACAAGAGGTTGGACACAACCCAGCAATAAGGAGATATTGAAGGAGCTGGGCATGTTTATCCTGTGGAAGCAAAGGCTCAGGGAGACCTAACTGCTGTCTTCAGCTACCTGTTATGGCATAGAGAGAAGTTAGAACCAGGTTCTTCTCGGAGGTACAGAGTGAAAGGACAAGAGGCAACGGTCACAGGTAAAAGCAAGGTAAATTTCAGACAGGTATAAGGAAAAGCTCTTCACTATGACCACTGGAGCAGGTTGCCCAGAGAGGTAACCTTGCAGATTTTACAAATTTGATGGAGATAAGGCCCTGAATAATCTGATCTAACTTTGAAGTTAGCCCTGGTTTGGGCAGAAGGATGGACTAAGTGACCCCCAGAGCTCCCTCCAATCCTGAATTATTCTGTCACTCAAAGTGCTTAGGTTACACTGGGAAAACATTTCAGCAGAATGCTTCCCATAGAACAAGTCTGCTTAGTAAAATCAAAACTATTGCATAGGACCGTGTGCATTTTCATATGAAACTTTTCAAAAACGTCAAAAAAGCTTTTGAACAATGCCAGACTGAAATAGGACATATTTCAGTTGGTACATTATACGTTTTTTTTAAAAATTGTACTATAAATATTATGTATATTTTCTATTGTAACACTGAACTACTGTGAAAATGAATGAATTCTACATTATCGAATGACTGTGATAAGGTCTGGCTGATGTTTCCAAATTCACAATGTTTGGAATACCTTCTGCAAAAATGTACATACTTTTAGTTGTTTTCTGAGAAAAAAGTCAGACTTACCTGCAAAGGGGCAGATAGATAGACATTCTGTCATCTATAAATCATATACTATCTCACAGAAGTGATAAAATGTATAACACCAAATGCATCGTACCTGTATGTTGCCTCACACAGAAGCCACCCATGTTTTTGTTCCAGAGAGAAGTTGTGCTGTGTTATCACTGGTTGCTTTCAATTCTATTTTCTGTATCATCTGATGTACCAGCAGACTGAAGCAGGAATTCTTTTTCCGATTCAGAAGCTATGCCATATCCCCTTTTCGAAGCAATTTCTCTAAAGAAATAGGATCTTCTTTCACGTCAGCTGTTGAAATCCCACCAATCCATCCTCAAGACAAAGCTGAACTCGCCCCTCTGTAAGCTGGGCATTTTCACCAGCCCTGAGTTTTGTGCACGGCATTGGCACTCAAACAGCTGAAAGCGATTCTCAACATTGCGTTCCTCATTTGGTAAAACAGATGAATTTTTCTCTTTCTGCTCCAGCGAGCTTGCATTTATCTCATCAACTGGTTTGGCTCCCATTTTTCTAAGCCAAGTTCCTGTTGCATTTTTACTCTTAGTGGTTACTTTGATTTATTTTGATTTAGTTTTCAAGATTTTATAAGCGAGCATCAGAGGAGACAGGCTTTGCAATAACCCAGTTCACATTTGCAGGGACGTAAAGGAGTTTGAAGTCATGCTGAACATTCGCTTCTCTCCCCCTGGTAAGTGAGGCTGAGAAGTCACCAACCACGGGCTCAGAAATGGAGACAACTGTCCTGAGGAGATGATGTCCTTCACCTCCTGGATGAAGAGGAGGCAGGCAAAGAGGAATAGGCAGGGCAGCAGATATGTTTCTGCCCATCTGGACCTACTACCCCGAGAGACTGGAGGAGTGCAGTGAAAAGGAGACAAAAAAAGTAACAGTGGGGAGAAGGCTGTCTGAACGTTATGGTTAGGACAATCTCTTCAAGAGGCTTGGGAAGAGAGAAAAAAGTGTAAGAGAGAGCCCTCTCATTCCCTTTCCTCCAGCCAATTTGGTTAGTCGGAAACCTCATTTTCTTTTGCTTTTTACTATCTTTTCCCACACAGGATTCATAGCAAATTAACTGAGAAGCATGACCAGGATGGAGCTCACTCGGGCCGGTCAGGGCTTTACGTTTTAACCTGCAGGGACAAGTCCCAGGGGCTGAGGGGTGTGAAATGAGATGTGCTCAGAGGGACGAGGTTTTAAGACTGAGCCATGTCCAAGCACTTAAAGGATAAGAGTTTATAGACTTGCACATGAACAAACTGATTTTACCATCACCATTTGGATGTCATTAGCACTTGCCTCATCTGTCCTGGAATTAAGCCGCATGCTTTTAGAATAAAACATCGTGTTTATCTAGTTAATAAAAATGGCTGGCAGCGTCCTCATCTTGAGGTGATATTTTCATGGGGGGGGGCCGGAAATTCGACTAATATAAACTTGCAATTAACAGCAACAAACAAGTGATTCATTCATAGAATAATTGAGCATAACTGAAGAATGGTACCTTAAGCTGATTTGTTAAAAGAGCCTTGGAAAAAGATCATCATTCATCTCTGCACATCTTTTGATTGAAGTTACTTTAAGGATCATCTTTCAGAAGGAAAACAACCTTAGCATATAAACCACTTTGGCCAATGTTTATCCAAGCCAAAGCATGAGGACACAACTTAGGTGTGTATAAACAGTTAATTTCATGGGGAATTAGTCTGCATTTCAGGGATCAACAGTGCAGCAAAGTACAATGTGCTTCAAGCTGCCATTGAAACTCAGGAATGTCTACGGCAAGAGTTTTAGTAGAATACGTACTGTTATTCAAAATATTTAATTTTGTAGTCATTTTTCTGCCTGATGTAAGTTTTATCTGCAATGACACCTGACAACAGCTGAGGTAAGAGCAAAAATGAAAAAAACTGAAAAAAGGTGTACTTGTGTAGGCTCCTGTGGAGCTCTCGTTCATGTGAAGGTTTGCAAACATCCTCTCCCCCTTTTACAGGTGGGAAAATGAAGCGCAGAGGTTAGAAATGACAGAAATTTCTGGCAGCCCAGCCCTGCGCTAGTGTTCCTGCCACTTCTGGAGGTAGATGTATCTCAGTGACTGAGTGGAAAGGCTCCCACACACAAAAAATTCACCTCATCTTTAGTGACGTTTGCAGACTGTCAGATTTCGTAGGCTGGAATGTACCAGGAACCACCATTGTCTTCAGCGTTGAAGAAAATCTGCGCTGCAGAAAAAGCTGCGTGAGAAATGTCTTCCTGCTTCCTCACGGGTCTTTTGCACTGGGATCTTACTGGGAGCAGGAGAACCCACAACTGCCCAGTGGCCAGAGGAAAACTCAGAAAACTCAGTTTCCTTGCCTTGGAAAACCTGAAAGAAAGCCTTGAGTAGAACCTGAAAGAGGAAAAACTTTCAAGTAATATTAGAATTACTGTTTTAATGAAATTTTAAAGAAAACCTTCCGTTTAAAGAAAACTTGTGTCTCTTTTAGGGGAAAAATAACCCTTATTTTAGTCCTTCCCAAGAAAACTACAACAGCAGAAGTACCATTTATGCTGATTTTGGGGGAAAAAAGAGTATTTAAGATATAATCAATAGACAACATTATGCCTGAAGGGACATCAATTAAAAAAGTGTATTTTCTACCTCCACTTTTGCAGAGTAACAGACTAAGTTGATGAGAATCAAAATCAAAAGCCCCTTTCAGGTGTTGGCTCAAGCTACTCTTTTTTTTCAGTTGTAAGTTTAAGAACTCGGGAAAGCAAAAATCGGAAGAAAGAGCATGCAATGCAGTTGGGAACATGACTTTTCTCTACTCTCTGCATTTGGGTGACTGTTACTCACTGGGCATTTACCTGCTAGTGTGTAAGTCCTCACGCAATCCTGATTGCCCCGTTTTATAGCAAGTTCGCACCGCATTCGTTTGCAGTATCTGTGCAACAGTAATGGACTACTGATGGGCTACCAGGACAAAGAAGTGGATTTTTTAACTTCGGGTGATACCAAGAGGTACACTTTTCCTGCTGGAATCTGCAGGTGACCTCCACGGCTGTAGAGAAAGGGCTGCCCTCCCCATGTCTGGAGGTGACCTTTTCCTTCAAGAAGACTCCTACCGAGAGCCCATGGTTACCCAGCGAGGGGTTTGTTGCTGGCATTCCAGCTGCTGGCTGGGAAACTGGTAATGGCAGTGGAACACAAGGTTGTTGTGGTCTCAACAGCTTCTGTTAGCTGGGGTGCCACTCTCTAAAATGACAATGACAAGTGAGGTGGCCGTATGTGTTTAGATATCTAGCCCTGACACGTGGTTTAGATTGGAGTGTAGCCTGTAGGTATACTTAATGTTGGGTTTTTTTCCTTTTTGGAATTCTCTACCATTTCCAGCGATGTTCCTTGGGGGGAATTCCCTTGGAAACACCCAGCTTTTCAGAATGACACTTATTTTCCCAGACATTGATTATCTGGGGGAATATTTATCTCATTCCTATTTACTTATGACTTTTACAGCTAAGATACTTCTCTAGGGGCTCTGAAGTCAGTCTTTCACATCACGGCCTATAACAGTATATTTTACATAGAAATATATTACATAAAAATAAATCTAAAAGAACCAAAACAAAGTATAAAATATACCGTATAAATTTTGTTTTTCAGGCAAACTTCAAATCAAACCAGAAGCTGGCTGGCTGTGCTTCTGTATGTTATGGCATTTAGCATGAAAAAAAACAAGTCAACAAGACCATCAGGGCCCTTACTTCCAGGAAGCAATCTATTTTTAATATTACAAATGCTTTCCTGTTTTCTTTTCTCCAAGATTTCTCCAGCGCATATGAAATTCAAGGGTTTAAACATCTATTTTTTCCCTTGGCCACGGTATGTAATCAGGGAGAGAGATCAACATTTGTTATTTATTTTAAGAAAGTCTCTGCGCTATATCAACTGAGAGGGATAACATGGATAGGCTTTATGGATGACAAACGTCGCCTTTGGTCTAGGTGAAAAGCTACTGCTGCTAGAGAGCTTGTGCACCGCATGCGCGTCCAGTGTACGTGGGATACATGGCCTGAGACTGAGAGTGGTCAGGATATCTACTGATCTGCAATTAGATTATCCATGTTATTATTTTTAGTTCTTATTGAATTGGAAGCAAAGTGAGCTCAGAAAGAAACCATCAAATGGCTCCAACTGAGATCAGTGATAAACAGGGTTTTTTTTTCACACAGTAAAAAGCAGAGTAAACACAGCCAAGGTTTGCTCTGGTAATGATGCTTGCAGTACAGCAAGAACGCCCTTCTGGAATTCTTTTCCAGCCTGCTGCAACAGGCAGGGAGCAAGGTGTGTTTAGAGAGACTTCTTCAGGCTTTATGCAGTCTCTGTGGCAACTGCAGCCCGGTCTGGGGGCGCCAGGGCAGCAGAGAGAAGTATGGCTATGCCTGGCTGCATGTCCAGCAGGTGCTCTTCTCATAGGGATGGCTGGCCAACGAGGGGGGTCCTGCAGATTAGGAGGAAAATCCAGTGATGGAGCTGATAGCCTTGTTAGATAGTGAATATATACAAGAAAATCACATTCCTTGCTTCAGCTCCACAAAAACTCTTGCAGCTAAAGCCAACCAAGATGCTGGCGTCAGGGTGCAGCTTGATCATTCCCCGATTTTGCTTTGCACGGTACCTTTCATAGCGAGTGGATGCTACAGCAGCTTCTGAAAGCAGGTTCAAATGTTGCACAAACCGCTTCTTAAAAATAACCTTCATGTTTGGATTTGCCAGTCTTTTATTACAAATTCAGAAGCTGTAATGCTGTTCAAATGGATTTTTGAGTTGACCTCTTCCCTGTGGAATGAAATGTCTGGTTTCCAACCCTAGTTTTTGCCAGAATCACTGTCTCCAGACGATCTCGCATGTCTTATGACTAGAGTGTTTGCTGTTCTTATGAATTCTGTACTCACTAGTGAAACACCGACAATTGCTTTTGACACATCCAGACTTAACCTAAAGCTGATTTTCATACCCTCAGATGTTTCCCCTTCTGCTCCATGTCCCTTCCCTTACTCACTTCAGAGAGTGATTTGTATTTCTGATGCTCCGTCCTCTCTGCCTTGTGACCATTTCTTTACTTCTGAAACTGAATGGTTGCCCACTACAAACTGAATTTAATTGTTTTCTGGTTCTTCATGCTTTTTCATGAGTCATACCAGAACTGCTGATTCTCAGCAAGACACAGAGCTGGAGTTACTAAGCTCTTAATGATTTGCACCCATCTTCCTTGCTAGCACCTGCTTCCTCTTCTGGTGCACTACTACAACAAAAAATGTAAGTAACATGGCAAATTCCAGAGCCATTCAGAGTCATTTGGCGTCCCTCCACTGACCTTGGGCCATAAGCTGAAGACCAGCTGAAACCCTGTAAGTTGGTTCATTGCCAGTTTATCCTGGAAATCCTTGGTAGCTTTCTTATCCGCTACGAATACGTGACTTTGGTGGTCCTCCAGCAGCTCAGGTAGAGTCATCCGTTTCCCTCCCAACCCCAAGCCCCCATGCCTTTGTCTTCACTCTCAGCTGTTTCCCTGGGTTGCTCATAGTGCTGGCTGTCTCCAAGCCGCACACTGATGGTCTGTTTGCCATGCAGGTGACGCAGTCTGTCTTCCAGGAGACTGTTCTGCAATGTTACGAGAGATGCACTGTTCACGCCAAGGGCATTGACAGGTGCACCCATCTCAGGAATGACCTAGATGATGGGACAGAGGGCACACTCAGCAAGTTTGCGCAGCACAAACTCAGGAGGAGTTGTTGACACACCAGATCATTGTGCTGCCATCCAGAGAGACCTGGACAGGCCAGAGAAATGTGCTGACGGGAACCTCATGAAGTTCAACAAGGGAAAATTTAAAGTCCTGCACTTGGGCAGGAATAACCCAGACACCAGTACAGGCTGGGGACCAAAGGGCTGGAAAGCAGCTCTGTAGAGGTGCCCTTGAGGGTCCCACCGGACACCAGGTTGAACACAAGCCAGGAATGGGCCCTTGCAGCCAAGAAGGTCAACAGCCTCCTGGACTGCACTGGGAAGAGTGTCTCCAGCAGGCTAAAGGGGGAATCCTTCCCCTTCACTCATCACTGATGAGACAGATCTGGAGTGCTGGGTCTAGTTCTGGGCTCCCCAGCACAAGAAGGACATACTGGAGTAAGTCTGGCAAAGAGTCATGAAGGTGATTAAGGGATTGGAGCATCTCTCCTATGAGGAAAGGCTGAGAGGGCTGACACTCTTCATTCAGGCTGTAGAAGAGAAGGCTCATGGAGATTTTGGTGATGTGTATACATAGCTGATGGGAGGGAGTAAAGAAGATGGAGTCAGCGGTGCACAGTGGCAGGACAAAAGGCAGTGGACACAAACTGAAACAGAGGAGGTTCCCTCTGAACATCAGGAAACCCTTTTTAACCATGAGGGTGACCGAGTGCTTGCACAGATTGCCCAGGGAGGTTGTGGAAGATATTCAAAACCTGCCCGGACATGGCTGTGAACAACCTCCTCTGAGCAGCGGGGTTAGACTAGACGATCTCCAGAGGTCCCTGCCAGACTCACCCGTTGTGTAACTCTGTGATCTTTGTAGTATCTGAAGTGGGGTGGTTCAGTCTCTTCCCTTTCCATGGTTAGAAACAGATTGGAAAACAGTCATAATAATCATAAAACTGACCTGATCCTTTATTCTTGTCGATGACTTCTACAGTAGCCTGCAAAACTTCTGGTTTCCTTAGGGAAATATTTCTGTTTGTTTCTTAAGTCCTTGTAGGACCTCATTTCTGCTAGCAAGAGCCAAGTTGGGCAGAGGTTTCCTAGAGCCTCCATATTTCTAGTCCACAGCAGCTGGGCACTACTTTTGCTTTTCCAAACTGGAAGTGTTGCAGCTGGTCTTCCCACTCCTTAAAAAAAGCATCCCAGGCAAGATACCTTTTCTGTGCTACTTTTCTGAATTCTGATTCTGCTAAACACCCAGCATTTAATTGGGTGCTTCTTTAAGTTCATATATCATGGACCAAACTTAAGGTATGGAAGAATCTCTACTGTTTGTTCATTCTTGGTTGAAGAGGACCACAAAGTCCTGTTATCTTTCCACATGAAATCAGTCACAGTCCTTGACACCAGCTAGTACTAGCTGAGGCTCAGGGATGTCCAGGAAGAGAAAATCAGGGAATGGAGTCTGGTTCAGATATAAACTTGTATATATGAACAGATATAAACTTTTCAGGAAGTGTGTATCCTCTTTTTCCTGAATTTTGCTGAATTCAAATAGGAAAGAGATTAATTCTTTTACCCAGAAGTCCAAACATTTGTCTCATCCTGTTAGCTTCACTTCTGGGAGCAGCGCTATGGAAGTTTAGTGTCTATTGCTCCTGTATCTTCATTAATGGCACCCCGTGCCTTTCTGCTGCATTTCTCCCAGTATCAGCTCAAAAAAGCAATGCCTGGCCCTTGGCATTGCTAGGTGATTTCCTAGGACATACAAACATACAAGGTGAGCCATGGACACAGGTGAATGCTTCATTTGGCCAAAGCCGCCTGTAGCCTCCTGTTTCACTAGTGGCTGCTTTGACCTGACTGCCTAGAAGAGCTTGACGGCTTCTTTGTATTTTCTTCAGTAAAAATAGACCAAATCTAGGGAAGTTGTCCAACACCTAACAAGGTATGCCTTACTACCGTGGACCTGGGCTTGGTACGAGTCAGATGTCACAAGCAACTCCCTGTTCCTTAGACCTCACCTGCGCGTGTAGCATCTCACAACCTGCAGAGATACTGTGCTTTCAAACGAGAAATCACTAACGACCAGATATACAAAGCATTATGGATTAGCACAGATGCACCCCAACCAAAATACACTGAAATATCAATTATTAAGCAATAATACGGTTTTTCTTCCTTTTCACTTTTCAGGAACTTACACTGTAGAAGTAACCCAAGGCTCTAAATTACTGACACCCTAACGGCAAAGATTTAGGTGCAGACCATGGTTATTTAATACAAAATTCTGCTCTGCACTGGCATTTGCTAGTAAATTTCTGTGGCTGACATTCTCTGCTGTATGCATTAATTTTTAATTCCTTCACTTTCATTATCTGCAAGTAGTGATTTTTCCATTATACTTGTAAAGGTGCAGCCAAGAAAAAAAAAAAAAAGTACACAACAACAAATGGCCACTGGGCAGGAAATGAATCACTCTGGCTTTGAGTGTGCTAACTACAGATACTGCAAATATACAGAAACGCTTTGAAAAATTTCCAAGGACAATGCTCTGTTAAAACTATAACATGTATTCTGGGGATCTGGATGTGTTATTACACAACTCTTTGAAAACAAAAAACAAGCAAAGCACGCAGTAAAAAACCTGAGGATGTGTTTGGATGGGAAATTTTGTTTCAAATGGGCCGACATCTACTACTCTCTAGCAGCACTCTGTAGCCAGATCCCTGTTCTCCTTTCTAGGAAGGATTCAGCAGACTATTGAATGAAAGTCAGATTAAGTATTGCCAGAGAACCATCTTTTTTTTCTGCACATCAGTATCATCCCCAAAGGGTGTTGAGGTAACATATTGCCAGACAGAGATCTGTTTTGTCAGAGAATATGTGACTATTTTTTTCAAAAAGGAAAGGTAAGGGTTTTCTCCATCTTCTGCTGTGAGACCTGGCATTTTTGAGAGCATGTCTCTGGTCATTTGCCATCCCATTGACATTTTATGTAATGTCCCTGGCTTGATTTGCTTGATGGGATCCCACTTGCTCAGGAAGGCTGATGATATGTAGTTAAAATTGAAGGTTGTCTCAGAATAGTTTCAGTCTCCTCTACTACACTGTAACCAGAGCAGGATATTTAAAGAAAAGCTGCAAGCTATGGGCAAAATTCTATCCTAACTCATCCTCATTGACTCAATTTAAGTGATGGGGAACACAGGCAGTTTGGATAGGATCCATTACTTCCCAACATTTTACACCATGTCATCAGTAGAGATTATGTTTATTTCATGGTCTTTTTAGGTATGTGCAGAAGATTATCTAAAAATCAAATAAACTATTGACCTTCTTTTGGAGACTTCTTCGTTGTGACTCCTGTTTGAGCTGCCTCGATCTGGCTGGGATAATAGGTGACTCAACCAGAAGGGAAAAAAACCTAACAAAGTAAAACATCTGTGGTTCATTTTGAAAACATCATAACAAACAATATAAAGTGTGAAAGTTCATGCAGCTTTATTTGAACAGGCTAACTCATACCAAGCTTTCTGTGTTTCTTTTCCCTCAAATCACAGCACAGAATGAGGTTGGTAAAAGCCTTTTGGCCTTCAGTCGGGGCTGCAGCTGGGTCAGCTCTCAAATCCAGAGATGCTGGAGAGTTTGTTATTTAAAAAAAGCCCAAGGGGAGAAAAAACAAGTAAGTAACAGCTGTTACTTACTCAAAATAAATTTTTTAACTAAGATATTTAAAATTAAACTAAGATGGAGAGGAACTTTTTACAAGGGCATGTAATGATAGGTCGAGGGGTAACACCTTCAAACTGGAAGAGGGGAGATTTGGATTAGATCTCAGGAAGAAATTCTTTACTGTCAGGGTGGTGAGACACTGGCACAGGTTGCCCAGGGAAGCTGTGGATGCTCCATCCCTGGAGGTGTTCAAGGCCAGGTTGCTTTGAGCAACCTGATCTAGCGGGAGGTGTCCCTGCCCATGGCAGGGGGGTTGGAATGAGGTGATCTTTAACATCCCTTCCAAACCAAAATATTCTGTGATTCTATGATTCTATGATTTTGACCACATTTCAGACATAAGCATGGCACCAAGAATAAGGAGTACGCAGGCTTGTTTGTTACTCTTAGGTATGGGTCAGCATCCCTTCCACTTGACTGCGTGCTACTCCATCACACAGAGCAGAGTGCTGTGTGCTACTCAGCCTGCATGGACTTGGCCAAGGAACCATCAAACAAACTATATCAGGTTCTTGTGCAGATATGGAACATTAATAACTGTAGTCCAGCTACCACTCTGGGCTACTCAGTAGGATGCAATGATTATGATGCCTCAAGGACCTTTGATGACTCCTTTGTAACCAGTCTTGCTCTACTAATGAGGTAGAGAGGATCATTACCTCACTACCATGACTTCATGTGAGAAACTCAGGTTTCACTGCGTGGTATTTGCATGGAGTCTGATAATTGGGGTATGGCCAACACCAGGACTGATACACCCACGCCAGTGGGATGTGGTGTGCCGTCTGCCTCCGGGTGCTGCTGAGGTGCTCCTCTCACCCACAGCATATCTCAGCGCAACCCGGGCAAGCAGGAGTCTGCAATGCAGCACATCCACCCGAACTCTTCTCCTGAAAGTTGCTGCTGCCTCAGCAGTTCCCAGAAGGGGTCCAGCGCTCATCTGAAGTCACCGAGAGGTGGAGAATGCACTGCTTCCCTGGCAGTCTGCTTCACTGGTAATTGCCCTTGATGAAACGCAGTGATCAGATCTATGTGCCTTTTTTGGCTTCCAGCTGCCAGTTCTTGCTATGCCTCCGGGCCCTAGATTTTTCTGCCTCTGAAGGTAAATTCACCATAATCAAACCACCGTTAATTTTTCCTTTCCCCTGCTTTTACTGCGACCTTCTTCTGCATTTTCTCCTGCACTGCAATGCCCTCACCCCAAACGTGGTCACAGACCTGTACATGGTCTCCATTACTTCTACTTTACACAAAGAAAAATATTCCTCTGCTTATTCTCCCTTGCATATGCCTTCAAAGTTCATACTCTGAGGCTGCTACAGATCACAATTATTCTTTGCACACAATAGTTTTTATGGTATTCCAGGGTACTGAACCACCTGAGTCCAAGAAAGCAAAGCAGGGCCTTTTGTTCATCGTATCTGTTAAGTCGCTTTCAGCACACAGAAGAAAGGCACTGGCTTCAACCTGATGATGCTGATAGGAAAATAGGCTGCTGTAAAGCTTTTGGATGTTGCGTTTGTGTCTCACTTCCCACTTTGCAGAGTGCTTGCCTACCTTTGTGGGATCCTATCCTGCTTCTGTGCTCCTGCATTAGCAGGAGCTGAGGTTATTTATTGGGACCAAGAACTCTCAACTTTTTGTCCATGGCCTCAAAGACTGGGGCTTGATGCTATAATGGCAAAACTGCAGTCTCACAGGAGAGGACAAGCAGCTAACTAAAACACTCCAAGAAATGTAAAATTAAATCTTGTTGAAATGGAAAACTGAAAAATTATTGAAATACAGAAATCTTTCCTGGCCCAGGAAGAAGTGCTAAGTGCAGTATATAAGACTGTAATTGGGATTTTAGGAGGAACATACTGGATATTTATGAATTGACATAGCCTTTGAGTAACAACAAAGTGGAGGTTATTTGTTCAAATCTCGTCTCCCAGCAGAGCATGCCCTACAGGCACGTCGGGGTCTGGTGCTCTCAGCAGGGATTTCCCTGCTTGTAATGCAGAAGGAAATGGAAGGTGGATAGAAGGTGACAAATGTGAGCAAGTAGCTACTGAAGGGCAATCGTCTGCCATGAAGAGGAGACTAAATGAAATTTTATCTCTGCCATGCTTAAATCCATGTATAGAGCTGAACACTCACATACATGGATTTGAGTATGTGTGCTCAAATATACATACTCATCTACATGAAGGAGACTCCGGAGGAGTCGTAACAGTCTCATACCATTGCACACACTAATCTCCTGCCTGGCTTTGTGCAGCCTCCAGAACCTTCTGCCCTCTCAGAAATCCCTTCTTCGCTCAGATTGCTCCTGGACTTTATTATACATTTCTTCCCCCTGATATACAGCATCAAAACTCTTTTTAATTAAGCTATCACTAACAGATTATTGCAGAATGCAACAGGCAATAGGCACAAAACTAAGAGAGACTCTCCTTGGATATGGTAATCATAGAGATCTTAAACTTCACACTCTGAAGAAATGTTTCTCTCTCAACCAGATGTCTAAGGAGTGCAATGAGAAAACTTCTACTTGTAAACCATAATGTAAATAACAAAATCAGATATCACTCAAACATATTATTCATGTTACTGGCAAATATTTGCATTAGGAGCTTTAATGAACTTCTAAAAATAAGCCATTTATGCAAGCCTCTGTAATTCCTCTTCATAAAATACAGAACCTGGTTACATACAGATAATAGTAGATAAGCCCCTGAAAAAGAGAAAATAGAGATTTGATATGATGTACCAAGAGACAGGAAGCCAGTGACAGCTTTCAGAGTGAGGTGACAAAGAAAGAACAGCAGAAAAAGAAGGTGACCTTCCCTAGCAGCAGTGGTTTGGGTGGATAGATAAAGGTGTAGCTCCCTACCAGGAGACCAACAAAAATACACTAAGATAACTGGAAAGTGACAAAAATCTAAGGAAGTTTTTAGTGGCTTAATATAACACCTTAAGATAAGAAGGGCAGTCTCTGTGCCAACTGAATCCAAATTCTTCACAAACCAAATTACCTTCATGCTAATGGTTTTCTGAGCATTAATGTGTTACAGCAGAGACTAGAAAGCTCTGACTTCAGTGGATCTCCTTCTACCTCTGATATAAGTAGAAGCACTAAAAAAAAAAACCAAACAAACTATACAAATCTTCAGCAAAGAACATGTTTATATATGGAGTTGCATTGCTTGTTGATTAAAAATTTTGTAGCATGGCCATGTTATTAAAGTTCCTCAAACCCAAAGGGCATTCAGTTCTCCTGGTGTTCTTGTGCCATATCACCTCACTGCTCACTCACTGTCCTTCGGTAAAACCGGTCATACCTGGTATTACATTTGTGATTCTTACTAAAAAGAGTCATTCTGCTGGCGCTGTATGGACTGTGCTATAAGATCCAAGTCACCAGTGCACCTCAACTCTGTTAAAATTAACCCAGAGGAGTGGATCACATAGGAAAAAAATTTAAAAAAAGAGAAAAAAGAAAAATTGACAATACTTAACGTTCAAATTATTTATGGAATATTAAGTCAGTAGTTTAAAACTTATTTTCTCTTGTATTTTAACTAGTTTAAGTTTATGTTGCGTATATGTTAATGCAATAATAACCTTCAATAAAATATTTTAAAGGCTATCATGAAGCACGAAGCACATGCAATCAAAATACATTAGCATAATAAGCTCCTTAATCTAGGAGAAAAGATCTGCAGTTGCAGTGCTGCTGCTGCTCTTTAGCGAAGACAGGCTGGAAGCATTCTCGTCACCATTGCCTCCCTTTGCGACTTTATTTTCCCAAGAAAAAGGCAGCTTGTCCAGCAAGACGGGCTTTCCTCGGGGCTGCAGAGCCATCTAGTGTCGGAAGGGCAGGGTTCCCGCACACATCTTTTCTTTCCATTTATTTTTAATTACCCAAAGGTGTCCCCATTCCATACTTCAATGATTTTATCACCATTTCATAGACTCATAGAATGGTTAGAGTTGGAAAAGACCTTAAAGATCACCTAGTTCCAACCCCCCAGCCATGGGCGAGGACACCTCCCACTAGACCAGCTTGCTCAGGCTCCGTTTTGTTCTCTGGGTCACCTTCTTTTCTCTTCCTTTTCTTGACAGTCTTTAGAAATCTTTGGGCGTGAAAGGACTGCCTGGCCACACCGACTGCCCCGTACCCACACACAAACGATGGTAGGTCCAACTTTCTGTATTCGCTTCTTCCTTAGCATAGAAAATACAGCGTAAAGATTCTTTTATTTATCCAACCCCCTGCAATACCTAAAGGGTCGGTTATGCCTCAACTAGCCCTAGTAGGCATTGGTCTATCCTGTCCGTGGAAACATCTAGAACATCCCCATTCCAAAGGTAGGAATTTCATATTTTCTCTGGCCAGCCTTTGCCCTGTGGTTACTCATTTTCTCTTGGGCAGTTTGCTCTCAAGTCTAGCATCAGTTTGTTGCTTGCAAATTGAAGTGGCTTCTTTCAGTCCTGCCTTGGAAAAAACAGAGGCGTTTGGCCACCACAGTCTTTGCTGTTACATTTGTCCACTGGTGGATGTGCCCCCTCTGCCAGCTTTTCTCTGGACAAAGGAAATGTAAATCTCACGGTCTTTCCTGGGCAGTGGGGTTTGCGGGACCTATTTTCCATGCTTTCTGCTCTCACCTGAGCTGTCTCCTTGTCTAACCCTTTCTCCAGGAACCATGGCAGAGCTGGGTGCTGCTTCAGCCAAGGCTTTGCTAGTGCAGCCTCGGGGCAGCAGAAGGGCTGCCCATGCCTTACAGACAATACAGCTAGCGCTGAGCTTGGGTGGCCACCTCAGGTGGGGTAGAAACAGGCTGAAGGGTTGCAGAAATCCCAGAATACAGCAAGCGAAGAGAGGTCTGAGAGCCAGGTGCTCAGAAAAGCAAGACTACAGGGTCAAATGCAAAATATTCCAGGCAGTTCCAGGTAGCTCATGAACACTGGTGGCCCTCTGGGTCAGGAGGAGTAACGTATGTAACATGTATATGCACATGCACTATTCCTACATTCATGAATACGGAATGTTTCAGTTCACTCAGTACAAGATAATGCTTCATCGTTCCAGAGCTGGAATAAACCTGTGTCATTTGACAGACTAGCTGGATAACTGATTAGTTAAATGTAGGTACAGTTTTATTTTACGACCAAAGCACTTGTTTCAGGCAAGAGAAATGCTGTACGTAGATGTCTGTTCTGGGTCTATTCATCAACAATTGAAAAAGAATGGAAAGTTTGCAGCTAGAAAGCTTCCCTATTTCAAAACTAGGTCTGAGTGCTTGACATTTGGCTACTGGTGATGTGTTTTATTTGTATGTATGGTGGTATATGTTATGCAATGTGATCTGCAAAAGATAAGCAGTTCTATCCTAAACAAGACAGGACCTCAAAGGGATGTAATCAATTCCAGCTAGAGCAAGTTTCAGAGATCCACTTTGGAAGTATTGAAGAAATAAACAATATACACAAGCTGCCATCCAAGAACAGGGGCAAACATAAATAGAGAGCTGAAGGGGTGCAGTGGTAGGAGGGATATGGTTACCTAAACATATGAATATCCATGTTAGATAAAGAGTGGCATTTGTCACTCCTGCCTCTGTTTAAGTATCAGGAAATAACAAGTCTAACAGGATTTTGAAAGCAATCTGGCAGAAAGTGGGTAACCTCAGATTTCCACTGAGATGGTTTATTTTAAGGCTGGTTTCCTAAGAAATGAAGTGTGCGTGATCACACTGTCTGTCTCCCACTAATAACTTCTGAACCTGCTGGCCAGGTTTGATGGAAGGCTATCAATCTCAAAGATATGAAATTCCCATATCTTCCATGAAAATCAGTCACCGGGTGGAGGAAAGAGAGCCAAATGGGTATCTACATGGAGAGACAAGTCATGGAAAGAAGTCAGCTGGTTTTAGTATGATTTGGTCTACCAGCTGAGCAATAACTAGGTACTGGGCAGACAATAAATAAATCCATTCACGTTACAGACCCAGGCACAGCACAGCACTAGCTGCCGTCTTTTGGGGCTGTGTGGTGTCCAGTTTCTGGGCAGAAACTGGATGTCCTGGCGGAAAGAGGGAATATGAAACAGGTGGTGGCACTGGAAAGTGGAGATCTTACTCGGAGGACTGTGAACCACTGTTAATATTGCTGGTGAGCGGAAGACGCTGGACCCTCTGCAGTGATGTCTGCTTCCTCCTCTGCTATTCCACCAAAAGGCATAATTTGTTTAAATAAAATATCTTAGCTTTTGTTTGTGTTAGCTACCCAGCAATCAATAATTTTATTAATTGGAGATTACTATTTTTGGGGAAAAAATAATTTGTTCACCTCATCTTAAAATAAAAAAACCCTTTTGTTTCACAATAGCTTTTAGAACATTTTAGTACCATGGGAATGGATGCGCTTTCAGACAGAAAACTGCCTCGCAGATGGAATAGATGAGCAGAGCACAAAAATGAGGAAAATAAGGTGGTGTGTTGTGCACCTATCCATTGGAGGCTGAGGGATGTGGGCTGCCCGGCTGCCGCAGGTCACTCCTCGGGAAAAAGGAGGTACCACGGAGATGCCAATGACCTTGGTAATATAAGGCTGTTATTGCCTGACAGCATCCACCTGTACATGACAATATGCGTTTACTCCAGGCCTTTCTTTGGAGGCTGGAATTTCACTGGATTATTGCGACATAAGAAGTCTCTGCCTCACAGGGCTTTTTTTGTGGATTCCTGACATTTCTGGCTAGAGTGAGGTAGAGAAGGCATTGCTATATCCTCCCATGCTTTTGCCTTCATCTGAGCTTAACTTGTTGATGAAGAAAGATCAGTAAGCAAAGTTTAAGACCAGAAAATGAAGTTAAACAGAGGCTATTATCTGTAAAACCCTAATCACAGAATCATTCAGGTTGGAAAAGACCTTTATGGTAAGAGCTGCTTGCGATTCCTGGACAAGAGTATGAATTATTACAAGAATATAAGCAAAACCAATGTGTTTCCCCCCCTATTCTTTCCTATCCTTGCTGCTGTGACATACCTGAGGGGAAATGCAATTTATCAATGTAAAATCTACATTTCTGCACATTGTGTATAGCATACACACACGGAAACCCCTTGGACCTTCGTTGGGGACAAGTTCTCTGCATTTGTAATGTGCCTGTGTGATGCCAGATGTGCCACCTGAGCTCTCCCAGCCTTCAAAAAAAGATGACAGTGGGTCCTGCTCCATCTTCTTAGACATACTTGCTGGGCAAGCCAGTGACCGGGAGACCTCCTCAGCCAGTAGCACGATCAGCTCTTGGCTTGCTGGTATCCCCTCATGCTGGTGAAGCTGGAAGCCCTTGTGGTATCGGAAGTGGAGAAGGTATTCAGATCAGCATATGAAATGTCTACAATGGTCTGACAGTATGAGTTACGTCAGTCTATATTCTGCCCAACATGGGCAGTGCAGGAACCAGTGTCACAGCAGGCACCTTGGTGGATTCATTGCTCACCAGTCCCAAATCCCTCTCTACCTCCCATCTTACCAAGGCTCAATCCTGAGCTCTTGATGGCACTGGCAGCGGCTTTCCCACATTGCTGGAAAGTGCAGCCACTAATTAAAAAACAATCCTTGATGAACCCTTCTAGTGACCGCCCTGTGGTCTTGAATTACTGTTTCCTCCCTACCAGGTGACAGGTCTTGGGAGGGAAGAGCCCTGTGCTCAGACCAGTCCAGCACCAGTCATCATCCCTCTTGTAAAGAATAGGGTTCTTGATCTGGAACGAATTGTGAGTGTTCCTCAGTAATTACTAGCACCTTTGGTCATAAAAAGGAATTAATCCATCACAAAAAATCTACACCGGTATCACAGTCTGATATGCTAGTGTTGTTTTTTCTATAAAATACAGGCAAGTAGCACTAAGGGGTATCGGTGCCACTGTTGGCTGGGCCGACCCATCCACTTACGTGCTGGAAAGAAGTGTGTGTAAACGTTTTTCTTTCCAGCAGTAGCGGTTAGATGAAGAGATGAATGACATGTCTTTTATTCAGAAATGATTAGTGGAGATATCAGTCAAAACACGAGCAGTATCTGGAGCAAGCCGTTGAGATGACAGTGGTAACATAACCACCATTCGCACTGTCTGGTAGCAAATTCCTCCCTCTGCAACGCGGCGGGGTTTGTTGGACCTGTCTGCTGTTACTCCCAGGCACGAAGAGCCCAGCCTCCCCATGGCGGGTGCCCGGGAATCACGTTTGGTTTGCAAGCAGAATCTGTTCAGTTCATCTGGGATCCCTACAGACCCACCAGCTGCGGTGAGTCAGCTCCCTTCCCCTTTTCTCACCCAGGCGCCGATGTCATTCCCAGCACCACGCGTCTCTGCGCAGAGACACCAGCGGGTGTAGCCAGGACGGCCATGGGCTCCTCTGGATGTGTCCCCAAGGCAGGAGATTGTTCTCTTTTCCCTGCACCTGAAGGCTGGGTCACGGCCACGTGACGTGAGGAAGTCTGGTTAGGTCATATGAGATGTCCAAATGCCGGTTGGCCGATGGACAAGTCTTGTTTCCCATGGAAAGGAAACAATGACTGGACTATGCGGGCTACAGTCTTGTGCCCTTTTTCTCCTCGGGGTCCGGGGTAGATATCGGGAGAGAGGATATGGTAGCAGATCGCTGCTCATTTTTAGTAAAAAGCCCAGCACATTGGAAACGACGTCTTTTGTCTTTTAAACAATGCCAAGAGCTGATACAGGACAATTACTGCAATCCTGGAGCCCCATGCAGCGGGTGCTCCCTTCTCCCAGGACACTGGAGAGAAGTGATTGTTTCTAAATAAGCATGTGTGGCCACAGCCCTGAGTCTCCCTGAATTAATACAGAATTATCGGCAGTGAGTTTCACCGCCATTCTCCCGGAGCTTTTCAGCTGTCCCTCTGCAGCAAGGAGACAAACGCAAGTCCTAGGAGTCTCTCACAGCTTTCCCACATGCTGCAACATATTTTGGAGATCTAGAACAACACAATAGAGTCCAGTGGAACCAAGCAGCACCACAGAAGTGCTGGAACTGGGGTACTGGTGTGAGGAACTGCCCTTAAGATGTTTGGTGAGTTTTGCAATGCCCTTCAGCATTTTTAAGCAAGCAAACAATTCTCAAGCATTTAAACAAACGTCAGTAAATATAGCAGATTAGAAGCTCTGATTTTAAAATGTTTGGAGCAGCAATCAGGTGATTGTTATGTACAGTAAGAGAGAGATGTCTCTTGGCTGACTTTAGGTGCCTGTGAGGCACATTTACATTCCAGATTAGTGACTAAGCACCCTTTAGAGTCAGCAGAGTCCACGGAGAGCAGTTACTCTTGCTTGAAGTAGGTGACTAGATTTGGCCAGATGGGGTTATGAGATCTCAGCTGATGACATCTCCTCAGGCAGGATGGGCACCCACGCACCAAATTCAGATGCAGGCACCCACCACGGCAGTCGATGTCTAACGTTAGGCAAGACCAATGTGGCCCAGATATCTAGTCCCTCCTCAAGGTGACCAGGTACAACTGTTACAAGAATAATAAAGATGCTATTAGCAACAACCAATGCAGTGCCAAAGCAAAACCTTTTCTGCAATATCTGATTTCTCCACTACTTACTGACAGGAATATGAATCGGAGAGCCTGAGAACAACAAAACTCCCAGAGGGCTTAAACAGAGGAAACTAAAGGACTTGCCTGAACATCAGAATTCAATTATTTATAACTCACAGAGAAAACATGTCTCTCTAGCAGCGTTCATAGCATGCCCTCACCTCAGAGATGGCTCCCAGTGATTGAGAAGTTATCAGCTTGTCCCCAAAGCAAAGCCCACCCCGAATTAACAGTGCTGTGCTGGTGAGATCCATGTTGGGCTGGGATCATATTCCCCAGCTCCCTGGGCTTTTGCTGGCCTGTTTCTGCAGGAGGAGGTGAGCAGGAGCAGGGGAAGGAAAGGGAAGGCAGATGGCTCTTGGCCTGCAAACTCAGCACAGGGACGTGGGTCTGGGGGTGGGATGAAGAAGCTGCTGCCCACTGACCACCCCCAAGCCCAGGGAGGTCACCCAGCATTAGGTGCTTCCCAGAACACCTGTGTGGTTCCCAGGAGCAGCTGTACTGATGTGCAGAATCCTCATTAACAGTAAAGAGCAATAGAGTTTTTCTCTTCATAGGGCTGTACTTTTCTTAGTTGCTTCCTACTTGAATCTCGCCTTTCCTTTGCTTGCATCTTCTTTCCACAGGGCTTTCAGGTAATCACGAATCCTTGCTGCCCTTTCTTTCTGTCTCTGTTGATGGTGGGACCTGCACGAGACCTGAAGTAGAGATGTTCCATGATCACAGGATGACAACAAAGATGCTTCTTTGTAAAAAAATGACATTTTTTTTCTTAGGTATTTGTCATTTGTGCCCTGCTTTAAAGAAAAGAAACAAACAAACTGAACCCTTTATAGATGAACTAAATTAACTAAGGACCACAAGTTACATATATATGTGTGTGTGCATATTCTAAATCCAGGAACATTCTTCCTCTGTTTCCTCTCCTGAATTTTTTATGTACTAGCAGTGAATAATTTAAACTTTATTAAACTATCCATGATCAGGCAATTACAATATAATCACTACTGGCCTGCACAGAATGCAGATATTTACATACATCACCTCTTTTTGTATATGGCATACATTAAGAAGTATGCGTAAAGCAATATTCAGTTCTCACAGAATTTTGTTTTAAGAAACATGTGGAATCAGACTGACAGCACTAGCATATTTAGGCCATTGTGTTGAACAATATCAGGAGATTTAATTAAGGAAAGTCACCCCGTATTGTGAGTAACACTGCGTGACTGTAGCACCGACAAACCTAAGCAACTCTTTGATGAATGCTACCTCGTAGATTACTAATGTCAAATGAATAAATAACACTATCCCATGCTCCTGAAGCCTCGTTTCTCAGCAAGGAGCCTCCCCAGGTGAAATGTTAAAGAGAGCAGTTCAAAGATTTGCATAGGTCAGGATGTAAATCTCAGGGGAAGTAACAGATTTCTGCAAGCAAAGAAACAGGAAAGGGAAAAACAGCAGCTTTCCTTCTTCCAAGAGGGGAAAACAGATAAAGGGTCCTGGCGGCTCCTGCCAAGTCCTTGCGCCCGCTGTGCCACAGACAGTCCTGCCTTTCATAGGCCGCTGAGCAGTGGCCATTCATTATTAGCACAGAATTAACTGCTTTTCTCATCTTTTTTTTCTTTTGAAATCATCAAAACTGGCTTGTGGGAGCAGCTAACACTTCGCTTTGTTGTTTCCTGCCAATAATGACCAACCAAGAGCATTAAAAAGCAGGAGTGGCGGTACATTTTGTTTGACTGGTCCTTGTGTCCCACCCCCCCCCCGATAATTATCAGTCTCTGCAGTTTGATAATTGAAGTCAGCATGCTAGAGACAGCGAGCATCACCACCCTGGGGTCATGGCAGCCCCATGTCCCCAGAAGCCCCTGAGGCCAGCGGGCGAGATGTGGCGTGGCACAGAGAAAGTGAGCTGTCAGAACGGACGTGCTTCCTGAGAAGCCCTTCCATCTTGATGTCTGGGCACTTTCCCACGCAAGACGCCGCAGTGGAAAGTTGATTCATATCTGTTTGCAGCCAAACTCATCCCCGTAAGGCAGATGTATGTTAAAAGCCAAAAAAAGCTTTGCCTCCAGGGGAGGGTTTCTATTGAAACAGCAAAATGTCGATTCTTCGCTGGCCTAGTTGCCCTGAAACCTTCTGCTAGTGACATGCACTGCAGTGGGTGGGGAAAGGAGGCCTCATCCCTCTCCAAAACATCACTGGTTTTTATGATCTCAGGCTGCCAAAAAACTTTTTATCAGTTTTACAGCCCCAGAGAGGTTCAGTGCTACAGCCAAAAGAAGACTGAAGCGCTCAAAGCAAAGCTTGGCGGGACTTTCATTGCCGGAATGAAAAGTTCGTCTCCCAAACTTCGCTCCCCAGTTGGTGTATGGTTGCATTTGGGTTGCGCTTCTGAGGCACCTCACTTTCCCCCTACACAAAATGGGAGGGTAGGTGCCCAGGTCTGGGCTTTGCATTTCCAGGCTGTAAGGTCTGAGCCTTGCAGACCCATGTTTGCCCCACAGGGGAGTCTTCTGGTGCTTCCTTCCCGGAGCAGGCTTGGCTGGTGGCCGTGCCGGTGCTCCTGCCGCCCTCTCCACCCTGCAGATGGGCTGTAGCCATTCCTCCAGTCTCGCCCAAATTCACACAGAGCCTGAGCTCTGACCTCCAGCTCACAGTTCCTCTGTTTGCTTTCAGTGCCACGTGTGTCCCCGTCCCTCGTCATACTGGCGAAGCCGGCGCATACGTTGTCTTTGCGGCAAGCACAATGCGGGGCGGTCCTCCTCGCTCAATAACCCGGCCATGCCCCAGCCCTCAGCTCCTCAGAGCACAATGAGGAGTTTCTTAGGTGCTTTCCCATGTTTTGCTGCAAGTTCATGAGATCCGTCCCGAGAAGGCACTAACACCCTGGCACGTTTCGGAGGCTGCAGGCAGGGGGATTTTGCAGAAACTCCTTGCATACAAGCTCTTGCCACAGAGAGGCAGCCTCTGCCAGTAAGACAGAAAAAATAAAAAAAAAAAAAAAAAGAATGGGAAAGATCAGCTTTGTAGGAAGCACCAGTAAATGGAAAATATAGGGAGAGTATAGCCAGGATGTGAGGCTGTGCCTGACCTGCTCCCGAAGCGCCCCTGCACTTCGTACTGTGGGTGGAGGCAGTGTTTTCAGCGGGGTGTTTTCCATACGGTACCAAGGGTGAGTTTTCCGAACTTGGGAAGGAGAAAAGAAGTTTTTACCTGGTGTGAAATGACACCAGGTCATTTCCACGCCCTGTCTTTGCGGCAGTGCTGCCTATCCGGATGGTTTCCGTGCCCTCACTGGAGGGCTTGGGGGATTCCTGAGCCCAGCGTTCTGCAGCCACGGGACCTTGCCGGTGGAGATCGCTCCGTTCTAGCACAGTGGGCAGTCTAAAGAGAGAATGAACAATAATTTACAGCATGTAGAGATTTACTAAAACTGTGAAAACCATGTATAAATTTTGTTTCTTATATTAAAATACCAAGTTGAGGACTTGTTGGGTTTTTTTCTGACTGAATATATGGACCTTTGTCCCTTTTTTTTTAACTGGGAACTCTGTGATATCCACATTCCTGAGGACAAAAGTCCTTAGCTTTCCACCTGCAAGTCAAGGATGTTTTTCTACTAAAATCCTCGTTGTATCAATGAGGTTTATTCATTGTTTCAAAGCTGCTAGTAACAATTAGCATGCTGATGTCCACTGATTAAGAGAAGAAGGGGAAAAAAAAGGCTAAGGTAAATAAATCAACTTAAAAATTATCCCTTTCTGCAAACAACAGCTGCACAGGAAAAGGAAGACTGTTAGCCATCTTTCACTGATGTACTAGGCTGATCCAGTAGATGCGTTTCAAGTACTCTGCGGCTGCAAGTTAATATATCCTACACTCCACAGGAAAGAACCGTGCAGGAAAACCAAAAAAAAAAAAAAAAAAGCAGAACAATTGTGTGAACCGAACACCCCATCTTATTCTGAAAACATCTGGGCCTCTGAACATTTCATTCATTCATTTGGTTTATTTGGTGCAAAAGCTGCCCAAGCATTAGCAGCCTGTCTCGGTTAATAATAGAAAAAACAAATGTTGGTGTAGAGGTCCTTTGACATTTATTGGGTAGGACATGGACTCGGAAAACAGGAATCGCTCAGGGGCTGAAGCTGTATGGTGTATGAAGAGCTTCAGTATGGGAGAGGATGGCTGGGATATCAATGCAGGGATTACAGAGGGGATAAGAAATGCCAGGAGTTTTGGAAATACTGGTTTATGGAAAGCCTCAGTTCAGCACAAAGTACAGGAATGCTGGAGAAAAAGACTAAAGGGGTGAAAGAACTAAATGGCGGATGAAGTGTGGCTCAAAAAGTCTGGGATGAGTTTGGCACAAAGCTTCCAAAAAGCCAGGATTTTACCAGTTGGGGTATCACAGCTTCCAACAATTTCTGCCAAGCTCAGCCGTGGGATTCTGCTTCGATGCTGAGGAGTGTCCTGTAAAGGGTTAAATGGTGAAAGAGCAACTGCTTCATTTTATGTAGATAACACAACAAAGCCTGGAAATGCAAATACCTTCGGAAAAAGCCTTTGAACAATTTTTTTTTTCCTCTCAAAGTTGTTACGTTATAGAGGTTTAAGAAAAGTCCTCACTGTTTATTGTCGAGTGTTTATTACTGTGGACGTCAGGAGCGGCTGACAAGTTTACATAAAAAATTCCGGATCTTAACATTTTCCCAGTTGTTACTTTTCCTTTTCTACTGCTTCATCTTTACAGAAGAAAGGGATTAAAGTGATGTATTTTGTCGCACTTTTTCCTGTGGTGAATTAACCCTTGGCCAACAATGACAAGGAAGACAGCACAGCTATATGGAAATTAACACAGCCCATAAACACGAGAGCCTGTTGTTCACTGGATTTCATTTTAATAGGCATTAGCAAAGCTTTTGGGTTAAGTGAGCAAACGGAACTAGCCCTGAAACTATCATTTCATTTCATAGCCCTTTTCAGTGGGATTGCCTATCAGTCTGAAAATCCTGTGAGGCTTCATCTGGCTTTTTGATTTAAACTATACTGAATCTATTGTAATTTCCTTTCACTCCTAAAATGCTACAAACAAGTAAACAATATCCATTGTGGATCCTTATGTTTCTTGGTATGTGTCAGATTTTTAATGAGAAATCTAAGGTTGGGATGGTGTAAATCTGCACTGCTCTACCAAGGGCAGAACCTGCTAATTCCCAGATCTTAAGCTAGTGGGAATCTTTATTCTCCAGTGATGGTTTGGCTTTGAAAAATGTCAAAGGTACATACAAAAGCTTAAGGAATGGCTAACCCTGTTTCCCTTCCTCTCAAATTTTAGGCACAGTTTGGGCTTGGGCTGAGCTTGAGTTGGCTACAAGCTCTCTGCGTTGGGGCACCAAGCTTGTGTCGCTCACAAGTTAATCAAAATTGAAGCGACATCTCACTACAGTCCTAGATACTATCCTTCTGTTCATCCTCCTTCTCAGCTATCTTCCTCTCCCAGAAGTAACGCAGCAATTAACAGCCGGGTAAGAACAGGAGCATACTGTGCACACTTTATTTGGGGGTAAAAGCATGCAGAGTAGCCACAGCGCCGAAGAATCAAGATGAGTGGTTTTAATAATCACTTCTGACTGAGAGCAGTGTATGGGAAATTAAAACAATGCTTTTATACACGCTTGGGCTGAGCAAGTCTTCCAGTCAAGAGAAACCACAGAGCTTCCTAACAGGACAGTCAGGAGCTGTCTGTAGGTGTTCCCACGGGCCCCCTGGCCAGTGATGGTGGTACCATGCTGGATGGCCCCAGCTCTGCACAGAGGCACCAAAGCTTGAATACTTTGGTGATCCTGAGCAGCTTAATGGAGCTGTACCCCACGGTGCCTGGCGTACCACAGAGCAGCCCCCTATTTCAAGCCAGCTCAGTAAAGCTGAGGACCACACTGTAAGTGGCACAGTGACTACATCCTCCGGTGAGCAGGAAAAAAATGAGGATGAACGGTTCTGAGCAGAAGTCAGTTGGTGCTGACACCTGGTGTAGGACCGTACTGGTGGTTGCTCATGGCGTGCTGCAGGGATACTGCTAAATCAGGGCTGAAGAATGATGGTCAGAGGGTGCTGGTGTTGGAGCATGTGACAGGAGAATCAGTCGTGCAGCGCTACCGTGCCCATTGACACACGCTTCGCAAAGTACTGAGTGGATGGAGTTGGGTCACTGATGGAAAACTGTTTTCCTGAGGATCAGCAATGCTTCCATCCTTTTCACCTGCTTTGATGCAATTGTTTGTTTGTACAGACATTTGTAAAGAGTCTTTTATTTATATGAGTAAGAATTATTTACACACAAATGAACGTTCTGACGCATGAACACAAGCACACTCTCTCTGGAAGTGATCACCCCGCCACCCTATACGTACACATTCACTCAATGAGAATGTGACTAGAGAAACCAAATGTAAAACATGCAGGACAGCCAATAAACATCGTTTATGTGTCCCAGTCAGGAAGGAAACCAGCTATTTTTAAAACAGAGATTTATAAATATAGCCAAATGTAAGGCACGCTCTAAAGAGGACAAGCAGGAATCGAAGATGTTCGGTAGATTTCCTAGAGCACGCAGCTTATTCACCATCACTGGCCCAGACCCAAGTAGAGCAGAGCCTTTCTAACATCCTGTTAACGTGAGTGTCTTCTGCTCTTTTAGCAGCAGCACATCAAAAAAAGTCTGTGGAAATATGCGGGACAGGGCTCAGCTCTTCTGCGGGGCTCGGTTGCAGGTTTCTGACTCATGAGCAGAGGAGGGGTTGAGCGTGGAGTGGTTTTCTGTGTGTCTGCCTCACCTTTTCATAGAATCACAGAATCACTTGGGTTGGAAGAGACCTCCAAGATCATCGAGTCCAACCATAAACCTACACTGCCAAAACCACCCCTAAACCATGTCCCTCAGCACCACGTCTACCCGGCTTTTAAATACCTCCAGGGACGGCGATGCCACCACCTCCCTGGGCAGCCTGTTCCAATGCTTGACAACCCTTTCGGTAAAGAAGTTTTTCCTAATATCCAACCTAAACCTCCCCTGACACAACTTGAGGCCATTTCCTCTTGACCTATCACTTGTTACTTGGGAGAAGAGATTGACCCCCACCTGGCTATAACCTCCTTTCAGGTAGTTTCATGCGCTCCCCCTGCCTTGTGGCACGAGTGAACCTGAGTGTGGTTCTTCACATGTCGGGCCAAGGCAGCATCTCTCCACTTTCTTTCCTCTTTTCAAGAATTCAAAAAGACCCAAATGGGTTCAGTTTTCCCAGCAAAATCCCAACGCAAGCACCTGTGACTTACGGCTCATTCAACACTCTTAAGTCTCCATCAATACCTGCACTGGAGGATCCTGCCATGCAGCTCCTGTAAAAAAGATGTCCTCCAGGGAGGTACATGAGCAGGATCCTCAGATGGGGGTGTTGTCTGAAATTCAGGAAGCTGAGCAGCTCAGTGCCTGGAAAAGTCTGTATTTCTCTGCTAAAGAATAGGAATGTAAATATTGTATTAAGATCTTGTATATAACAGCTGTGATCTCAGCAAAGGGGAGGAGAAGGAGGAGCAGGTTGTCATGAAGAAAACAGCAATGTTTGCTGCACGAAGGTTTCTCTTTCAAAGATTTTCAAAAATATTTTGTGTGCTATATGCAAAGCTGTATACTAATTAAAACATGAACTGAAATAGCTATTAAGATACTGCATCTCTCTCTTGGCTCCCTCTCTCAAGCTGACTCGGAACTATTATATCAGTTTTGGGGTGTTTGTGTACAACAAACAGCCCAGAGGCTTAATTTTGTGCAGCACTTCTCGAAAAGCTACGACTGCAAGCTGTGCTTCGGCAGAGTGTGAGGTTGAAATGTAGCAAGATACTGCTGGTTTAACGTTCCTGTCACATGGGTGGGTATATAAGGCATGGGAGGTAATCAGTAGCTGGTTATTAAAAATCAATCTACTCCAGTGTTCTACAGTGCAGACACCCACCATCATAATTAATGTAAAAAAAAATCTCAATTTTATCATGAATCTCCTAATACATGGATTAAATTTTCTGACTTTTTTTTTTTCTTCTGGGAGCTGCTGTTACTAGAAAAAAGAGAACTTGGAAAGGTGTTGTAGAAGTATTAAAGTATTAAAACATTTCTGGACTAGTAAAAAGGACACAGATGTTGTCTTTCTAATTTTCTACTTTGAAAACATTCTTATGATTTCACAGCCTTTATTAGCAAATTCACTTATCAGTGAATTCTTTGGTTTCCCAGTCTGACCTGCACTACCTACATGCAATAATTAACAATTAACATGATAGTTATGCTCTAAGGTGATTTTTTCTTCCTAAATTTGAAGACTTGATTTTGTTCTCTAAATTACAGTTATAGTCCACAGCATGAGCTTTTAGGCAGGGCTGTTCAAGAATTGTATCTTTAATATCTGTTTTCAGTAGCTTAAAAGACTGTTGAATTTCAGGGGGTTTGGGGATGTTATTTTCCAGTTTGGGAGTCCACCTTCTCTGAACAAATACTTAAAGAATCTACAGCAAGAAAGGAAATGTTTGCCCTCTTTACCGAAAAATGTCCCTCAAGAAAATTTATTGCCTTTATGCTTTGAAATGATGGCTTACTTTCACGCACACAACCCTGCCATGTTTAAATGGCATTATTAAGACAGCAAACGCATCCATACAAAAGGTCAGAAATGCCAGAATTATAAGAACATATTTTCTTGGGGGAGTTCTTTGTGCATTGACATGCTGATCATATGGATAGTATCATGTGGGATTTCTCTGTAGACACTGTATCTTGCCTAGCAAGTTGCTTTCACATGATTCAGATACATCTGATTTAGTTATAAATACTGGAATAGAGGAGGTGAAGCTTCTCCCTTTGCATTATCATTACAAATATCCAAGGGTATTAGATGTTCGCATCTCTCTTATAAGCCCACACAACACTGTGGAGGAACATATATTATGAAATTACAGGCATCTATTTAAGACCAAGAAGGGCATTTGGTATTCTAAGAGCTGGATTATCTCTCTACAACTACCTGAAAGGAGGTTGTAGCCAGGTGGGGGTCAATCTCTTCTCCCAATTAACAAGTTATAGGACAAGAAGAAATGGCCTCAAGTTGTGTCAGGGGAGGTTTAGGTTGGATATTAGGAAAAACTTCTTTACCGAAAGGGTTGTCAAGCATTGGAACAGGCTGCCCAGGGAGGTGGTGGCATCGCCGTCCCTGGAGGTATTTAAAAGCCGGGTAGACGTGGTGCTGAGGGACATGGTTTAGGGGTGGTTTTGGCAGTGTAGGTTTATGGTTGGACTCGATGATCTTGGAGGTCTCTTCCAACCCAAGTGATTCTATGATTCTGTGATTCCAAGGTAAGCAAAATTTCTTTCAAGGTTATTCTAGATTCACACCAGTGACGGTTTAGAGAGAGGTGAGGCTCGGCTACAGGCCCCTTTGAAGCATTTCTGCAGCCTTGGGGCTCCCTGGACTCTCCACAACTGTTTCCTTTAGACAAGGAAGAGGCATCATAGGCAGTGGTAAGATCTTCTCCCCCTTCCCCTGCGCTCCCCACACACCACCAACCCACAGCTGAGAAAGGACCGCTGCCCCACAGGAGGGGCTCAGTGGTCACACACCTTTTTTTTCCCCCAAAGCAGTCTCAGACTCCTCGCCAGTCTGAACAGCAAACCCAGAGCAGGCAAATTAATTCAGGAATGGCAGGAATCTCATTCAGAGCGGGTCTGAAAAGCAGCGCGCCCACCGCCTCCAGATTGTGCCAACTGTACTGCTGCATGGGCACACTGCTGCTTAACTGCACTTCTTCACAGAGGACGTTTTGCTCAGCTTAGTTAAATGGCAAACAAATGCCAAATGAAAAATCATTGCAAAAGGTAGCAAAATAAAACTGCTTTCCAAATGCCTTGTGATTAGGACAAGAAATATCAGCAAAGGAAACCGGGGTTAAACTTTATTCCTTACTCTCTACTCATAGGGTGAAGCGCTGCAGTACTAATGTGGGAGGGCTGTGGAAACGCCATCCTGAAGGGTTTTAAGGACAGGTTAGCAAATATCTCCCAGAAACGGATTAGGAATCACAGATCCTGCATGGGGATAGAAGAACAGACTAGATGAGCATTTTTTTCTAGCATTCATTTCTATAACCCATTGCACCCCAGAAATGGAGCTGCCACCCCAGTTTAAAAGGGATTCCGAGAGTAGCCCGTATTGTTCATTGGCACAGCGATGGGTCTCCCAAATCCCACGCCGAGCAGCCTGCCTCGTGCGGTCCCCAGCACTTGCTGCCGTTTCACACTGTCACCGAGCCCTCAGAGCGAAGAGCCCGGCCATCATCGGCGGGGACAGTGGCTCGGCTGCAGTGCCACAGGCAGTCACTGCGGCAGCACCACGTCAGGGACCCTCGGTGGCTGCAGACACCTCTCCCTGACGGAATCACGTTAGCTTTCTGCTTCATTGGTTGTGCAAATGTGGCTGCCCCACCAAAACAGCTTAGAGCCCGCTACGCTGCCCTCGTGCATCCAGCACCCACTGCTCTGCACTGGCTGGACTGTGTCACCGCTACTGGAAGAGTGAGACAAGTCCATTTCTCTCTGCCTGCCAGCCGGACTGATTGTCTTCCCACCAGAGGAGCAAACAGAGGAACTCTCCTTCAGGGACTGAATTTCAACCCCTCCAACACTCCATGATCCCCATGGCCATCGAGATAGTTGGTGGTGTAAGGACGTGTAAAAACTTTCACTTAACTGCTCCACCATGCTAACAGTAGACACTAGAGAAAAAGGCTAGCTGAAAGGTTTTTTAACTCTTTTAAGATCTCATTTTAAGTCTTGACCAAAAAAACAGTGTGAGTGTGGCTCACACCATCTTGAGGGGACAAATGAGCTTAGACAACTCGGCAGCCAACGAGCAGAAGATGGGGAGCTACCGAGCAGGACAGCTCGATGCCAAGAGCGAGCAGGGAGCTGATGTGCCACCAGCTTCATCTGAATATTCAGGAAAGTTAGTTAAACGGTGACACCTTGTCCTGGCACATGTCCCGATCCTCTCCTGTAAAACAAACCCTGGCACACAGCACATGTCGTGTCACTTGCCTTTTTGCTTTTGGAGGAAGAGCGAAAAAATTCTGCACATTTGTGAGACATCTGCATTTAAAGCCACAATAGCAGGGAGCGTAGATGACTGTGCCCTTCAAAAAATAACTCCCAGGGCATATTTTCACGGAGTGCTCTGTGCGCTGCCCTTGCTAGACTAGGGAGTCTTAAGACCGCAGTCACATGGGGTGAGGCAGAAGCATTGCATAGACTGAAGGTATCTGCCAGACTAGGCAAAGACTTCGGGATTGAGATGCATAAAAGCTAATGGCAGCTGAGATGGCAGAGATTTAATAATGCTCCTAAAATTGCCTATACGAGTTTCCTGGCTGTCCATGGCCTGGAGGAAATGCTTTCTAAGACCAGGGCGGTACGTGTGAATCAGCAGTTCACACCTGCCAGAGGATTTGTGGGGAGAACCCTGTAAAAGTGGGATGCGTTTGGGAAGCCGAGGGGCGAGGTGGCAGGCAGGGTAAGTGCAGCAAGAGCGGATGGAGGAGTGGGCTGTGCCGGGCTGGGCAGGGCACAGGGAAGCTGGTGGAGGATCCAGGCTCCTTTTCAGAAATGACTCTGAGGTTCAGGTCTCGGTGGGGCAAAACAACCGCTTCGTTAGTGCAAAGCGAGGGCTGTGGGGAGGGTGGCAGCTTTAGGGGACATCACCCAGACCTGAGTCCCCTTTCCCCCCTGTTCACTGCTTTCGCTTGCAGACCTGCAAAGTGCTTGGCAGTGATGTGTCCCCCCTTGACCAGCTCACCTGTGATGAATCAAGCCAGCAGCCACAGAAACACATCCTGCAAATCCTTCTTAATGCCCTCCATGCCCATGCATGTCCCCGGCGCTGCTCAAGCTGTCAGGGTGGCTTGTGTGGTGGCGGGACCCTGTGTGGGGCAGTGGGTCGTGGAGCAGCGACTGGAGCTTTCCAGCTCCGCAGCAGAGCTGGTATGGCCACTGTTAGCAAAGAGGTCTGAGCTCAGGAGCAAAGAGTGTGTTTTCCAAGGAAATTATTGGCCGCTTAGTGGTTTGCCTCCCACATGACAGTGTCGGTCATCGTAGCATGGACTATGTGTTAGCTGGCTTCAAACACAGGGTTCATCTTGCAAATCGCAGATGAAACCATACAAGCTGATCAAAAAGACTCTTCAAAACTCAAAGGTCATGTCTTCTGGCTTGATGGAGAAGCAGGTTATTCTCTAGTAGTAGGCAATTATTCTTCCATGGGGTATAGATTTTGTGAAACATCACGAAACACCCATAAATCAGAGAAGGCTGAACCTTAAAACCTCACATCAGAGACACTGGGTTTGGGCTTCCCCGAGAAACTTATCCCTCCGGCTCTTTATCCAGGCCAAATCCAGGCTGAGGAAGTGCCCATGTTAATCCATTTCAGAGGGAGGATCACAGCAAACATCTCATGACAGTGGCTGACCTTACAAGAATGCCTCCCTCATGATGGCAGAGACTTGACATAGAAGCCTGAACTTGCAAAGCATTTGTCATTTTAAACTGCCACGTTGGGACAAGAATTCATACCCTTGGGATCCCCCGGCCTTGTTCTCTAACTGCTCTTCAACCTGAAATCCAGCCTGTTCAGAAGAATTCAAGTAAACATTTTGCAGTGTTTATCTTCAAATTTCTGAGCTGACTTGGAGAAAGCAGGATCTTTTCATCTCCACAATAGCCATTTCTCAATGGAAATCGAAGGGAATTGCTTTTAAGGTAAAGAAATAATTCTTTTCAGCTGGCTAATAATGAAAAGGAATTGCATGTGAGTTTGTATTGTCAAATCCTCCTGTTAAACGTAGAGAAAGAAGGGTTGCAGAGTGTGGCTCCAGGGTGAGACAGTGATATAGCATTATCCCTATCTGTTACACCTTTAAAAATGATCTGCAGACTGCACTTCCAGACTGCTCAAAGACGAAGGGTCTCATGAAGCCAGAGATAAGCACCATGTTTTATCACTGCAAATTCCTTCCGTCTCCTGCCTGACTCAAACAGATGTAATCTAGACTGGAGGCCTCATGTTCATGTACCTTTTGGTATCTCTCTGACTGTGTAAAGGGACCACAAAAGGAGCATAAGTATAATTTGTACATACTTCAACCTCACTTTTCATTGCCCCAGTGGAGACTTACTAACTATGAGACGCAGGCCCAGAAAGTTCACATTAATTCAGGCATTTGTTGTTTCTTCAAAATGTAAAATGGCAGTTGTACAGCTGAAAATCCCAGAGGAAGCACTGTAGCTTCACAAGAGGAGACAAATAAAGCATTCAGTGTTCAGAAAATACCACAAGGGCCAGTCTTGGTGAATCTGCTGATCTCCCCAGCATCCATCAAGCAGTCTTCTCAGAGAAAAAGCATCTGTGTTTGAGACTTCTCATACATCTGACAGCTCCGGAGGTGATTCACACACTGGGGGCCTGGTGTTAGAGTCAAGCTGGCCAACTTTGGTCAAAACCAGCTCTGAGAGCAGAGAGAGGAGTGGGAAAAAAAGAGAAATGGTCCCGTTGTTACAGCCATGCCGTGTGACCCGAGCCCAGGCTGGGGCCAAGGCAGTGGGGAGGCTGCCGCTTTTTTCTTTGCCTGTTCCTAGAAAATATGGGCTTCCAGGCCTTTTGATTTTCTCCATTGTGGAGCAACCAGCATGAACATCTGAGTCCCTGTAACCAAGGGATCAGTGGTAGGCAAAGGCAGGTGGTGACTGCTCATACCCCACAACTCCTCTGCCAAGGTGATGCCCCCAAGACCACGGCACGTGGTGACTCGCTGTCAGTAGAGCTACGATCCCATTTGCATTTGCTGTACCCCGACCTGCGTTACCTGAAGCGGAGAGGAGGAGGAGATCCGTGAGGAAGGGAGACCCAAGCACTCAGCACGGAATGAGGGAGCCTTCTGGGGTCTGATACTGCTCCCCCCGCAGCATCCATCTCACCCTCCTTAGTCCTCTGCAACAAAAATGTTGCTCACAATTAAAAGCAATTCTTAAAAGCATGCAGGCTAACTGCTGTTTAACAATAGATAGTAGCAATGCATCGATAACTTCTATTTATTTTCTTAATCATACATTAAGCCAGGAATGAGTGTTTACATTTAGGATTTCTAAGTATCATGCTCCTCGTGTGTGCCTGATTTTTAATGATCTCCTGAATAATTCATTCTAAAAGCCTCTTTATTTTCTTCTCTCCAGTTTAATTAACCTCTTGGTGCAGTCGGTGGGATTTTACCATAAAAGCATAATGCATTTTGCATTAGCGTGTAACTCATGCTGGAAGAATCTGAGTACAGCCACTAAAGAGTTAATAGAAGGCTCTGACTTAATGCCTTTTTATTATGGATGATGAATAATAATGGAACATTTTCTTTATATGCCTGAATGCTACCTCAGGATACCCAGGAATCCTGCCCAGCGCCACTGGCCAGACTTTGATGCACTGCACTGAGGCAAGGGCAGCATCCTGTGTTAGTTTTCTATGGAGTTCTCCCTACCCTTCCCAAAAGGCTGAAGAAGGCTCCCAAGTGTATGCTGGTCTTCTGCCAGAGCCTCAGGTGACAAAAATTATGGGGGATGCAATTGCAATGTTGGGAGGTTCTTGACTGATACATGCTTTTGGGTTCCTGGGTGGAGGTTTTTCAGGTTCCTACTGGTGGACCCCATTGACCATCCCATCCAAAGACCTGGGCTTCAGCAGCAGCTTTTTTGCTTTGTGCTGCAAGTTGGCAGTGATTATCAATAACTGTGTGAGCTAAAGCTCCTTGTTCAAGGAGCTAGACTGCTTTCGGCAATGAGAAATATTTTTTGCTTTGCAAATGGAAGTTGCTGTAACACGGCAGTAGACAAGTCTTTATGAATGGCCATGTATGAGGTACCTTCTTATTTCCAACATGTCTTCTCTTCCAGGGTTTCTAACTGCCCTATGAGTCACTGCAAACTCACCTGCCTAATTTCACAAAGTTCAGAGATATTATTCTTTCTCTTACAGAGGTCAGGAAATGGTGATACAGAGAAATTAATAAAACTGCCCCCAGTTATGTCACCTGGGTGGGGACACCAAAGGGAACCTTTGCTTGCTGACCACACTGTGGTGCTTTAACTGCAACGCCAGCTTTGCTGCAAAATGTCCCCTACGCTCATACGCACTCTCGGTGGGTGCAGCTCACCTCTGCAGCTACTTCAGAGGCAGAAGACCCTCCTGATGTCTTCTGCCATTTGTCCCACGTCTGGGCAAGTTTCTGTATCTTTTACTTGGCACAGAGTCGTACTTGGAATCATAGAATCATAGAATGGTTTAGGTTGGAAGGGATCTTAAAGATCACCTGGTTCCAAACCCCTGCCATGGGCAAGGACAACTTCAACTAGACCAGGTTGCTCAAAGCCCCATCCAACCTGTCCTTGGACACTTCCAGGGATGGGGCATCCACCATTTCCCTGGGCAACCTGTGCCAGTGCCTCACTGCCCTCACAGTAAAGACTGCGCTGGGGAGGACCCAGAAGATGTGCAAGAGTTTGCAACAGCAAGGAGCCGTGTTTTCCCCTGGGCTTGTGAAAGATAACCCATCATTAGATAAAAGCCCGTCCCTGAAGATTCGAAAATGACTCCTAATATAGGCAAATGATTAAGCCTCAGCTGGTTTGGTGTGGACTAATTGAGGCCGAGTCTTTGGCTGGGGAAAGTGCCATGGGATTTAAATCAGCCCTGCATCGTTTCAGGAAACAGATTCTCTCGTGCTGTTTTGGGGGGGTTTTTCTCCCCACCCTGTAACTATTGTCCGGGTTCAGATTGTCAAAACGCGCCGCGGCGGTTCGTCGCTGTTAATTGCTTGATCCTTTCTTAAGCTGCCCTCGCGCAACGGCTGCGTTATGCAATCCCGCAGCGGCGGGTTGCCACACGCCCGGCGGGATACGCGGAAGCCGGCCCTACCGTAGATAAGCGGCGGGGGCCGGGG